>CM021104.1:675192754-675634279 GCA_007115665.2 Sequoiadendron giganteum | reverse complement strand
TGTTCTAATTCTTCCCTATAATCATTAGATTCATCATCAGTTTCTTTGTTTCCATGTTCATCAGGATGCTCTATATTCCACAATTTGCTAAACTCAAGATCTTCTTCGTTATCTCCATACTTTGCAAGAGCTCTTGGATCGCCTAGGTCCTTCCTCATAGACCAAAAGGCAGTAATTTTTATCGTGACCAATTTTTATCTATAACTTCCTTCTCTAGAGAACCTAGAATTTTTACTTTACTAGATGGTTTATCACTTTTTTCATAAAAATTGTTGTATGTCATGATTGTCTTTTAGTGCAATGCCATAATTTCTGCTGATAATTGTTCAAAATAAATACCATTCTCAACAACACCTTTCTCCATTGCTATTTTGACTTCATCCCAAGAATCCTTGTTTCTCAAGTTTTCAAGCAAGGGTTTACTTTGATGTTGAATTCTATTTGCAACATTCTTATTGGCCACAATCATTGATTTAATGATGTCACATGGATCATATTGCCAATGACAGATAGCATCAAAATAAAAATAAATAAAAAGATTATGTGTCACACTAAATTCTTTTCTCTTGAATGTGAACCCTCCACATGAAAAAGGTAAAGAAGGAAATAAGGTCTTCTTTTGCTAACTGAGAAAGTGTAGTTCATCAACACTTTGCATCTGCCTTACATATTCCAATGCAAAAACCCTTTCTGTCATATGTGTTGGAAGTTTGCATGGTTGTACTCCCGATCCATAAAATCTTAACACAGTATATTCTTCCATTAAGTACCAATCAACCAATTGTATTTATTTTCCTAGTTGAATGCAATTTCTACATGACATAGGCAATCTAGGCATTGGAGTATTTGTAATTTCTTGATGCAATGGAGCCAAAAATTAGTCTACAAAATGACTATAGTTTCTTCAAGAATCATGCATCCTTATCTCAGTGGTCCATTCATATACTGGAGCCATTTTATTTTCCTCAACATTACTATAGGGTTGAATTTGAAGCTCATTGGTCTAAAACATTCCTCTAAATTTGAATAGAAAAAGATAGCAAAAGTAGGTTGTGAACCTAAATGTCTTGGTGGAACCTACTTTAATCATTAAAAATTGTTTATGCATGGATTCTACAATGTGCTGAATAAAATTATATTTGACATGTTGAACACCATAATGGATATTGTATACCATTTCAAGGAGGCTTGCACCCACTTCCAAATTGCCATCCAAACCGAGGAAAAATGCTAGCATGGAAATAGTATCCTAAACCCATGGTTTAAAAATATCCAAATCATAAGGAGGCTTATGATCACCTTTCAATTTATTTCTATCCTGAACTATTTTATTTAAGAAAGTATTTTTCTCCCTTTCTTCCACTGCTTCATAATCACTAGTAAGCTTTTCTAGGTCAATGTGGACATTTCCAAATTCTTCGATTGTAAACACCAACACTTTTCCAAGTTCTTATGAATTAATGGATAACAATTCTTCTTTTCTATTTTTATTAACAATTGATCTTTTGTTATCATCATAATTTTGGGCAGAAACCATGATAAATTTTGGGCAAGGGAAAACCTCATGTAAAAATCATGCGCCCTAATCCAATTACCCACTGTGCACTAATACTATTAACTTGCATTTGCTTTGCAGCCTTATTCTGAACCTACCATAGATTTAAGGATCATAAATATCATGGTACCCATCAGTGAAACCTGGGGTTTTAAACAATTTTGCATAATGACATTGCTCTAGTGGTACTGGTGGTAGACATGCTTATACAATGTGAAATTGTAAATTCCCTAATACCTATTAGTCCTCCTTAATTTTTATTAATTCTTAAGTCTCTAAACCCTAAACCCAAACTTCAAAGTTTGAAAAAATAAGATTTTAAGAAACGTCAAATGATGAAACATAGCCACAGGAATTCTTTCACTTACCCGGATTCTAACTCTTGAAAAGATTAATGTTGAAAGTTGTGGAAACTAGAATGGCTTTGTAGTTTGTTGGAAGTGGAACTGTGGAACCCAAAACAGGGTGGTGCACTGCAATGAGCAATCTGAAGACTTAAAAAAAATTCACTTGACACTTAGCAGTAAAAAGTGCTATTTTTCTTGAAATTGGAACATTAAAGTGAATGAAATGTCTTAAGTCTACATGTTGCAAATTCTAAACTGTTGATCTTTCTAAATATAATGGTTATAGGGTGATTCTAGAGGTTTAAGTTTGCAAGCCTATCGCTCTGTGCATTTCATTCTGGAATGCAACTACAACCATACATCAAATGTTCATCGAACGGTTGAAACTTGACTAATTTATGATATGAACTTACAAAAATAAGCATGTGTTTTAAAGTTGTTTTAAACTTTAGTATGCTAGGATTGACATCAAGGCTAAGGGATCGGTAACTTAACATTGCAAAGGACTTAAAAAAATGAATAATGATACTGGGAACCGGGGGAGCAAGTCAACGACAAATTAGAAATCAATAACATTTCGGTAAACCCTAACAAGAGTGACAACTTTTACTGTTTATAATTTTTTTGTCAATATGATGGCAACTTTCTTTTTTCATTTGTATTGCTTTATGTTTTACTTTTAAATCTACATGAAATTATTTCATAAATAGATAATACTTAATTTCTTAAAGGAAAAAAACCGATTTGAATAGATTCATAGACACTGAAGTTCTAAACTCAGAAAATAACTCTTTACTGTAAGTGTAAATGAATAACGAAGAATAACAAAACACAACCACTTATTTTATTACAACTGAATTACGTCACATTATTACAAAAAAATTTAAAGGAAAGTAGTTGTAGAGCAGGCAAGCTCCTGTTTTGTATAAATAACATATGTCACTTTACATAGACACAATTTATTCCAAGTCGTTGCTCGTGACAATGGATTACAAATTGATTCCAATTTCCAAGGTTTTGTTGGTGACAACTTAATACAAATGTAACTCTAAAAATAAATGCATGATTCCAAGATTCTACTGGTGACAATGTAATACAAATGTGGCTCTGAAAATAAATGCAAGTTATTTTCCAACCATGCTGGGGAAAAGACAGCTCCAATCATGTCGGGGAGAAGGGAGCTATGAAGATACAAAATGCACTTATCCCCTTTGAGAACCAGAGTCATGCAAAAGGTGAGGGGTTGTAAAACTACTCCCATCTTTTACCTACAGCCTCGATGCATCGGGATAGCACTTATCTCCATCAAAGCTCCTCATCCTGGTTCAAAACCTGTCTAAGAAGTCAGGTTAACCAAATCAACTTCTTTCCAATTCCACCCATTTTGAACTTGAAAGAAATTTGTCTTTTACTCTATAACTACATAACTAGAGGCAGGATAATTTATAGTATCCCCAATAATACCACATCATCTTCTTCATGAATTCTTATTAACCCTAGAAAATGAAAACCTTTATGGCACTATCCACTATCACTATCCCTAATACCTATTTATGGGCCACTCGTGTCGCTACCAACCCGATCCCTATTTTCTTGTGACTCATGTCATCGTGCATGTGAGGTTGGGTATAATGATAATCATGATTCGCGCAAACCAAAAAAGTAACTTAATCGATTCGTGTAGCTTAAGCCTTACATGTACAGTTAAATTGTTTAATTTGATTGACGTTTGGCTACATGCCAACTGTACCTCAAGATAACAAGCTGTCAAAATCACTAGTGCCACTCAAACGATATGAAATCGTTACAAATCTTGTTTCATTAAACCTATGTGTTGTCTAACAAATTGCTTTAGATGTTCATATGGCTTTAATCGCCACCCGCAGTACGGCTACCACACTTTCTTCAAAAATATTGAGAATTTCAATTAAATGAAATGTACAATGTCGAGGCATTGAAAAGACAGAATGAGCCTTGATCTTGCCACATGTCTGCATCTAACAGTTCTAGTTTTATTCCAGAGGTTTCAATTCACAAGTCTAGTGCTTCAGAGATTTACTTCTGGAATGCAACTATAGTCGTCCATTGAAAATTCATTGAATGGTCGTGGTTATATTGATTTATGTTGACATCTAGCTACAGATATGGAATATCCTATGCACTATTATAAATTATTTTATAAGGTTGATAATTCAGCCTTATTTGGCCTTTACATCCTTTGTGTAAAATGTTCTTAAGTTTTTAAGCCCTGGTCCTACATTCTTCCTAGGTGGTCCCTCTTTTAAAACAAACATTTAATTCACCACTTGAAATTTGAATCTTGGTACGATCTCCATAAGGCTACAGGAGATTTTTCTACAAATAGTGGTTGTTGTGCTCATTTTTCTCAAATTGGCTTAGCGCTCTCGAGAAACACTAAGGGGCAATGGAGACTCCTCTGCTCCTGAATTCCACAAAGTAGTAGAATGCTTTCCATAGTGAAATCACTAACAAACAACTGAAAGGGATAATCGTGTCCAAGCACCCACAGGTGCTCTAGGCATTGAAGGGTTTTTTGGGCCCAAAATTTTTGTTGGCTACCCACAAGCTCATGGGGAATTCAGAAATACCTACCATGTTTTTGGAAATTCTCGTGTACATGGGTATCTCGAAAGCTCCAGGGAAGAAGCTATGCCAAATGATTTTTCAACACTCTTTGTTGGAAAATATCAACACGACACTGGACAACATTGACGGAAATTTCATGAACCCTCTATCGCTCCACTACTACAAGGCTCGTGGGAATGAATGGTCGGTACCAAAGTTCCCCTAGTGCGCTCGTTGGACCATGCATCTCTCAAAAACTGGTAGGGGGAGATTGACAGGTGTATTGAATTTCTTTTGTGTGCGGCTAACATTCTCAAAGACCAGACGAAGGGTTGGGTGAAGGCATTTGCGGTGGTGGAAGCTCTCAACGGGGAAAGGTGGTCTTCAGATGAGGAGGATTGGGAGCTGGGCACTGGTGAAGAATTGGTAGTGAATGACACCAAGAGCTGGGAGGAACGAGCAAACCATCTTGCCCATAGTGCCTACGGTGGTGATTTTCTGATGATTTTGAATGCAATAAAAGCCAAGAAGACCAACGAGGTTGGCTGTAGCAATGCATAATCTGCTGTCTGTGGAAGGTCATCTTAGTTTGTGATGGTTTGTTTGTAATCCATATAAGTGTCCATGTCAATCCGTTCAATATTTGCGTATGCCATATTTATGGAAATGAAGGAATGCAAAAACTCTTTTTGATTGTCGGTGTATAGATTTATCACTTTAACCATGAAAGTAGATGCGAGATATTTTTTTAAAAAAATAACACAAAGTTCATTTGTCTCACATTCACATGCATCAAATAAGTAAATAAAAGTGATAGTTTCTCTTTTAACAGATGAATTAATCCGAACACAAAGTCTCAAAGATGAAAATATACGCATTCTAACCTAACGAATAAACATTGAAGAATAACCATGAAGAAACACAATTCATTCATAATTAAAAGGAAGCATTAATAAATACACAGATTTAGAAATGTATTCCTTTATCTCTCTAATACCAAAAATGTGGATTCACAGACCCCACACCCTGTACAATCAAAAAGTGCTCAAAAGTTAAACTACCCCCCCTTATCATTACATGTCACAAAAGGCTTCATGCATGTTGTTAAACCGCTAGAGGTGTCAGGACTCTGTATAGTTCTAACTGCACTTCCATAACTAAATTGTGAAATTCAACGCGTTCTTCTTCTTCTAAAATGAAAATCACCCTGTTGTACTCAGCATAGCTATTTTTCTCTTTCCACGCTATTGAACACAGCTGGGAAATGATGTTGATTTGCTCTTCTTCAGGCCAATTCAAATCTAGTTGCATGATGGGCATAGGTTCATCTTCCCATTCCCTGATATCGCCAGGAAGTACCATTTTGAGGAAACTCTGGAGTTGAAAATGTTGCCACCTTTACTTGTATGCAGGCTCACTTAACTTCGGTGATGGGAAGTGACCATTTATTTGCCAAGAAAAATGTGTCAATCTGCTACTAAATTCATTTTGCCAACCTCCTTATTTAAGAGTTTTCCTTTCGAAGGATTCAAAATATTACATTAAACCTTAAGTTGGCATTTCAAAGCATTTGATAAGACATCCCTTAATGGCACCGTACAATTCATTAAATGAGCTGACACTTTGAAAGTTGTGCATCTCATCGACGTTGCCCCATCGCTGAGAAACAGAAGTCTATAACCATCTATCGAGAGTTCTAAAGTTTTAAGAACCTTTGATATTTTGACTACATAGGACATCATTGGATAAGACTTGAAAGTTACAGATAGGTCGGGCGGTCAGGCAGTTCTGAAACTTCAGAACCTAGCAACTTGGTTAGGAAATTTGACAGGGCCGTGACTAGGTTATAAAACTTACAGAAGTTGCGACATCATCAAAAACTCACTTATTTAAGAGGGAAAAATTTAATTTTTCAAGTGAAAATTTGACAAGTAACATTGATTAATACAGGGTGTTGCCCCATATAGCAGCTATTTAACTATAATAAAAAAAACATGTGCTTAAAAGGCTCCTTTAGTAGCGCAGGCTTTATTACTAGTTCCTTGATATAGTTCCTTCGACGGTTCTACTCATTCCTTAATATTATTTTGGTTGTTATGACTAAGTGATTTAAGAAGTAATAAAATCTCAACCATTCATTTCTAGAAATCTAACGATTCTAGTGTCATTCTGGAGGTTTCAATTCGCAAGTCTAGTTCTTTAGAGATTTAATTCTGGAATGCAACTATAGTTGTTCATAAAAAAATCATCAAATGGTCATGGATTATATTAATTTGAATTGACATCTGGCTTCAAAAATAATAAATGTGTTGGCACTTGTCCGCATTCTGGACTCTTTATGAAGGAATTTGAATGTGCAAAAAATTTGTCCCAGAATTTGATAATTTCGCCAACCACACTATGATTTTTTATTGGCATATCCGTTTATTTCACCACTGAATTTTTTTATTAGTTTGAGATTATGTTTAATTCACCAATGAAAATATTTT
Organism: Sequoiadendron giganteum; assembly: GCA_007115665.2. Lineage (NCBI taxonomy): Eukaryota > Viridiplantae > Streptophyta > Pinopsida > Cupressales > Cupressaceae > Sequoiadendron > Sequoiadendron giganteum. Next base: position 675,627,302 of record CM021104.1, on the reverse strand, counting down.
TTTTGCTTTGAAGAAAGGTTTTAATCACCAACAAATTTTTTTCTACTTTGAAAACAAGATTAATTCACCAATGGAAAAAAAAATTGGTTTGAAAAAAGGTTTTAATCGTGAATGAAAAAAAATTATTCGTTTAAAAAAATTTGCAATTCGCCACGATTTTCCACAAACTTCTAGGGATTATAAAAGATTCGCCAATTGGGATTTTTTTTTCTCGAAAAATTAAAAAAAAATTGCCAATAAAATTAATATTTTTATTGGGAAGTATACAAGATTTGCCAGGATTTTACACCTTCACCAAGGGGGGGGTTTCTTAAAGTTTTCACTTATTTTTTACCAATTGTATTGTTAAGTACTATTGGAGTTGTTTTAGATCTAGTTGCTAGTCTTGATTTGGAGTTAGAACAATTAGATGTAAAAACAACCTTCTTGCATGGTGATCTCTCAAAGGAGATTTGTATGCAGCAACCAAAAGGTTTTGAGGAAAGCGACAAGGAGAATCTTGTTTGTAGGTTGAGAAAATTGTTGTATGGTTTAAAATAGGTGCCAAGGTGTCGGTACAAGCGGTTTGATTCCTTCATGATGATTTTGGGTTTTAGCAAATGTAAGGATGATCATTGTGCCTATTTTCAAAGGTATGATGATGACAGTTTTATTATTTTCCTTCTGTATGTTGGTGATATGTCGGTAACAAGTCCTAGCATGAATAAACTCATCCATTTGAAAGTTCATCTTGCTAAGGAGTTTGATATGAAGGACTTAGGCAGAGCAAATCAGATTCTTGGTATGAGGATACATAAAGATAGAAATAATAGGAAAATATGGTTGTCACAAAAAAATTATGTGGAGAAGGTTTTGCAGTGCTTCAATATACAAAATTCACAACCAGTTAGTACTCCATTTCCTATTCATATTAAATGTCTTCAAAATAGTGCCCCATCATAGAAGTGGAGAAGACACAAACTTTTGAAAGTACTATACTCATCAACAGTTGGTAGTCTTATGTTTGCCATGGTGTGCACTAGACCAGACATTGCATAAGCAATGGGAGTAGTCATTCGTTACATGGAAAATGCAAGTACTGAACATTGGATGAATGTGAAGTGGATTCTCAAGTATTTGAGAGGAACTTCTGATGCTAGTATCAATTATAGTGGGAGTAGTCTTAAGTTTAATGGGTATGTGGATGAAAATTTTTGTGGAGATAGAGATAAGAGAAATTCCACTACAAGTTAAGTTTTCTTTTTAATTGGAGGTGCAATTATTTGGATATCAAAGTTGCAAACATTGGTGGCATCATCTACTACTAAAGTTAAATATATGGCAGAAACATAGGCTAGTAAGGAGGCAATCTGGCTTCATAGACTTTTGGGTGAATTGAAGGTAAAGCAAGACAATATGGTGTTGCATTGTGACAACTAAAGTGCTTTACACTTAGCACAAAACTCAACATATCATGCTAGAACAAAGCATATTGATATTCAATATCACTTTGAATGTGAGGTGGTGGAAGGACATATATCTTTGCCCAAGATACACACTGATGTAAACCCAATAGATATTTTGATGAAGCCCATTGGTAGAGAGAAGTTCAATTGGTGCAAAACTTCTCTAGGCTTGTATATTACTTGATTATTGGCAACATTAGAATTGGTCTTTCAATATGAATATTTATTCGAAAGAGAGGAATTTAACTTCAAATGGGAGATTATCATAATACAAAGTCAAATTTATTGTTATTCTAGTAGTGATGGATAGTCGACATAGATATCTAGCTAGTGCTTTAGGTACGTGCCCAGCACAGCAAAAGGCCTACTATACAATTGAAGGTTGTAATATTCTACCGAAGTTTGATGTGACAAGGGGTCTTAGGGGGGTTTTTGTAGCCCCTTGGACACTGAAGGAAACCATGCCAAAGGCATCCATGTTAAGGCATTTCTGGAAAAGCTGGATTTTTTTTGGGACTCTATATTTTTGGTAGTTTTGATAAATGTTTGACATGTAGTTGTATGAGTCACACTTTCTATTTTTGGAAATTTTTGTTCAACAAGGACTCTACAACTTAGTTTTCTTATAATCTATTGAAGTCACATTTTCTATGACTTTTCATAAGATTTTTGTAATTGTGAATTTCTTAAGAAGTAAAATATGAAAGATCTTTTCTCGTGGTTTTTTCTTGGTATAATTTTACCAGGATTTTCATCTAAATATTGTGTTAAAGTTGTGCTTGTTGTTTTTCTTTATTTTTTGCACCATAAATTTTCTTATAGATGTCAATTAAAAATAAAAATTAGCCATTTACAATGTCTAATGAATATTGGTTAGAGTTAGACAAGAAGGCATGAGGAACCCTTTGGATGTGCCTTACAAATTTTGTCCTCTTGAATGTCTCTAAGGAGACCACCACATACAAGCTATAGAAGAGGATATGTGATATTTATCAAACTAACAAACTAACAAATAAATTGTATCTCAAAAGAAGAATATGCTCTTTGAAAATAAAGCATGTTTACTCGATTGCAAATCATTTAAATGCTTGTAATTTGATTATGATTCAATTAGTTTCTATAGATTTTAAGATGGAAGAAAAATAAAAATACATCTTGTTATTTTTCTCTTCTCTTTGCTTAATTCTTGAGAAAACTTAATTGTCTCCACTAGTGGTGGTGGTACAAAGTTAAGATTAATGGTCTCACTACTATTTTCCTTTCAAAGGATATGAAAAGGAAATATATGAATGATGGCTCAAAGGATGTTGTGAATGTTTAGGGAAGGCCTAAGGATAAAGGCAAGTCTAATGGGGATATAAAGAAATTGAGAAAGAGATTGAAATCAAGAGGTTGATCCAAAACCCCAAGGAAGAGTAGAGTGGAGTGTTGGAACTATGGGAAGAGAGGACATGTGAAGAATGAATGTGGGAAAAAATGATCATTTGATTCCTCCATAAAGAAATCATCTAATGATGACATGTTATTCCCTATATACATACCCCATCTTTTCCTTGGAAAATTATGGACTTCCTCTTTTCTTTTCTTTTCTTTTAAGTCATTAATCCCTTTTGAATTCTTATTTTTATGTTTATTTTTTGTTTATGATCTTTTTCCTTCATATTCTTTTACATTTTTGGGCTTTCAAATATTTTTTTGACCTTGGAACCAGTCCTTGTTTCTTAAGAAACTTTGACTCCCATAATAAAATTGGAATTTTGGCCTTCCAAGAAACATGTGGAATTTGAAACCTAGTTCTAGAAACCAAATTCCACTAGCTTCCCACTTCCCACCTTATATTTTTTACATTTCTTGTTTGGTGTATTTCCTTGTCATACTTCTGTAAGTTAAAGGAACCTTGGAACTCTTAGACTTAGTTCAAATTCCTTATTTCCTATAGAATTTGAACCCCCACACGATCTTAGCCATTTATGGCAAGTGTGTGAGAGTATTTGGGATTTATATATTCAATTTTTTCCCTTGATTTGATCATTTACGTACAATTTTTCATGTTTGTTCAAAAAAAAATTAGATTGTAAGAATTGGTCGAGTATCCATCCCTTTATAAACTATAGTGTGCTTGGTAAAAAAAATCACGTGATCGATGAAGCTGGCATGACATGCCCTCTGGTACTACGGGGATGGTGGGGAGACTAGACCTCATGACCTCTTGGCTGCAACAAGATGCTTTACCCAATCAGGCTAGGCCCACCGCCCCTCATGTTTGTGAGTTTTAATAAGACTAAAAGAGATCATTTGCTACTCTTTGCGTAAATCTCAATCAATTTGTTATATTAGAGTGTGAATTCAACTAGTATGGTTTATGAAGTGTGTGGAATAATCTACCTTTTATGCATTTTCATCCTCCTATAATCTTTTTCCCATGTTGTTTTCTCTATTTATCTCTTCTACTTTGGTGTTTTGTCAATCATTTTCTAGTTTTAATTAGTTTTATATCATTTTTCTTATGATTTGGTGATTTAGTATTCATTTTTTTCATATTTGTATGTATTAGGTTAAGTTTTCATTTAAATTCTCATTATAGGGTTTAAAAAATAAATAAAATGGTTATTATTGTTCATGATTCATGTTTATTTTATAAATTGAATGGATATAAATGTGGCTTAGTTTTTATCTAGTTTTACACTTTTAAAAGTTTCTAAATCCTCAATTTATTTTGAAATATATGATTTTGTGACCCTATTGGGCCAATTTTTTAGACTTTTAGAGAACCTTGATACAATGAACTTTGTCCTAAGTCTCTAATATTCCATACATTTTAGAACCCACAAAAAATTGACTATGAGCGATATTTTTTAAATCAATGGGCCTTAGACCTTCATAGAGACCATACACCAAGCTTATATATCACATATCCTTCTCAACATTATCCACCCAAGTGGTAGAATTTTCTTCATACTAACCCCACTAGACCTTGCATTGTAGAACCTCTTTATTACATAAGTGAAGCTTACATGTTCCAAGCACCTTGAGAGGTTGGATTGTTACCACTCCTAGGTCCTATACCTATAAATCATTCCAATCAATAATATGGTTATCCCCTAGCATGTACTTCTTAAGGTATGACACATGAAAGACATTATGCATCCTGACAAGAGCTGGTGGCAAATAAATTTTATACACAACAAGGTTAACTTCCTCGAGAACCTCAAAAGGACCTACATAACGTGGAGCTAGTTTGGATGACTTTCCAAACTTTATAGAACTCTTCTGAGGTTTTACTCTTAGTAAAACTTTCTCTCCTATTGAGAAATGTTTGGGTACCCGCTTAGAATTTGCATAACTCTTTTTCCTATCATTAGCTTCCCCTAGCCTCTACTTAATAATACCAACTTTCTCCTCCATTTTTGATAACATTTATGACCCAAGGCTTATCCTATCCTCTAGCTTATCCTAGCTTATAGGAGTTTGACACTTCCTGCCATACACTGCTTCAAACAGAGCCATCTTGATTGCAAAATGGTAAGATTTGTTATATGCAAATTCAACCAAAGTTAAATAATCCTCCCACTTGTATTGTTGATCCATACGATTCATTATTAGTAGATCCTCTAACACTTGGTTCACTCTTTCATTTTGACCATCAATTTTCAAATGACATGTTGAACTTATATTCAATTGTGTCCCAAGCAAAGAAAACATGGTTTTCCAAAACCTAGATGTCACACAAGCAACCCTATCAGAAATAATCTTCTCGGGAACTCCATGTATCCTAAATACCTCTTGAATAAACTTTTGAGCTATAACAAGAGCTCCATCACTCAGATTCCTTGGTATAAAATGAGCCACCTTCATAAGCTTATCCACCACTACTAGAATGGCATTGTTATTATTCCTTGACATTGGAAGACCTTGAACAAAATCCATACTAATGACTTTCCATTAATTTTTGGAACTTCATGAGGATATAAAAGACCTGTAGGGTGATGATGTTCTACCTTCATCCTCTGACACTCTAAACAACTTGCCACAAATCTTCATTCCTTTCCAAAAATAAAATGGCTTCACATCAGCCAACATCTTAGTTACTCTAGGATGTCTAGAATATGGTGCGATATGAACTTATTTCCACACTAAATTCCTTAATTCCTTCAAGTTAGGTACGCAAATTCTTCCCATAAACATTAACAAACCATCAGGTTTAAAGTGAAATCCTTCATACCTTGGGTCTTGTGGATTATCTGAGAGTGCTTGCTTAACTTGTTCATAGTATTCGTCACCCTTGGACTTTTGCAATACCTGACCCTTGAAATCGGTTTGAATTGGTATCATCGAGGAGATATGCCTCCTATAACTTAGGAAATCTGCAACCCAATTCTCCTTCCCCTTGATATAATTGATAATAAAATCATAGTCAAATATTAATTCCAACCACCTTCTTTGTCATGCATTTATATTTGGTTGAGTAAATAAATACTTTAGACCATGATGATCGGTCTTTAGTTCAAAAGTTTTTCCCAATAGATAGTGTCTCCACATCTATAATGCATGAACAATCATTGTTAATTCCAAACCATGTGAAGCATAATTTTTCTCATAAGGCTTTAGCTTCCTTGACTCATAGGATATGACTCGCCCATCCTACATCAACACTCCACCAAAACCTTCTCTTGAAACATTTGTGATGGCTATAAAATCACCATCTAGATCTGGTACCTTCAATATCATATTTGTGGTCAACTTATCCTTGAGTTTATCATTTGTCGCTTGACATTTCTCCATCCATTCAAACTTCTTCCCTTTTCTCTATAAGGAGGTAATGGGAAAAGCTATTTTGGAAAAGTTTGCAACAAAATTCTGATAGTAACCAGCCATACCCATAAAACTTCTAACTTTTGGCACATTCTTAGGCACTATCCATTCAAGCACTGCTTTTATTTTTGTTGGATCAACTACAATCCCATCAGCTGAAATCACATGACCCGGCTACTACACTTCCTTCGAAAATAAGGTACATTTAGAGAGTTTCCCATACAACTTATGCTCTCTCAATTGTTGGAGAACAATCTCTAGATGTTGGATATTTTCCTATTCATTCTTGGAGTAGATAAGAATATCAACCGAAAGACCAACACAAACTTGTCCAAGTAGTCCCTGAATAAATTTTTCATCAAGTTCATGAATGTTGTGGGTGCATTTGTAGCCCAAAAGGTAGGACCGTGAACTCATAATGACCATACCTAGTCCTAAAGTTTGTTTCAAAAATATCTTCACCCTTGATCCTCAGTTGATGATAACCTAATCATAGATTAATTTGTGAAAATACTAAAGCTCCTCGCATCTAATCAAAGAGATCATCAATACGCAATAAATGATAGGTCTAGATAATAGCTTGTTTTCTGTTGGTTTTATGCAAACTTTAAGATACTTTTAAATATAATTTCTAAATAATATTTCATATCATACTATCCTTTTTATATCCATTATGCAAACCTAAACCCAAAAACATGGTGATGAAATTATAGTTTAATATATTAGCATTAAATGGTTTATATGAATATGTGTATGGGAATGTTGATGGAATTCTATGTTTAATTATGATGGTTATCCCTGTGTACGTGTTTTGTGAAACTAACCTATTTGCAGCTAAAGGAGGAACCATGATACACAACAGTTGCAGGATGAACCCGTAGCAAAAGGGTCGTTGGACACCGAAACTGGAGAAACTATAAAGATAGTCGAACATGATGATCATTGGTTGAAGGAATTTAATGAAGATAGAATGCGTGTTATTATAATCAGTTAATAAATGCTGAAGAAGAGGTCTTTCTTACATGGGAATTTGATAGATGGGTGTATGATTGCATGCATTCTGTTTTGAAAAAAATCTAGTTTTGATAGGATTCTCCTTATTTTTCAATTGAAGGTTGAATAATTCCAAGTCATAAATCCACGCTCTAGATATCTGGGAGTGGAGTTAATGATTTTGGTTAATTTGTTGCTTTCAATAAAGATTCCCTCAGTTTGTATATAACTGGTAGTTGAATCCATAGGTTAGTTAGTTGGTTTTTCATAATTTTATGTTATCTGCTATTTTTAGTTTGAAACATGAATCTACCAAATGATTGAGTATGATTTGTGCAAGAGTATTTTGTAATATTTAATCTTATGCAAAAATAGAGATCAATTCATTGAATGCATGAAATCTATTAGTTAGATTGAGTTCAATTAAAGTAGGAACAGTTACTTGAGCAGGCCACTCAAGGTATTGTTCTTCACTTCACCTTTCAATTATTTATTTTTGTTGGTAGTTAATATCAGTTTATCATTATTCATGAATCTATGTGTAGACACCTAAATTTGGACACTTGCATTTGTCCAAATTTATCCCTTTTCATCTAATATCCTCTTATTTGCATTAATTAAGTAATATCGCTATTATTTAATTAATACCCTTAATTCTTCTAAATCTCTAAGGTATTTAATTAATAATTAGATACCTTCCCTTTATTCTCCTTTTCACCAAATGAATTCCTCACATGTCACATCATTTTCCTTAATCTTATTCCATCTTCTAATCTCATCATTAGAGATGTGCACATGTCTAATCCTTGATTAAGACATGTCACATCCTCCAACTTTTGCAAGTTGGCTTCTTAACCTTCATTAGTCACTAATCATCTTTTAAATGCTGATCAGTTAAGCCTAATTAGTACCTTGGTCAACTCTCCCCATCCCCCAAGGAATTTTTAATTCCTTTTTATTCACCCCAAACTCCTCTCTTCCCCATGTGAATTTTTAATTCACAATTATCTTTCCAAGACTTTCCTCTTGCCCATGCAAGTTCTAAAACCTTTGACTTGTCACATCACTCACATATGCCAAGGTCTTCTAGAATCTTTGACTTGTCACATCACTCACATGTGGCAAGTTCCCACCTTTTTGGGATCCTTGTATTATCCACAATATTCTTCCAATCATGTGAATTTTTTATTCACTTTTATTCACCCAAGATTCTCATCTTCCCTATGTGATCATTGAGAGGTCACATCATCCATTTTTCAAGGTACTTGTCCTTCCTCCACATCATGTACCTTTCTTCCACCTCACTTCCACATCGTCACATCCTAGGCCATCTCACATTCCACATGTCAAAATGTGAGGGCTTGTGAGTCCTCAACTCACCATAGCCCTCCATCTTGGCCTTGTTGGTTTAATATTAACCGTTGAATTCTCTAGAGAATTCAAATTTCTCTATAAATACCCCCTCTTTTCTCTCATTTGAGAACCTTATGCATTTGATACCAAACTCTTTCCATTTTTCATTTACAATACTTAGTCATTTGCACCCTTATGCTACCAAATTGCTCATTCAATTTGCAAGCATCATATTATCCATTAGCACTTTCATTTATCACATTGCTCATCTTGCATACACCATTTCCATAGTCATCCAAGGAGCACACGAGCTTTAAAACATCAAGGGCCAACCAAGGGATTTCTACAACAAAGAAGGTATAATCACTTGTCTTTTTTGTTATCTTATTTCTTTGCATTATCATTCCTTAGGCTAATCTTGAGGTGTACCTTAGTGTTCTTTCATTATTGCATATTAGTTAGATTTGCATCTTTAGAATAAGATAGACATTTGAGGGATCACAGTATGCAAGTTAATTGGAATTTAATTTCTTGCTTATTATGAACGAATGCTTAAGAACATGCATGTAATGATTATTAGTAACACTCCAAAGGATAGTTCAGTTGATTCAGTAGTCTTTATCAAGTTTCCAGTTAACATAGTTTCATTTCATTAGCAATAGTTTAGTCACAACCTTTACTTTAGGTACTCGTAGCAACTAGTTTCAATTTATACTTTTACTGTTTAAAGTTTTATGAATTTCCAACAATTAGAATGACTTCAGAAGGATAGTTTAGGTAGTTTATGTCCATGAAGGCGTATATAATATTGCACCATCATAAGATTATGTACCTTGGTCGATGATTTGATGTAGTCTTAAGTAGTGTGAAGTGGACTGTTCAATTAGTTGACCCTCTTAATTGAGTGGATTCCACCAAGTTTACAAAACATTAGCTTAGACTCTACAGTAATGGATACTTATTATTTAGCGTTGCCTTATTAAGCAGGATTGTGCATCAAGTCCATGGTAGTAGGACCATGCACATCTACCTCACCACCAATTTGGGCATTAAGGCCCACAATTAAATTCCCTATGTGAAACTGCTCATCCTTTCGGTACATGGGTATGTACTTTAGGAGACAAGTGAATTTGTCCCAATATTCGATAATTGAGGAATCTCCTTGCCTTAGGTTCTAAAATTTGGTAAGCTTTTGATCATAGAAGAGTTGAGGTAGCCATCGCTTCCAAAAAAATTCCACAAATCCACTCCAAGTAAGATTTAAGGAACTTAGTCCAAGCTCCATCTTTTTATTCATCCTCCAGTTGGATGCTTCTCTAGCCAACTGGAAAACTCCCCAAATGGCTTTAGTTATCTCAGAGTAATTCCTGATTTCAAAATACTTTTCCATCTATGTGAGTCGTACCTCTGTCGCATCCCCACTAGTACTTCCTTCAAGCTTCGAAGGTGTGATCTTTCTCATATCCCAAGATAGCTCACTTGCAATTCATTTTCATTTGCTTCCCTCCAATCTTAACTGTGATCCACAGGGGGGTTCTTCCTTTTTGGTTTGACTGAAGTAGCAAGGGAAGTTTTTTCTAGGTAGTGGTTAGAGGGTTGCTTTTCTTCAATACAGACAATGGAGATAGGTTTGGGGGGGTTAGAGGGCCAAGTGAAAATAGTAAATCCAAAGGATAAGGCCTTGGTGTAAGGATAGAGGTGGTGGCTTATCTGGTTTTAAAGAAGAAAAATCAAGGGTTTCCTTAATCAAGCTTTCTAGGGAGGAAAGTAGAAAAAAAGGAAAACTTATAAGCATCTTGTGCCTAAGATGGTTAAGTAATGAAAAATGGTAGAAACAAAAGACTTTAAATCTCCCCTCTAAAGTAACATACTTTATAATAGCTAAGCAAACCTAATCCCATGACTTTGGCAGCAACTCCCTTTCGAATCCTGCATGCTTCTTAATAGGCTTCTCATTCTCCCAGAAGAAAGCATTGAGGCTCTCTAAATCTCGCACCTTAGTGTGCTTCTTAAGCTTCTAACCAGTGCAAGAAAGACTCATCACCTTGGTGATAACATCCTCATTAACTTCAAAGGAGATTTTGCCAACAATGACTCTCTTGTCACTCTAAGAACTTGCAAATCATGTCGAAAGCTTCTCATTGTGACCCACTAAGAACTCCATAAGAGGTGCAATTCCTCCCTCCATCACTACAACAAATCCTTGTGATTAGCTCCCTTTTTTGCTTCCACCCACTGTTTTAATGTATTTTTCTCCAATTTTTTGAAAAAGCCGATGTTATTTATTGGGTTGGTGCCATTTTTGGCATTTTTTGTGTCGATCAGGACAAGTAGGCCCTAAATCAGGTGCTAATTAGCACCTACTTTAGTGTCGCATTTAGCACCAAATTTAGCGTCGAGTTTAGAGCCGAGTTTAGCATTGGATTTAGCGCTAGATTTAGCATCAGGTTTAGAGCCAAGTCAGCAATGTCCTCCACTATTTGGTGTACACCTCAACTATCAACCAATTCCGTGTATACCCCACACTATCGCTCGACAGGTTGAAGACTCCCACAGTATGGCGGTAACCGCACTACCACTCTACTAGAAGGCTTTCGCGAGGTGGCGGTATACCGCACTACCACCAAACAGTCAGAAGCCTCTCACGGTAAGGTGGTATACACTGCACTACCACCAAGCAGTAAGAAATCTCCCATGGTATGGCGGTATACTGTGCTACCACATCTCTCTCACAATCATCCAGCAGTACAAAGGTAAAATCACAATCACTTTTTTTAAATTATAATAATTGAAATCATAATTTAATGATTAAGTTATATATTTAATTCATATTCATTTTAGTTTTATTTAAATAAATATTTTTATTAAAGATATTTTTCATATTTTTATTTTATAGAAAATAACATCAATAGTTTTTAATTATTAATTGAACATACAAATTAATAAATTGAATAGATAATAGTAATTTTTTATTATAAAATATATGTATTTTGTTTTCTAAATTTGGTTGAATATTAAAAGATTTAATGATTAAACATATTTGAGTTTTTTTACATCAATATTTTTGCCACCATGATGAGTTAGAACAAAATACCCAAGCCCTAATTTTTAACTCTCATTTTCACTTGGTTTTTTCAAGCTCCCTTGCCTTGCACATGCCGCCATCATTAGAGTTTGAATCCTCGAGCTTTCTGAAGGAGCATGAAGGGTATTAACCAAGGCATTTGATTCTAAAAGAATGTGATAAAAACCACATTCGAATTAGGATACTTGAGAAACCCTAATGTCAAAACCGACCCCTATCCCAAAATTTGCTCATCATTTTACCTGGCAACTTTGGAAGAAAAGAGTTATGTATTCGACCACCATGATGAACTAGGGTTTGAGCATTCTCCATGCATTTTTTAGTTGATTCCTCCATGCTTGGGGTTGAAATCCTCCTACAACTCGATGGTAAATTGCTTCTTGAGTATTCTGTAGCATTTTCACTCCATTTTCGAAGGGTTTTGAGGCTTCCTGGTCGTGACCTCTCTAATTTTTTTGATGCATTCTTGTCTTCATTTCTTTTGTGGAAGCTTTTCTTTCTCTTGCCTGCCATGATTGAGTTTTTTGAAGCTTCCCATGGTGAAAAATAACTTGCATATTCAATGAAAACAAACAAACTCAAGCTCAGGTAAGCTCTATGTCGATGTATACCTTGATTTTCTCTTTTGCTTTCTATGAATCAAATCTCATTTCGAGCTCTCTCCATTCAGCACGATGGCAAAAATTCTCTATTTTTCTATGTTTTCATGCTTCATTCTTGTATGCTCAGTCTCTGGTCTTTCTGTAAGAAAAATGAAAAACCCTCTATAGAACTTGTATTTTCTTCAGAAGATAGTATTTTATGTACAACAATGGAAGAAATACCTTTTATCATGGTTGTGGTTGTGCTTGCATTTAGTTTTCATTTCCATAAGCATTTTCTTAAAAGGCAATATGACAGTGCTCCTTCATTTCCAAGTATTTTTCTATTTTTGAGGGTTTCTTTCACATAGGTCGAGGCTCTATATTTCCTTTCTTGGAGAAAATGAATACTTAAATCTTCATCTTCTTTGTCATCTATTGATTTAAATCATAGAATCATTATGCATGACTGATATATGCTTTTATGAACGTTTTGAGTTACATACACTTGTTGCATACTTTAATCTTATGTAGCCTTTAAATGTGGAAATGGCACTGCATTACCTTATATTGATTATAGCTTGTCTTTGAATGAACACAATTCTTGCCATGTCCATAATCTCTTGCCAACATCATTACTGTCAACTTTTGCATCACTTTATGCTTCATGTAGTTCTATCACTTTGCAATACTTCACATGTATCTTTTCACACTATTACTAGCATGATGAGGGTCTTTACCAAGTTTGCCCTTGACATGATTATCAAGAAATCCTTCTCAAAGGCTGCCCTTCATGACTATCCTGCATTCATTTGTAGAATCATTGGTATCTCCTCAAACCATCATGCATTGGTTGTTTATCAGAGTGTGCACTGTAGTTTTTTGTGGATACTCATTGTATCAATAGCAAGATGATTACCAATGCATGTTAGTTACTCATCTGCATCAATGTGCTTTCCTTCTCATGCATTGCTCTTCAGGACAACATACTGACATGATGGCTTTAGCATTGCATTCAATTGTTCACCTTGTCTTGCTCCATGCAACTCATGATAGCTCTTGATAGCTCTTGATAACTTGTAAGACCTCATTGAGTAGCTCAACCATAATGGTTATCCATAATTGAACTTGATGGATCTGTGCTTCGGTGTTCATATTATCACAGAAATCATTTGTTTCTTGGGAAGAGACAAACTCTTTCATTTTTGAATGATTGTTGTCCTTGTTCTTGTTCCCTTCTTTACTGGCTCCTTGAAAATGTTGACAATGAAATACAACTCATATCAATATTAAAATGGACTTTGGATCCAACTTAAGAAGATTGAAAGACATATCCAGCAGAGTAATATTTCCAAGTAGCCTATTGTTTGATTCATTCTGAAAGATGCAAAGTAACTTTCTTGATAATTCACACCGTTTTGTTGTACCTTTTGAATTTGATAATGAAAGTTGATCAACTGTTATGATTCCATATTGATTTAATGCATCAAGAATAGGCTTACCATTGATTTGATCAAGTTGCTCAATTTCCTATCCCTACTAAAACATGAGGGCAACATGCTGGGCTCAACCCTCATGGGAGTCACATTTTACTCCACATGTTGTAATCAATTGAAACAAAACAGTAACAAAGTTATGTCCTATATCTGCACAAAGAGAAAACATGTTAGATAAATAGAGCATATGATAGATGTGTTTGATAACTCTCTTTTTTTCTTGGACATCTATGATATGCTAGCTATTTTAATGTTTATAAGGATCAGATTATATGTTTATAGATGTTTTCCTATGTACTGATTGGTGATCCTTCATTTCTCTAACCAACTTCTTCTCACAAATGCAGGGAAACTCGGAGTAGCAGGGGCAAGTGACAACTGGGGGTTGGATGGGCAGGAGGACTGAAGCTGATGCAAGGCAACTCAATCGGGATTCGTCATTCCGAATGACGGGTCCCCCTTCTTTACATATGCATTTCCTTTTATTTGTAAATGTATAGTTTTTTCTTTATATGCATAAAAATAGTTAGTCCCTCGGCTTGTGAGGGATACTATACACTTATGGTTATCAATAAAGACTACCTTTGCAATAAATGTTGACTCTCTTTTCTATTCTATGTAATTCCCTTAATCAAATAATGTAGTCTTTTGATACTCTCTTTTATGTACATGGATGAAACTTAGCTGAAAATGATATGTACCTTTTATTGTTTAAATGCAAACACAATCATAAGTCTATCTGATTTAGCTGGAAGCAAAATCAGGTAACAATAATTATCTTGTTATCTAATCATATGAGTTAAATAATTAAATTACTTACTCTATAATCATATGAGTTATTTAAGAGGCGTGATATATTTAACCAATTAAATTGAAATAAAACATATTATTTAATTTACTTAATGTATAATCATATGAGTTATTTAAGAGGCATGATATATTTAACTAATTAAATTGAAATAAAACATATTAAATTAATAAATGGAAGCAAAACAAGAAGAATTTTTAGAAGCAACAATGGAAGCCAAACTAGAAGCAAACCAGAAGCAATCTTGGAAGCAAAACTTGGCATTATCTAGGAAGCAAAAACATAAGAAATTAACTGGAAGCAAAAGTGGAAGCAAAAATGGAAGCAAACCTCAAAGCAAAACCATAGTCAAAACTGGAAGCAAACTTGGAAGCAACACAAGAAGCAAAATCGAAAGCCAAACTAGAAGCAACAAAATTCTGCACTAAATCTGGTGCTAAATTCAACACTAAATCTAGTGCTAAATCCGGTGCTAAATCCAGCACTAAATTCGACGCCGAAGTGAGCACACCATTTTGCGTCGAGTTTTGCACCAACAGAAGTGTCAAATTCATGAACTCAAATGCACTAAATTTTGGCACAATTCATGAACTCAAATGCACTAAACGTCGGCACTAATTACTTGTTTTTTTGTAGTGCATGAAAATGTGCCAAACGATAGGGTCTTTCTAGAATTCATCTCAAGAGTCGGGCTTAGTTCAAACCCTGTCGCCACCCATCTCTTTGTACCGAATGATGAAACTTACCCACAATAACATAGTTAGAAAATTTTCAAAATGGTAATGGGTACCTTTACCACCCATTTACCGCCACCACCAAACCAAGAAGGAAAATCATGCCTAATTAAAACTTCTAGATATTCACATGAGTCGGTGGTCATTTCCAAGAAAATTATGGCCGCAGGGCCATAATAAAACTTGCTATAGTACAACAAACTTAAGCTCACAACCATGATAACCTTTATCGAGTAATTATTAGCCAAAAGTCTGAAGATAAATTTGGCCTTACACATGTTTCTAAGAACATAAATATTTTGAAGAGCCCAACCATTAGCCAAAATTTGGCTAATTATTAGCCAAACATGATTTGAGTTATGGTACTTTTGACAAGACTGTCCATAAATATTTTGAAGAGCCCAAACATTCATCGCCATCATTTTAAAATACCACCCAAATTCTTGCCCATACCTCTCCACATCATCTTGCTTGTTCCACATCATCAATAACCCAAAGATATGGTGCCACATGTACCCGCCCAAATCAACAAGGTTAGATTTCATCATTAACGATAGTATATTTTTGCTCATCAAGGATAAATCCTTGTATATTCACAAGGAGAGCCCCTAGTCTTCTCCAACATTTGGATAGGATCCATGAAGAACCTAGGTTGGCCAAAGTATCAGCCACTTGGTTGCCCTCACAAAACATAAAATCATAGAAAGAATACGATCATAAAACAATACACAATAAAAATGAATAAATAATTAAAATATAAAAATAACACAAAACATATAGACAGATATATATGGTTCACCCAATATGGGCTACATCCATGAAGAAATAACTATTCCTTCCTTTATTTTGTCTAACAATATGAAGGGATACAACCTATAACCCACCCGTTGTAACTTCCTCTTCTCTTTATCACAATCTTCTCATTATACAATACAATTCAAAACTTAGACATAATGTAATGCCCTCATTAAAGGGGGTTTCCTTCTAAGGTAACGAAAAAACAACGTAATCTCTACCATAAGATATGTCACCTAATGATAAACGGTCTAGATTTACAATGAAAAATTATATATAAAATATGGCTTTCAAGGGTAGGGCCAAGGCGCATGATCCCCCTATGCTATAAATATTAACCAATAAGAGAAGGCTCCATAACCAATAATCTCCCACATGCAGATCGATCACAACAACTCCAAAAAGATAATTAGGCTCCACCAATAATCCCCTACTTGGAGACATCAACTCCATCGCTACTGCACCCACTAGACTAGGGTCCAACTTTGGACTTGGCAAGTTTCTCATATTCACGATTATCCTTGAAGACCAACTAAAACTATGTAGAAAATCAGTTTCTCCCAAGTTACTACCTTTGTCAACATGTCTACAGGATTTTGGCTAGTGTGTATCTTTTCCAACTTCAATTTTCCATCCTCCAAAATAGATCTATGAAATGGTACCTAAGTTGTATATGTTTAGTCTTATAATGAAGGGTTAAGTTCTTTGCAAGATGAATGAAACTTTGATGATCACTATACAATTTTATATTCTCTTGCTTCTTTCTCAATTCCTCCATAAACTTTAATAACTAAATCATCTCTTTGCTAGCCTTTGTAGCAACAACATACTTTGTTTCTTTTGTTGAAAGAGCAACAAACTTTTGTAATCTAGAAATTCAACTTATTGTTGTTCTGCCTACAATAAAAATATACCCTATGGTGCTCCTTCTATCAATATCACTTGCCAAATCTAAATCAACATATCCCTATAAAGTAGATTTGGAACCTTGAAAACATAATGCACAAGTAGTAGTAATTCTCAAATACTTGATAATCCACTTAACTAAATTCTAATGATCATTTTCATATACCTACTCACAAATCCCACTACATGTGCAATATTTGGCCTTGTACACACCATGGCATACATCAAATTGCCAACTATTGATGAGTATGAAACCTTGGACATGTAATCTATTCCTCCTAAGGATAAGCAATCCAAATTTATAATGAACAATTATATATAAAATGTGGCTTTAGTGGCGCTGCCCCTCAAACCCCTATTGAGGTGTGTGGTCCCTAGATCCCACAAGGGGGTACCCCCTACACCCCTCCACACTATAAATATTAACAATAAGATTATACTCTATAACCAACACCATTGATCTAGAGATCATATATTCATTTGTAATGTGAATGTTGTGGATTTGGCCATTTAGTGGCTTGGAAATCAAGAGTGAACAACCCCTAGTCCTTTTAGAAGCATGTACTTTCATGTTGTGAATTCATGGTATTTTGGACTTGAAGGTTTTATATTTGTAATATTTATGATTTTGAATGTGAAGCCTTGGTTCTAGGATTTGTGGGTGTTTTAGATTATCCAATATATTTATGAAATGTGTATATTCCTCTAGCATGTATGGTTTTATAGGTTTTACATTTAATAAAAAAAATGTTTACAAATATGTGGTAGATTCTTTTTTGGATTTTGTTTGAAATAGGGACAATTTTAGATTTATATATATGCCTTTGACATGTATAGTTTTGTAGGCTTTACATTTAACCAAAATCCATGGTTCACATATCTATGGAAGATTATCTTTGGAGCTAGTCTTAATAATTATAGTTTCATATTTGCATGCACTTCTTTTTGATGTGTGGTTTTGTAGGTTTTACATTTAATTAAAATCTATCATTTCAAGGTTAGTGAATAATTTTTTTGGAGTGTACTTTTGAGGATTATCTAGATGGAGACAATTTATTAACAAATGTCTCTATTTGAAGCATTAAAATCTCAAATATGTTCAATTAATCCTCTCCCTCTCCATTCTACAACCAACCTCTTTAAAATAAAATCAACTACAACCAACTTCCACTCAAAGAAAGATTAGTCCAACAAGGAAGGCTTCCCCTCCTCTATCCCTAAATCAAGCTCTCATATCAAATGTAAGGAGATTAAAAAAATAGATTTACATGTATACCTTTGTCATGTATGGTTTTGTAAGATTTACATTAATCAAATCCTCCATCCTAAGCTTTGAAAGGTCAAAGTGTGTTTCATTTCTCCTTTCCACTTTAGTTTTGGAAGTGCTTGATATAACTATCTCTAAAACAAGATCAATTGAAATTAATTCCCCCTCAAACATGGATTAATATCATAGAGAAGGTTTTCCCTCCTTTAGCATTAAACTATCCTTTTCAATCAAATGTAAGGAAATATAAACAATTTAAGATTTGCGTGTATGCATTTGACATTTACGGGTTTGTAGGTTTTATTTATTGTTTAATCAAAATTTATGGTTTGCAAATTGGTATAAGATAATTTTTCAAAGAGTGATTATCATAGTTGTATAAATGGAGATAATTAAAGCATTGCATGTATTCTTCTAGAATTATTCGTTTTAAAAGTTTTTTTGCCTAAAATGTATCATTTTGCACATATGTGGAGTATTTTTTAGATTATAATTCCTAAGGATTGTGCATATGGTGACAATTTTAGATTTACATTCATGATTTTGAGCATGGTTAAAGGCTTGTTGATTAGTCTTTGATTCTTGACTTGTGGTTATTGTAGAGAAAATTTTTTTTAGAAATTTTGATTTGAGGGTTTAGAATTTTATGTTTTGTCATGGAAAAATTTTGCAAGGTGTATTAATTTTGTTGTTTCTATTGGAAGTTTGAATCTAAATATTTTTTGGATCTACATGGATCTAAGTTGAATTATTTTTAAGATCTACAAGTTTTATTGTATACTTGGGTGGGAGAATTATCCATGCTTCTATTACCCTATTGAAGGTTGCAAGTGTGCAATATATGATTGTGGGTGCCATGTTTATGTTCCAACATGTTGTATGAAGAAATTAGAGAGGATTTCCAAAGTGGTGATGTTGTTAGGCTTGTGCATCAATGAGATCTACCATGATTATAGTAGAGGTGAGTTGCTAGTCTTCTAATCATCTTAGTTATTATTGTAAAATATTCGGATGCCATGGGATTGTGGATTCTAATTTTTTTGCCTTTGGCCACCATCGAGAATTGATAGTTTGAGTAGCAAAGAGGTATGGAGAGGTAAAAATTAGAAGGTCCTTTAAAGGAATTTCAAGAAGAAGGAAAGGATATCTTTTAGTTTTGATGACATGGACTATGCTGTCCTAAGAGGATTTGGATCATATTTTAGTGGGAGTTTTATGTAGGTACATGGACATGATAGATTATCTTCTACATTGAAAGTGGTGACCATGATTTCATAGAAGTATTTTTTGTATGGTGAAAATTTTGGCATGACATGGTTGTGTTTGTCAATCTATCACAAGTGTATCATGATGCCACAAGAAGCTTTGAAACACTCTTAGTGGGAGTCTTGGTAGTAATGAGGAACTATAAATTTAATGTATGGTCTTTGGGTATTGAGGACAAGTATTATTGTAATATAAAATAATTTGGATCATTTATAGGGGTTTTTCCATGATATGGTTTCTTTTTCACAAATGTATTTGTTGGAAACAAATGATCCTCTAATGTGAAGATGCAATTATAGATCCATAGGGAGTTCCTAGATTATATATTGATCACAAAGTGGGAGAACTAACTACAATTTTGGGATAATGTTAAGTGTTGAATATAATTATCATTAAGTATTGGAAAGAGATACTCTTAGATATTACAATGTCATCATTAGATTTTTGGTTTGACATGATTTGATTGATCATGTACCTAGAATTGCATGAAAATTTGAGGTGAGGTTGATGATCTCCAATTTTTGGGGGATTAAGTGTTGGAATGGGATGAGTATCCCAATAAGGTTTCATTAGGTAGGCCAAAGAGCCTACACCTAGCATTATATGTGATTTCAATATGGACCTAATAAGGAGATTATTTAGAGAGAATCAAAGTGACTCAAAGAATCACCGAAAGAGGATAATCTCATTTCCCACTTTTGAGGATGTTTATTTGGTATAAAATACAATCCAATATGTATAACCCACCTAATTTTAAAATGCTTTGATTGTGTCATTATAGTCATCAAAACCTATTAATTAATTTTATCAATTTGGGTGGTGTATAGAGTTGTCTGTATTAAGATAATATTTTGGGAGTTTTATTTGGTGACGTTGATTTTTGAGTTGGTTGTCCTATTATATATTTCTCTTAAAATAACAAGCATCTAAATGATCAAACAATAACAAAAACTAATGTTAAATTTGAACAAATAGCTATTCTACTATACTTTCAAAATCAAATTAAATGTCTACTTTATCACACACTTATAAAAATCAAATATATTCTACATCACAAATGTAGATTCGAAGTTACCCCACAACACTTGCAAAAATAATTTAATCTATTCTACAACACGCATGCAAAAATCAAAGTTACTCTATAACACAAAATTAAATATATTCTATCATGTGCAATATCAAAATAAATATAATAAAAGCATGAAAAGAAATGATTGTGTGGAACTTAAGTTTTTGGTTCATTTTATGATTCAAGAAAATATTTACAGACTCAATCTAATGAAATGCCCAACATGCAACAAACAACATATAAAACATACTAAATTAATGAATTATAATTAACTATATCTAAAACAAATTAACACATTAATAGCTAAAAAGAAAACTATTACGAATCACCTTGATGAGTGGGCCCAACTCTCCTTTGGGGGTGATCTATAGCTACTAGCAATTGGGAGAACTTCCAACTTTTTGGCATTCAAATGGGCTCCAAATGAGGTGAATTGTATAAAGAAATAATTTATTTTTCTTCTCAATAAAAAATAATGACTAACAAAATCAATGACACAATGGCCTTTATTATTAGACCTTATTTTCCTAGGCTAAGATCTAGGGACT
The DNA here is from genome assembly GCA_007115665.2 of Sequoiadendron giganteum. Lineage (NCBI taxonomy): Eukaryota > Viridiplantae > Streptophyta > Pinopsida > Cupressales > Cupressaceae > Sequoiadendron > Sequoiadendron giganteum. Next base: position 675,606,144 of record CM021104.1, on the reverse strand, counting down.
AAACTAGGGATCCAACTAGTGAAAGATCAAATGATCACTCCAATGGCTCAAGCTAGAAGCTCATGTTTATAGAAGTATCTTGAATATACTTCAAGAGAGGTTCCGACGAGATTGTGTGAGAGATTTTTCTTGTTGTGCTCAAGTGGCAAGTCATATTAAGGGGTACTCTACTTAATTGAAGGGTTTATTTTCATTTGAAATGGAAATCCTCTTTTTATGCAACATAGGATAGATTTAATCTAGATGACGAGGTAATCAGTTTTTTGAGGTATCATCATGAAGATGAGAGCTCATCTTGGAATTAGTTGGTTCAACCATTTTAAATTTATATCATAATTAATTGTCATCCTATAGCTTTAGATGGGTCTAGAGGTTTACTTCTTGGGTCCTGCAATGGTTAGCCATGGAGAATACACATACATGCAAAAATAGAGGGATCATTTAATATTTTGGAAAAAAATTATATGCAAGAATAAGAATTTTAAAATACATAATCTATTTATCCTTCTATTAGTTAAAAGGTTTCACCAGCATATCAAAATATACCCAGTCTTCACAATCAAAGATAAAATGTAGAATACTTTATGGAAACAAAATAGTATTATCAACATCCATCATGTATTTTAATTTTACCTTGTATTTTATGGGTCTTGAGCCAACTTCAATTATAAGGACACATTTTAAAGAGTAAAGAGCATGGTTAGTGGCTCTAGGTTAATTCTAGTTTATAAGCTTAAATCCTTTAGATTTTTGATATGTTCTTATTGTGTTTGACCTCAGGGTTGAACAATTATACATGGAAAGAACTTTTCTAAATGGGTATTTGGAGGATATCTACACACATAAACATAAAAATTTGTTAGTGTTTAAGGAAGAATATGGTTTTTAATATTATTTTGCACCATGTGAGATAGAGAATATGAGCTACATCCTTTATGTGACTATAGTAGGTAGTTTGTTATGGTTTGCACTAGAATAAACATTGCCCAAGTAATGGGAATCCTAAGGAGGTATATTTGTCCATTTTTATATAGGGATCATTATATTGTAGTTTAGAAGGTCTTCAAATTTCCTCAAGGCACATATGAGTTTTTGATTTGCTACTAGGGAGGATGGACCTTGAGCATGACAATGGATATACAAGAATTTGTGGATTTTATAGATGAGATATATGGATAGCATGAGGTCTGCCTATAGGGTTTTCACCTTGGTTTGAGGTGTGGTTGATTGGATGAGTAATGGTAGGTTGTGCTGACTCTTTCAACTACTCTTTTAGAGTTAGAGTATAAATTAGATACTTAGGTCTTGTAGGAAGAGATTTAACTTCAGGTATTGTGTTTGGATATTAAGTTAGAAGAATCTTTCAATGTGATAGTAGAGTGTCACCAATGTGGAAAATAACCCTACTTTTCATATGTAGGTGAAGCATATTGATGTGTATTTATGGATGTTGTAGTTGATTTTTTATATCCCATAAACACAAAGAAGTTTGTAAGATACATGGTGGTTATGAGGATGTTTTACCTTTGTAGCAAGCTTATATAGTTGGCCTTTACAAGTTTCGACCCTAATACAATGTATACAACAATTGGGACACTACTAGGAAGGTATTCTAAATACATATAAAAATAATTTATATTTATCATGATGTGGTACATGTCTATGTCAAATTCCACACATTAGGATTGGGCAATATTTTCTTAAAATGGGTATCACATTAAATAGGGTCATGGTTCAGTGAGTATGTGGTTAATTGGGCTTATTGGATGAATGTATTTGGCATAATTGTTGTAGTGTAGGAAAAAGTATCCCTTTTTGACACTTAATTTGGAAATAATTAGTATTAAAATGAGCTTAATTATGCCTTTATTTAGTGTTGTAATATGTTCTACATATTCACATTAAGTTTAGGGGCCTTTTTAATAAAATGGAATTAATTGTGCCTTCTTTTTTATGTTGTAAGGTGTACCTTTACACTTTCACATTAATCTATGGATTTATTAATTAATTGAGGTTATTTTTCCTTAATTGGCCCCTTTAATTCAAATCCAAGCCTAATTAAATGCAAATTCCAAGGGATAAAACTCAACATTCATAAATTCCATTACACAACACTTAACTTTGGAAGATGTGTGTCCTAGGTAAGTGACCTAGGATCCATTTTCCATAGGGCGAATGGGTTCTCACTTAGGCCTATGACCCTATTTTTACATAATGTTTAACATTGTCTGATATGTGTCCTAGGTAAGTGGCCTAGGAACCCCCTTTGAAATATGTTTTTGGTTGTATTTTAATGATTTCAAATCTATAATTCAATGTCAGCTTGTGATATTTGAATTTTAGGAATTAATGTTAAGATATGTATAAATCCAAGGTTATTTCACTATGTTTCACCTAGAAAATTTTCATGAACACTTAGTATATTCATAAAAGCAATTCATGAGCATTCAAGAGAAATTACAAGGCATTTCAAGGGCAGATTCCTTTCATCATGTCAAATATTTCTTGCATCATGCATGTTGTTTGAGCTAATATGTTGATGTAGTGTTCAAGATTCATTCAAGCATTCAAAGACATTATTTCACATCAAGTTTCATGATCAAGACCTACATTCATTGAGGCCACTTCATGCTAGTTTGCAGATTTGTTATCCAAGGTTTCAAATAAGGTTTGGTGAGTTGTTACATATTGTTGTTCATTCATCATTCCTTCATGTTTTTCTATTTCATTTCAAGGTTTAATTACCAAAATGGGGTTTGACCAAGGCAAAACCCCATTCACCGAAAAACAACATTTTTCTCTCTTTAATGTGTGATTTGCAAATTTTAGGTTGAAGAGAAAAATTGAAGAAAGTTGCAAAGTTGTAAGAAAAGTTGTTAAATCACGTAAACTCTTCTACAAAATTATTTTCGATTGTCTGACAGTGAACACCTAGAATTTGAGAGTGCATATTGAGCAAAACAAAACCTAGAAAGCCTTTTCTAGGAGCCCTAGTCAGGAACCATTCGCCATATGATGAATGAGTCCTTATTGAGGTCTGAAAAAGCATCCTTGGTGATAGGTACACATCATTCACACCTTTCCATTTCTGCATTTTGGTAGTTAGTTCTATTAGATTTTAGATATGTCCTCTATAGCTTACATGTTGAATAAAATTAGAGAAAGAGATGCATCATACGCCCTTTGTTATCAATCCATATTTGGCACCCAACCTATTTTTCTACATTTCATTTTGGCAAACCCGACTTTGATCCTTGCATTTTCTAATTTTGGAGTCTTCTTTCATCCTAGATTTAGATCTTGCATTCATTTGCATCTCTTTGCATTGAATTAGGTCTCATTTAGGGTGTCTTGTCTTTGCACTTCATTTAAGGGTTTTAGGATTTGCATATTTTGCATTCCTTAAATATGAAAAATATAAAAAAATCATTCATCTTGCATATCATTTACATAGCATTCATTTGCATTTGAAAAGTGAAACAAAAATTGCATATTAAATTAGGTGTTCTAGGTTATCATTTTGTCACATTTTGTATTTGCATTTCACATTGAACTTCACAGAAAAATCAAACTGAAACTTGTAACAAACCAAAATTTGGGAACTACTAAAAATCACTCAGAAATCTGTAAAAACTTGTTTCAAAACCCTCACCCAAGACCCATTTTCCCTAGGGGGAATGAGTCCCTAATCAGGGTCACATTTTGATTTTTTGGGCATTGAAACATTTATTTTTGCATTTCTATTTGTTGCTTTCATATTTTTGTTTCTAATTGAATTTTTTTTGGTTCATTAATTTCATCATATATAGATTAATTTGGTAAATTCAGTGCATTGTGTGATTTCAAAATTGTATTTACAAGACATAATTTTTAGGTTTTTGCATAATGTAATAAAAAAATACCTTGTTTAAAATAAGAAAAATTGCATTTACATCTTAGTTCATTGCATTACATTTTACCCTCTTTCCATTTTTGGTTGGCATTGAGTTTGTAAAACTTTTATGAGCTTTACAACTTGGTGTCCTATTACCAATACTGTTGTGAGACGTAGTTCGAGACTCATGTCATCCCATGATACACCATTCACCGTGGATCTTGGGTTTTCTTTAAATCTTTTTCTAATAGTGTTGATAATCAACCCCCTATGGATCATAACATGCATACCTCATTTCCAATGACTTCCTTACCTACAACCAATGTGCATGATGTTGTCCATGTCCCACAAGAAAACATAAAAAGAATGGATGAAGTCCTAGAAAAGTTACAAGACCTTGTGCTTACTAAAAGCATAGACATTAGTATCATTCCTACTTTACAAAATCTAAGGAAAATGCTTAAAACTAAACACGAAATACAATTTTTTTGTAGCCTTGGTTGCTTCCTTCATGAGAATTTAAACAATCAAGAGAATGATAACATACATGCCTGAGTCAACTTTATTGAAGCTAAACCTCGTACGGGCCAAACCAAAATGCCCCTTGATATTTCTTTCTCACAAAATAAAAAATAATCAAACATGCACCCGATGGTCCTCTTTTAGCTGGAAGAATCAATGACAAACCTACTAATGTGATATTAATTGATCCTATCTGTGTAGAGAATGTGATCACTAAATAATTCCTATTCGTGCATGACCTCTATCAAGATACATGTGAAACTAATGTGATATTAATTGATCCTATCTGTGTAGAGAATGTGATCACTAAATAATTCCTATTCGTGCATGACCTCTATCAAGATACATGTGAAAGACCAAAAGCATGAATCAAAATACATAATGGTTTTGCTTGCCCTGCAATTGGCTCAATAAATCTCCCTTTAAAATTTAGAATGAAAACATTAAATGTCTCATTCACCATCATCCCATCATCCCATCATCAGACCAATTTCATGTGAAGTTAGGCTATCCACGACTTTGCTCCATGAATGTCGTCTCGTCGGTTGTGCATAAATGTTTGATGTTTTCCTTTGGCAATGAAATTTTTAATGTACACCATAGTGGTTTTAATCTTGTGTCTTCCCATGGGAACTTTTCATTGGATTTCTTTTGGCCAGAGCCTATTGAACCTATTAGACCATGTGACGACTTCTTTTTCAAATCCTATCAAAATTTTAAGGTGAAGCGCATAGCAGAATTATCCCTTAAAAATATACCTCAACCCGTGATTGAGCCACCCATCCTTGACGAAACCATGATTGAATCAAAATCCCTTCCAAACATCCAAAATCAGCCTTCCATTTCATATAAGAGACCATGAGACAATAAAAACAATCTCATTGTCCCTCCTAAAATAAAAAACGTTTACAAAGCTAAAGAGAAAGTGGTCGAACAACCTCCTATGGTTCCTTTTGTTCCTCCCTTAAAGGAAGAAAAGAAACCTATGGCTAACAAACCCGCTCCTACACAATCAAAAATGACAACAGATTGAGAAGAAACCAAAATGCTAGAGAGTGTAGGCGTAGACGTCGTGCTATTGCTCGAATGTTACAAACTCAAGAAGAAAAGACCAACACAGAGAATAAAAATTTGAACTTACCTGAAGCAATGCATGATGATTTTATACCTTCGTCGCAATGTAAACAAGAACCTTCCAGAGACATTTTCATTCGACCTCCTGTTGTGATTAATTTAGATGATGATTGATATTGCAAAGATTGATGAAAAAGTGCATAATGAGTTGAATTCATTATTCTCCTCTTCTATGAGATTAGATGACAATTCTCCTAAAAAGAGTGTTGAACTTGTTATGTGTCCTAGTTCGACACTTGATGTTGTCCCTTTGGCTATTTGTCCACCTTCAGTATACATTGATCAAGATTGGATGTGGACAACCTGTTATAGGTTGACTCGCATGTGCCTTAAGTCTTTTGCATTGTTTTCTTTTTCATGTTTCTTTATGTGATTGCATGTGCGTAATGCGATCCCTTGTAACATTTTGTTTGATGTATCTCTCTCTTTTTTTGCATTCCTCTATATGTACCTACATTCTTCTATATGTCGTAAACATTTTACCTATTTCATTTTTCTTGTGTTTTCCTTTTCAAGATGACGCAAGGAATCGAGACATTTAGGTCTCTTCCATGTTGACCCAAAAGGATTTTTCTTTGTTTTCACTCTTTATGTGTCATTATTCCAATTCTATGAGTATTTAGGGAATGATGACATTTCTGAGCTCTATAACAACATTGTAGCAAAGATATATTGACCCTGAATCAACAGATCCCTTATGTATTTTGGGGGCAACCTCTCCCTCCTTTTTCATGACGTAACTTCATTTCGGAAACATATGACTTGGCATAGGGATTTCCGAGTAAGCTCTCATGTCTTAGGATTAAACTTTGGATACTTTGAAGCAATTTCTCATAGAAATGGTGTTAGCAATTGCTTTAAATTGGGGGCATACATCGATAATATCTTTCTATATTTTTCATGTTTCATGGTGTGATTTTCTTTTTTATTATGATGCATCATTTTCTTGGTGGTGTGGGTTTGATGTCCTCTAGGAGTGTGGTATTTCTTAATATATGACTTTCCTCTTAGTGGTTATGTGATGCACTACATTCCCTAAGTTGCAAAACTTTTACTCTTGACTTGTCATCTCTTGGAGACATTAGGCACGATGTTCCCTAAGAAGAAGACCTTACATGAACAAACCAAGATCCCTTTGAACAAAAACCATATACATAATGTTCATAAGTTTTTGGCATAATGCAACTTGTTAACCTTGTGAAGCTCAAACCCTAAATTCAAGGCCACCTAGCATAACATACCTTGCTTGCCTATGGAGCCTTACCATGTGACGCCTTTTTGAAATTATCAAAGGAATAGATTTGGTATGGTTCGTACGATGAGAAGCCAACACAAAGGCATGAATTTATCATTGTACGATGATAGCCTATGGACCTAGCATGAATTTCTCACTAAGCCACTTTATTGGAAGACTCGCCTAGTGGACGGCCTGAAAATATGCTACCTCGGAGTGAGCACAAAACCAAAATCTTAGATGTGTTCCACATCATGTTGGATAGTCTAGGCTTGATTTTCTTGGTCTTTGATGTTGTATGATTGTATATCTTTGTCATTGTTGCATACATAAGTGTCTTGAATGTCTACTTTAGTGTGAGTTTGACATGGGGTAATACTCTCACTAAAGTGGGGGAAAAATATAGTGTAGGAAAAATTATCCCCTTTCACACTTAATTTGGAAATAATTAGTATTAAAATGAGCTTAATTATTCCTTGATTTAGTGTTGTAATCTTTTCTACATATTCAGATTAAGTTTAGGGCCCTTTTTAATAAAATGGACTCAATTGTGCCTTGTTTTTTATGTTGTAAGGTGTACCTTTGCACTTTCACATTAATCTAGGGCTTTATTAATTAATTGAGGTGAATTTGCCTTAATTGGCCCCTTTAATTAAAATCCAAGCCTAATTAAATTCAAATTCCGCAGGATAAAACTCGACATTCATAAATGTCATTACACAACACTTAACTTTGGAAGATGTGTGTCCTAGGTAAGTGACCTAGGACCCATTCACCATAGGGTGAATGGGTCCTCGCTTAGGCCTATGACCCTATTTTTACATAATGTTTAACATTGGCTGATATGTGTCCTAGGTAAGTGGCCTAGGACCCAGTCGCCCTATGGTGAATAGGTCCTCACTTAGACCTAGGACCCCCCTTTGAAATATGTTTTTGGCGGTATTTTAATAATTTCAAATCTATAATTCAATGTCGCCTTGTGATATTTGAATTTGGGGAATTAATGTTAAGATATGTATAATTACAAGGTTATTTCACTATGTTTCACCTAGAAAGTTTTCATGAACACTGTATTTTCATAAAATCAATTCAAGAGCATTCAAGAGAAATTTCAAGGCATTTCAAGGGCATATTTGTAGAAGATTATTGCAGCAATCAAGATTCCTTTCATCATGTCAGAGATGTCTTGAATCATGCATGTTGTTTGAGCTAATTTATGTTAATATAGTGTTCAAGATTCATTCAAGCATTCAAAAGAATTATTTCACATCAAGTTTCATGATCAAGACCTACATTCATTGAGGCCACTTCATGCTAGTTTTCAGATTTTTTATCCAAGGTTTCAAATAAAGTTTGGTGAGTTGTTACATATTGTTGTTCATTCATAATTCCTTCATGCTTTTCTATTTCATTTCAAGGTTTAATTACCAAAATGGATTTTGACCAAGGAAAACCCCCATTCACCTAACAAACAACATTTTTCTCCCTTTGATGTGTGATTTGTAGATTTTAGGTTGAAGGTCATTTCAAGAGAAAATTTGAAGAAAGCTGCAAAGTTGTCAAAGTTGTCAAAGTTGTCAAATCACATAAAATCTTCTACATACTTTATTAGTTATTGTTTGAAAGTGAACACCTGGAATTTGAGAGTGCGGACTGAGCAAAACAAAACTCAGAAAGCATTTTCTAGGAGCCCTAGCTAGGACCCACTCACCAAAGGGCGAATGAGTCCTCAGTGAGGTCTAAAAAAACATCATTGGTGATAGTTACACATCATTCACACCTTTCCAGATCTGTATTTTGATATTTAGTTCTATTAGTTTTCAAATTTTTCCTCTATAGCTTGCATTTTGAATGAAATTAGAGAAATAGGTGCATCATACCCCCTTTGTTATCAATCCATATTTGGAACACAACCTATATTTTTATTCGTTTTAATTATAAATGCATTCAATGGGTAGGTGCAAAAATATGGGGGGCCAAAAAGTGGCCAATTCACTTTTTCATCTCGAAATAGTGAAAACGTGAGTGTGTGTTACTAAAATGTGCTCGTGTTATAGGTTGGTAATGATCAAGAATTACAAAAAATCCCTGTGATTTTCTCCATTTTTTGCTCCGCTTTTTGCTTCCACCCAACGTTTTAATGTATATTTTGCCAATTTTTTGAAAACGTCGACGCTATTTATCAGGATGGAGCTATTTTTGGCATTTATTTGCACCGATTGGGACTAGTCGATGCTAATTTATGTCAAAATTATGAACACCTTTAGCTCCAATATTGACTTCGAGTGTGGCGTTGTCGTTACCGCCGCCTTTGGCTCCAAGTTTAGCTTCGAGTTTAGCGCCACTTTTAGCTCCCTACTTTAGCTTCGAGTTTAGCTTCAGGTTTAGCGTTGGTTTAGACACCCCCATGTCGAAGAGACTTATTTATATGTCTCATCGACGATGTAAAACAGTGAAATGTCAACAAGATACGGGCATATTGAGGAGAGAATCACTTATGTCACATCAACAAGGTATATCTACAAGTGCTCGACAAAACACAACTCTTGGATATAACAAAGTAATGTCGATGAGACATTGAGATATCAGTAAGACAAATAAGATTGTCTCATCGACACTCTTCAAGTAATAATCAAAATCATACATCGCTAGACCGCTGGGAGGGTGAGCAACATATGCGATAGAGCGGTATACACTGCAGCCCCACAACAAGAAGCCTTGAGAAAGGCGGTAGTGTGGTAAATAACTGAAGAGAAGGGAAAAACACCACCATACCGCAACAATAATCATGAGTCTCCCCGACATGGCAGAGTTACACTAATATATAAAGAAATATTGCCGAAGGAAAATATCAATGAGATAGTGGCATATCAGCAAGAGATAATATAACTTGTCTCATCAACACAAGCAACCAACATCAGAGGAGCATAAGATCTAATGTCGATGAGATATTGAGATATTGGTAAGACAAAGAAGATTGTCTCATCGACAATCTTCAAGTAATGATCAAAAGCATACACCGCTATAGCGTTGGGAAGGTAAGCAACATATGCGGTAGAGTAGTATACACCAAAACCCCACAGCAAGAAGCCTTGAGAAAGGCAGTAGTGCGGTAAACAACAAAAGGGAAGGGAAAAACACCGCCATAATGTAGAGGGTATAATAAGAGACGACGGTAGTGCAGTAATCGTGGCAGAAAATCATGTCAGTCATAATCCATTTGAATAAATCATTTAAGGAATCAAGAATATAGCCTACCAAAATACTCTAAAATCTAATAAACATACTCTAAAATTTTTGTTGAAATCTTATTTTCAAGCATAGCTCGCCAGAATGGAGTTTTCATTTTAATAAACATACAATAAAATCTTTGTTGAAACCTTATTTTTAGGCATAGCCCGCTAAAATGGAGAAGTGTTTCGATAAAGAATGACAAAGAATGGTAAGGAGATGTGTGTGATAGGAGGCATAGGATTCATTGTTGTTTATCAATTCCAACTCTAATCAACAAGGGTTACAATGTTCATGCTACTGTTTGTAATCCAGGTATTTAATTGACATATGTTTGCATAATCTCAAATTCCTTCAGATGCTTTTGAAGTATCAATGTATCCTATATAGGGTTTAGAATGACTTCTTTTAATTTAAAAAAAAAAATTAGATGCTTTTGAAGCATCAATGTGTCCTATATAGGGTTTAGAATAATTTATTTTAATTTAAAAAATAAATAAATGATGTATTTTCTTGTGATTAGATAATGTGGAGATCTCCTAAATCTACCAAGGCACACTGTTCTCTTTCACACTGTGTTCATTACTCTAGCTGCTAGGGTTTTGCATTTGATATCTTTAATATCTTCATGACAGTGGCTTTTAAATAGATCTCAGTCTTTTCTTTAATCTTTATCATGGTAACCCTTGAGTTCCCTAATCCACCTTCAATCTCTTCTAAGAACGTTGTCTTAAGGTAGACTACATAGTATGCATATAAAGCAAGTCCTTTGTACCTGCCATTGTTCCAAACCACCACTCACCACCTTGCTTAAAATGTTGCCTCCATAAGCACAATACGATGTTTTAAAATCATGGTTGCCAATGATTGACCATTAAGGTCACTACTTTCATCAAGATACAATGAGATTTTTGTCTTCAAACTTAAGGAATTATGTAAGATAACATTGTGAATTATTTGTTGTGTATAATTTGATTTTCTTGCACATTTATTGCTTTGTTAACCACCTTTAAGACTGGATATTGCACCATCAACTACAATCTCAAACAACTCACTCACTGTCACTTGAAGATTCCTTTCATGAGCATCCTTGTATAAAATCAAACTATGCACTATAGACTTCCTACTTACTTACTAATATAGGGGACTCATTGTTTCATTGTATTTTGAGTTTTATTTAGAAGGGGTTAATATATGGAATTTTTATGTGCAAGAAGAATAGATTGTGATGAAACATTCAGGTATGGATGGTTCAATCAAATTTGGATTGCTATCAATGTCATAACCAGGTTGGATTGTACCTTGAGCCGGTGTGAAACACTTCCAGGTGTTCTCTTCAAAGTTGCTCTTTTCGCCCTGGTATGGTTTGGATCATCCCATCTAAATCTTAATAGCCCAGTTGGATCTTGGGTATTAGTATGTGATTCATCAAAATCTTCTACCTATCAACAAACGCAAGCATTATTTAATGTTTGGCAAAAATTGGAACAGACCTATCTTTTTAAGTTTCTATGGTATGCTTAATTATGCTTTAGTTAAGAAACGATGTAACTTTTGTGAACGGACCTGAAGCTTGTTGCTTCCCGTACAAATAGGGAAACAAAGGTCCAATTTTGATCATCATATCATCATCATTTCAATCCATTAGAATAGATACTAGACTATCCCATCCACTTATTCATATCAACAAAACTCATGTTATGTATGTTTATATTTTGAGCAATATAATGGAGCAGATACATTATAACTCGTAATCCATCTTCAATGTTCAATTGCTTTGTTTATTTTCATGCTTATTTATTGCTTTGTTGTCTAGTCTATTTAAGCCCTGAAAGGCCTTGCATGTATATGTTTTAAATTGATGCTCCTTTTTAAGAAGGCTTTAGTAATAGTTGGGGTTTCAATGAAAGCATTTAATTTTAATCTGCCATTAAGCTTATGAGGATTTGTGAAAGAAAGAAAAAAATGCGAGACAAGGTAGTGAAAATGAAATAAGCTCCATGACTCTCAATCTCTTGACCTCTGGACACAAATATGTGGTTGAATACTTCTGTTCCAGAAGTTTCAATTTTATGTGATTATTTTCTGCTTTTTCTTCTTGGGTTTTAGAGGAGCCTGATCTTAATTTTGATGTTTGAGTATTTTGTGTTTTTAATTTATATCCATTTTGATTTTTGAGAATTTGGAGTTTTATCTATGAAGGATTCATGCTTTTTGTGATTGTAAGGGAAGGAGGAGGAGGGGGTTGTAGAAACAAGAAACCTAGACTAATTGTAATGAATATGATTTTATTTTTTTGCAAGAGCAGCTTGAGGTAAGACTGGTGGTCATATAAATGAAGAGAGGCAGGGGGGAGAGCTACATGGGGGGTGCTCAAGTGAAGTGCCCTTCTACATCTAAAGGCGAATCGTAAGTTATTATCCTTATCCTTGTTAATTTAAAGCTATTTGTTTTATCATCGTATATTTTTGAGAGAACTGTTAAAGGAATTTAATCCCCGGTTACTATGTATGCGTGTATTTTAGTGGGGAGACTATATCTCTATTTTGTTTTTTGAATGCCTTAAAATGAGTGCATGCATTATGGATAGCATGATCTTATTTGCGGGATATAATCAGTCTGCGATTTTAGCATTTTTCCTTTTTTACATGTTTTGTGTTTCTGTAGTCCATAATTATGTAATCTAATCTTTTAGATGAGGTTGATCCCATAGCTCTCTTACATGTTTTGTGTTTATGTAGTCTTGTCCCTCTCTTGCCCTTCTTCCTCAATTTCATCAAGATCATACATTGACCTTCTTGCCCCTCCTAAAGTTTGGACCACATCCATTACCTCCACACAAAATTGGACTTCATTGGTCTTCTTGGTTCCCACACCATGATATGGTTATGCAAATGAAAATGAAGCAAAGTAATCATCTCCTTCTTCATTGGCTAGAAGAATGCATGCTTAATGTTTTGATACATGATATCAACTCTCTCTTCTGCTCTCATGGTTGAATACTGAAATCTTTTAAATGAGGCTACTCCCATAGTTCTCTTACTCACTTGACAAATCCTTAAGGAGGAGGAGTGGTAGGAGGATGAGGATATGTTTATGCCTTAGTATTTCATGGATTTGATGGAATTGTGATTATTTTCATTGCAGCGGATTGGCGGAGGTTCAAATTTTTTTGAACAATGGATTTATGTGCTTCAAAACAAGGTCTGTGGTGCTCATCTTGGTTCACAATTTACTTTTGTTTTTTTATTTTATTTTGTATTATATTGCAATTCCCTTTGTTTGTTTGTGGAAAGTGTTTAGTGCAGAGGCTAGTCTATTTAAGCCCTAAAAGGCCTTGCATGCATATGTTTTAAATTGATGCTCCTTTTTAAGAAGGCTTTAGTAATAGTTGAGGTTTCAATGAAATAATTTATTTTTAATCTGCCATTAAGCTTGTGAGGATCTGTTAAAGAAAGAAAAAAAATGTGAGGCAAGGTAGTGAAAATGAAATAGGCTTTGCGAGTCTCGATCTCTTGACCTCTAGACACAAATATGTGGTCGAATACTTTTGTTCTAGAAGCTTCAATTTTATGTGATTCTTTTTTGCTTTTTCTTCTTAGGTTTTAAAGGAGCCTGATCTTAATTTTGGTGTTTGAGTATTTTGTGTTTTTAATTTATATTCATTTTGACTATTGAGAATTTGGGGTTTTGTTTGTGAAGGATTCATGCTTATGGTGATTGTAAGGGAAGGAGGAGGGGGGGGTTGTAGAAACAAGAAACCTAGACTAATTGTAATGAATATGATATTTTTTTTTTTGCAAGAGCAGCTTGAGGTGAGACTGATGGTCATATAAATGAAGAGAGGAAGGGAGGAGAGCTACATGGGGGGTGCTCAAGTGAAGCACCCTTCTACATCTAGAGGCGAATCGTAAGTTCTTTTCCTTATCCTTGTTAATTCAAAGCTAATTGTTTTATCATCGTATGTTTTTGAGAGAACTGTTAAAGGAATTTAATCCCTGGTTACTATGTATGTTTGTATTTTAATGGGGAGACTATATCTCTATTTTTACATGTTTTATGTTTTTGGAGTCCATGATTATGTAATCTAATATTTTAGATGAGGCTGATCCCATAGCTCTCTTACATGTTTTGTGTTTCTGCAGTCTTGTCCCTCTCTTATTGTTCTTCCTCAATTTCATCAGGATCATACATTGACCTTCTTGCCCCTCCTAAAGTTTGGACCATATCCATTACCTCCACATAAAACTAGAAATCCTTGGTCTTCTTGGTTCACATGCCATGATATGCTTATGCAAATGAAAATGAAGCAAAGTAATCATCTCCTTCTCCGCTAGTTGGAAGAATGCATGCTTAATGTTTTGATACGTGATATCATCTCTCTTCTACTCTCATGGTTGAATACCGAAATCCATTATCGTGGGCCTCTAGAGTACTAGTCATCTTTCGTCCTCTTCCACCAAATGCTGGCCTGATCCACATGTTTGCCAGCCTAATTGGATTTGTTTTTGAAAGCTGGATTTTCTCCTGAGTCACCAGTGTAGCTCTCTTTTCCTTTTCAGACTCTTTCATTGCTACAGATCATCTCTGGGATTTAATCATTTGTACCACATGGTTGATGTGATTTGAATCCTTGCATCTAAAGTAAATTTCATCCCGCTTGAATTCTTTGAAAACAATAGCCATATCAAATGCCTTTTTCCCAAGTCCTACTCTCTCAAGGTTAATAATTCTCAATCTCACTAATAGCGATTACTAAGAAAGGTAATTCCACCAACTCTACCAAATAGTTTACCGTAGGAACAATAAAAGCAGAGGCTTTGAAAGGAACTCCATGAAAACCTAGTTCTTTAAATGGTATATCAAACTCTAGTTCAAAATATTTTAGATGAGGCTGCTCCCATAGCTCTCTTACTCGCTTGACAAATCCTTAAGGAGGAGGAGCATGAGGATATGTTTATGCCTTAGTATTTCATGGATTTGATGGAATTGTGATTATTTTCATTGCAGCGGATCGGCAGAGGTTCAAATTTTTTTGAACAACAGATTTTTGTGCTTCAAAACAAGGTCTGTGGTGCTCATCTTGGTTCACAATTTACTTTTGTTTTTTATTTTCTTTTGTATTATATTGCAATGCCCTCTGTTTTTTTGTGGAAAGTGTTTAGTGCAAAGGCTAGTATATTTAATCCCTGAAAGGCCTTCCATGTATATGTTTTAAATTGATGCTCCTTTTTGAGAAGGCTTTAGTAAATTTGGGGTTTCAATGAAAGCATTTATTTTTAATCTACCATTAAGCTTGTGAGGACCTGTTAAAGAAAGAAAAAAATGCGAGACAAGGTAGTGAAAATGAAACAAGCTCCGCAAGTCTCGATCTCTTGACCTTTGGACACAAATATGTGGTCGAATACTTTTGTTCCAAAAGCTTCAATTTTATGTGATTCCTTTTTGCTTTTTCTTCTTGGGTTTTAGAGGAGCCTGATCTTAATTTTGGTGTTTTTATTGGGTTTGTTTTTTTGGGTGTTGAATTTATATCCTTTTTGACTATTGAGAATTTGGGGTTTTGTCTGTGAAGGATTCATGCTTTTTGTGATTGTAAGGGAAGGAGGAGGAGGGGGTTGTAGAAATAAGAAACCTAGACTAATTGTTTTTTTTTTTTGCAAGAGCAACTTGAGGTGAGACTGGTGGTCAGATAAATGAAGAGAGGAAGGGAGGAGAGCTACATAGGGGGTGCTCAAGTGAAGCGGCCTTCTACATCTAGAGGTGAATTGTAAGTTCTTGTCCTTATCCTTGTTAATTCAAAGCTAATTGTTTTATCATCGTATGTTTTTGAGAGAACTATTAAAGGAATTTAATCCTTGGTTACTATGTATGCTTGTATTTTAGTGGGGAGACTATATCTCTATTTTGTTTTTTGAATGCCTTAAAATGAGTGTGTGCATTATGGATAGCATGATCATATAATCAGTCTGCAGTTTTAGCATCTTTCCTTTTTTACATGTTTTGTGTTTCTACAGTCCATGATTATGTAATCTAATATTTTAGATGAGGTTGCTCCCATAGCTCTCTTAAATGTTTTGTGTTTTTGCAATCATGTCCCTCTCTTAGTGTTCTTCCTCAATTTCATCAGGATCATACATTGACCTTCTTGCCCCTCCTAAAGTTTGGACCACATCCATTACCTCCACATAAAACTAGACATCCTTGGTCTTCTTGGTTCCCACACCATGATATGGTTATGCAAATGAAAATGAAGCAAAGTAATCATCTCCTTCTCCGTTGGCTGGAAGAATGCATGCTTAATGTTTTGATATGTGATATCATCTCTCTCTTCTGCTCTCATGGTTGAATACCGAAATCCATTATGGTGGGCCTCCAGAGTTCCAGTCATCGTTTGTCCTCTTCCACCAAATACTGGCCTGATCCACATGTCTACCAGCCTAATTGGATTTGTTTTTGAAAGTTGAAGTTTCTCTTGAGTCACTAGTGTAGCTCTCTCTACCTTTTTAGACTCTTTCATTGCTCCAGATCATCTCTAGTATTTAATCATTTGTACCACATGGTTGATCTACTTTGAATCCTTTTATGCAGTCTTGTCCCTCTCTTGTTGTTCTTCCTCAATTTCATCAGGATCATATATTGACCTTCTTGCCCCTCCTAAATTTTGGACCACATCCATTACCTCCACATAAAACTAGACATCCTTGGTCTTCTTGGTTCCCAACCATGATATGGTTATGCAAATAAAAATGAAGCAAAGTAATCATCTCCTTCTTCATTGGTTGGAAGAATGCATGCTTACTATTTTGATACATGATATCAGCTCTCTCTTCTACTCTCATGGTTGAATACTAAAATCCATTATGGTGGGCATCTAGAGTTCCAGTCATCTTTCTTCCTCTTCCACAAAATGCTAGCCCGATCCACAAGTCTACCAGCCTAATTGGCTTTTTTTTTTAAAGCTGAAGTTTCTCCTGACTCACCAGTATTAGCTATAACTTTTTTAAAATTTTATTATGGTATGTGCACTTTGATATGATGTAATATGATTATGGTTTCATCTCATATGTTGTAATATTAGATATATAACAGAAAAATAAATTATTGCATGAAATAAATAATAACTTTTCATTTTAAATGTTTTTTTTTGCAGAACACAAGTCTTCCAGAAGATCAAGATGATCCTCAACATGATATAGATCCACAAAATATTGGTTTTGTTGGTACATATCACATGATAGAGGATGATGATGACGCAGATACAGAAGACACCTAGGCCGATGACAATGATGATGATGAGACAGTTGGTGATAGTAACCAGTGACATTCATGATCATATAGACTACATCATGGATCATTGGTGATATATCGCTATGATGACTCTTTTCATGGTTACTATCATATGTATCATTTTCATGGCCTACAGTACTATATTGTTGAGTTGTATCATATTGAAATGCATCATTTTCACTCTATGATTTGGACATGTATCATCTTGACTTGTATCAATTTGAGTTACATAATTTATCAATTTTATTTATATCATTTGTACATGTATCATTTTGACTTATGTCGACTATTGGACATGTATCATTTTGACATGTTTTTGATGTACTGGCATATTTGACTTTCACTTGTTTTAGTTATATATGATGATGATCTTATCATATTGACTTGTCAATTTATATATATTAAAGGTGATCGATGATTTTTGGATGGATATTTATTAAATACAATGATTTAATTTACTGCTTAGGATGGATGTTGTCAAATTCAATTAAATTATAGATATTTGACTCTCTTGTTTTAATTATAGATGATGATCATGTTACAATAATTATATTGTTATTTAATCATATGAGTTAAATAATTAAATTACTTACTCTATAATCATATGAGTTATTTAAGAGGCACGATATATTTAACTAAACATATTAAATTAATAAATGGAAGCAAAACAAGAAGTATTTTTAGAAGCAGAAAAGGAAGCAACAATGGAAGCCAAACTAGAAGAAATCTTGAAAGCAAAATTGGAAGAAAAATTGGAAGCAAACCTGGAAGCAAAATTGGATGCAAAACCGAAAGCAAACCTAGAAGAAAATTTGGGAGCAAAATCGGAAGCAAACATGGAAGCAAAATTGGAAGCAAAAATGGAAGCAAAACTGGAATCAAACTTGGAAGCAAAACTAGAAGAAAAACTAGAAGCAAAACTGGAAGCAAACTTGGAAGCAAATCTGGAAGGAAAATCAGAAGCAAAATTGGAAGCAAACCTGGAGGCAAAACTAGAAGCAAACTTGGAGGTAAAACTGGACATCAAATTGGAAGCAAAACTAGAAGCAAAAATGGGAGCAAACATGGAAGTAAAATTGGAAGCCAAATTGGGTGCCCATTTCAGTGCAATTTCCGACGTTGCTACCCAACGCAATTTTAGGCGCCAATAGAGGTGCTATGATGTCCCAACACTACATATGGTGTTAAATCCGGTGCAAAAGTCGACGTTAAACTCACATTGCTTGTTTGCACTGAGTTGGGCGCTAGCCAAATTGTTTAATTCATGCACTCAAAATACACTAAATTTTAGTGCCAAAGTTGGTGCTAATTTCCTGTGGTGTTGTTGTGGAGCCTAGGAATGGTCATTACCAACCAAAATGTGAGTGCATTATAACACACTCACATTATGGTTTGAATTTCAAAAAATGTGCATTTTTGAATTCAGAAAATACACATTTTTTGAATTCAAAAAAGTATTACCATAACACGAGCATGTTATAACATGCTCACGTTTTGGTCTGCATTGAATTTTTTGTTCTCTTATTTTTATCTTTCAGGGAAACTATATACATGAAATAAACATTTGTATAAGTTGACATCTACATATGGACATTTACCTTCTTATACTTTAAGTTATATTTCATGTATATAGTTTCATGATGTTTGAGAGTGGTTTCAAATCTCTAGGAGTTATAATTCAAATTCTAGTTTTTGGAAGATCTCACAATTTTTTAGACAGCCAAATTTTAGTAATCAGCATGTCAAATTTCAGTAATCAGAAGGTCAAATTTTAGTAATCAACAAGTTGTATCATCTTTCTCTCTCTATCTCACTTATTCTTTAACCCTTATGCTCTAGACCTCTCTCACACACACTCTCCTTCCCTCTTTACTTCTATCTATCTGACCCCCCTCTCTCTCCCTCCATCCATCATTTCCTCCTTACCTCCTTCCCTCTCTAATTTTCTCTCTCCCCCTCTCTCTCTCTTCCTTCCTCCCACCCACCTTCCCTCTCTACTTCACTCTATCTAACCTATCTCTCTCTACCTCCCTCCTTCTCTCTCTCTCTCTCAATCTCTCCACCTTCCTCCTTTCCTCTCTCTCTTCCTTCATCCCGACCACCTTCCCTCTCTACTTCTCTCTATCTAACCTATCTCTCTCTACCTATTTCTCACCCTCCCTCCTCTCTCTCTCAATCTCTCCACCTTCCTCCTCCCCCCTCTCTCTCTCATTCTCTTTATCGCACTTATCTCTCCCTCTATACCTCCCTCCTTCCCTCTCTACTTCTCTCTATCTCTCTCCTCTCTCCTCTCTCCTCTCTCTATATCTCACCTCTCTCTCCCTCCCTATCACTCCCTCTCTCTCTCCTCCCTCCCACCTCCCCCCTCTCTATTTGTCCTTCCCTATAGACTTATCTCTATCTCTCTCCATCTTGTTGAAAAATGAAGGTAATTATGTAGCTTTAAAACTTGTAAAACTATTATACTGTAGATCTAAATAAGTATTCTTTGTTACAAATTCTTTGTGGATGATTATATTTTTAGATAAATTATTTTCCAATGATTTACTCTGTTTAAATCAATTTTTTTCGAGAACTAGATAGAATATTGTAGAAGAAATATAATATAGAATAGAAAGGACACAACATTTATGTGGAGAAACCCTTTCAGTAAAAAAAAAACTCCACCAAAATTGGTCTTGCTTGTATTATTTAACCTTTGAATAAGATTACAATAACACTGATTCAATTCTCCTTGAGATGCTTCCTTTTTCCTTCAACAAATCTTTTTCACAACCTGCAAATAAAGTCTAATAAAACTCTCTTCAACTTGTTGTAATATATAGACAATAATGAGCCTTGTAAAATCCAAAGAGTTTACAATTACAAAGCACAAAGCTTATCTCACAAAACCTACACCTATTCTTTGCAAGTAGAGTTCTTCCATGAAAAATAATGTCAAACCAAGTCCTTCATCAATTTAGGTGTCCAAAACTAAAGTGCTAACTCAACGTTGATTACAAAGATATCTTGTAAGCTTCTCCTTAAGGTTGGTGCCCAAGAATGGGCCCACTTAACTCAACCTTATAAAATGTCTTATCATGAAAAAGTGTTAGCTCCAAGATGCCAACTTGGGCACCCAAGGTGGGTCCAAGTCAATCTCTGTTAACTGAAACATATCTCTCCACCATTCATGCAAATATCATGCATGATTGATCTCCTCCTGTTAACTGAAAGTATACACCTATTATCTATCATGCAACTCAAGTCAACTACATGCAACAACATGCAACTAAAGATAACTAAACTGAATTGAACTGAATTGAACCTCGTAAACATTAGGTACTCAACATGCATAAATCAAAATCCCTATTTTGTAGGAACCTAGGATGCATTTTTGAAGTGTACTCAATTCACCAACCAGTTAACTGAATCAAGGTGGATCCCACCTCCCATGTGGGCACCCATGTGCTCCTATTTTGTAGTAGTTATCCCAAGGCGTCCCCACATGATCCTATTATTTAGGAATAACTACAAATGTCAAATTAAATATTTATTTCATTCCAAAATTAATCTCTTCCTAATCCTAGTGTTGTGGAAGACATTCCAAGGACTTAGGAGATACACGAAATATGTTTAGAATTCAATTAAATGGCATCCTATTCCCCACATTCTCCCACTTGACAATATACATTGCAATTATTCTAAACAAGAAATCATTAATGTAAATCAAGTATAGGAATCAAGGCCAATGGCCTTCCTTCACCACAAGAACTTATCTGAAACATTGATCAAAGTGTCAACTTTCTCAATTGATGCCTTTCCCAAGTCTTTTTAGTATCCATGAGCACTCACTAATCAATCCATGCCAACTTCAAATGCAACCTGCATAATCATGAAGCTCCAATCAAATGATTAATACTTAAAACTAAAAAAAACTTCATCCTCTCCAAATTTCATGAAGATAACCATATCCTACCAAAGCTACCATTGAACTGTGATACCGAGATGTACATGGCAACAAGATAAACATCAAACCATCACTTTCAAAAAACTCCCACTGAAACATGTAATTAAGCTATTCATGACATTGTGATAACAATCTCCTCATGAAGATCAACCAAAGGCCCTCACACAGTCAAATAACTCAAATGTAACAAGAGCTCCCAAAAGGAAAAGTATAACCATGATCCCTAAACCAAGAAGATTAAACTCAAGGTAACCATCCCCATAACTAGAAATCAACCCATAAACCATGTCATAACATCCCTCAAAATGAATCCTCCAAAACTAACTATCCATAGCTCAAGATCCATGTTTATGAAAGATAAAACATATTAAATTGTGCTAAACCATCCTTAAATGAGTCTCCATAATCAACCATGAATCAACTCAATCACATCAAAGCATGAAACATAACACATCTGAAAGATATAATGGGCAAATACTACTCAAATAAAGAACTGCCAAGTGTGTTAAACTCACGTCCAACCAAAGTGTAGGCTTCTCGGTCTTTACTGTTGAAAAATATTCTTACAAGTAACCATTCCAACATATATCTCATACCATAAAATAACTCAAGCCTCACCTATTTCTCCAAGTATCCATGAGGACTTGTAACCAACTAATCCATGCCAAACTCCAAATGCAACATAGCACTATCATGTAGTAATCAAGCAAATGATTAATGTACCCAATACATAAGAGAACTACACAAGATCAATGTCAAAGCTCCAATCATTACAACATGACCTAACCATCTCCTCCAAGGAGATCACATGCATCATAACATACATAAACATCCTAGTCTCAAGAGAATAAGTACCATGCCAAACTCTAAACGTGTATCAAGAGTAAACCATGACATAATACCAACCACTCTAAAACAAGAAAAAACATATCCCCAATCACATGAAGATAACCTTACCAATGATGCATCCATGTCACTATCAACAACTCCCACTGAACCATGGTACAAGCTACGCATGGCATCACGACTACCATCCTCTTCATGAAGCTCACTCTTTAACATCAATCAGAGAGTCATCACTAACATCATCTAAGGATTCCTTTGTAGAAGAATCAAAACTCTTTTTCTTGTTCTTACAATCCTTCTTCACATGTCCTGGTTTCCCACAGTTCCAACAATTTACCTCACTTTGTCCTTCTATCTTACCCTTCCTTCCTTGTCTCCCTTAGGTTCATTTTTCTCAGGCCTACCTTTTACAAATAAGGCATCTTGGATATTTCCTCTTTAGACTTCCTCCTCATCTCCTCTAATAAGAGAGTAGGAATTTCCTCTTTAGACTTCCTCCTCATCTCCTCTGATAGGAGAGTAGGAATTATATTGTCCATCTTCAAATCTGCACCACTACCACTGATAGCAACAATTAGATTTTCCCAAGACTCTAGTAAAGAACAAAGTAAAAAAATGCATTTATCTTCATCTTCTAGCTTTAAATCTATAGATTCTAACTGCCTTAGAATCAAATTAAAAGCATTCAAATGATTTGCAACAGAATCGCCATCTTTCATATTTAAAGAATACAACTGTCTTTTCAGATACAACTTATTTCTAAGACTTTTGGTTTGATAAATATCACCTATTCTCTTCCATAATTTATATGTAGCAATTTCATCTTAAACATTCAAGAGAACAACATCAGCAAGACACAATATTATGGTCCCTCTTGCCTTCTTATCAAGCTTAGCCCAATCCTCATCTGACATTGTTGTAGATGGATTTTTATCATTACAAATAGCTAACCATTGATCTCTCTCTTCAAGGAGATCCTCCATTTTCATTTTCCACATCTCATAACTAGATCCATTGAATTTCTCAACATTTAGACAAGAAGTAGAAGTCATTGCAACAAACTTATTTTCCAAAATCAGCAATAACACAATAGTAAAAGCTCCCACTACAGCCAAAAAACCTTCAAACTTTTAAGAGAAAGGTGTGCCAAACTCTACCACAACCGTTAGCTCTGATACCAAATGTTGAAAAATGAAGGTAATTATGTAGCTTTAAAACTTGTAAAACTATTATATTGTAGATCTAAATAAGTGTTCTTTGTTACAAATTCTTTGTGGATGATTATATTTTAGATAAATTCTTTTCCAATGATTTATTTTGTTTAAATCAATTTTATCTTTAGAGAACTAGACAAAAGATTGTAGAAGAAATATAAGACAAAATAGAAAGGACACAACATTTACGTGGAGAAACCCTTTCAAGAAAAACTCCACTAGAATTGGTCTTGCTTGTATTATTTAACCTTTGAATAAGATTACAATAATACTAATTCAATTCTCCTTGAGATGCTTCCTTTTGCCTTCAACAATTCTTCTTCACAACCTGTAAATAAAATATGATAAAACTCTCTTCAACTTGCTGCAATATATAGACAATAATGATTTTACAATTACAAAGCACAAATCATATCTCACAAAACCTACACTTATTTTTTGCAAGTAGAGTTCTTTTGTGGAAAACAATGTCAAACCAAGTCCTTCATCAATTTGGGCATCCAAAACTGAATTGCTAACTTAACATTGATTACAAAGATATCTTGCAAGCTTCTCCTCAAGGTTGACGCCCAAGAATGGGCCCACTTAACTCAACCTTATAAAATATCTTATCATGCAAAAGTGTTAACTCCAAGATGCCAACTTGGGTGTCCAAGGTGG
This sequence comes from Sequoiadendron giganteum, assembly GCA_007115665.2. Lineage (NCBI taxonomy): Eukaryota > Viridiplantae > Streptophyta > Pinopsida > Cupressales > Cupressaceae > Sequoiadendron > Sequoiadendron giganteum. The sequence continues at coordinate 675,582,193 of CM021104.1, read as the reverse complement.
GTCCAAGTCAATCTTTGTTAACTGAAACATATCTCTCCACCATTCATGCAAATATCATGCATGATTGATCTCCTCCTGTTAACTGAAAGTATCCACCTGTTATCTGTCATGCAACTCAAGTCAACCCAATTCAACTACATGCAACTGAAGATAACTGAACCATAACTGAACTAAATTGAATTGAACTGAACTGAACCTTGTAAACATTAGGTACTCGACATGCATAAATCAAAATCCCTATTTTGTAGGAACCTAGGATATATTTTTGAAGTGTACTCAATTCACCAATCAGTTAACTGAACCAAGGTGGATCCCACCTCCCATGTGGGTGCCCATGTGCTCCTATTTTGTAGGAGCTCTCCCAAGGCATCCCCACTTGCTCCTATTATTTAGGAATAACTACAAATGTCAAATTAAATGTTTATTTCATTCTAAAGTTAATCTCTTCCTAATCCTAGTGTTGTGGAACACATTCCAAGGACTTAGGAGACACACGAAATATATTTAGAATACAATTAAATGGCATCATATTTCCAACACATCTCTACCTCTCCCTCCCCCATTCCTTCTCCCTCCCTCCCTCTCTCCCTCTCTCAATCTCCCGACCTTCCTCCTTCCCTGTGTGTTTCTCTCTCTTACACACTCTCTCCCTCCCCCATCTCTCTCTCTCTCTATATATATATATATCACCTCTCTCTCTTCCCTCCTCCCACCCACCTTCCCTCTATACTTCTCTCTATCTAATCTATCCCTCTCTACCTCACTCTATCTCCTCCCCTCCTCTCAATTTCTCCACCTTCCTCCTTCCCCCCTCTCTCTCTCATTCTCTCTATCTCACTTCTCTCTCTATCACCTCTCTCTCTATCACCTCTCTCTCTCCCTATCTCTCTATATCTCTCTCTACTTCTCCCTCCCTCCTCCTTCATCTCTATCTCTCCTTTTCTATATATACTTATCTCTATCTCTTTCTCTCAATCTCTAAATCTCCCTCCCTCCTTCCCTCTCTCTCCCTCTCTCTCAATCTCCCAACCCCCTCCTCTCTCTCTCTCTACTCTATGTCTCTCCTTCCCTATATACTTCTATCTATCTCCATCTCTACCTCTCCCTCCCTCCTTCCCTATCTCTCCCTCTCTCCCATATTTCTCTCTCACTCTCTCCTTCCCTCTTGAATCTTTATCAAGCACAATTCTCTCTCTCTCCATCCTTCCCTCCTCTCTCTATCTCTCCTCTCTCTCTCACTCCCTCCCTCTTTCCCTCTCTAATATTATCTATCTCCCCCTTTCTCTCTCTTCTTTCCTCCCACACACCTTCCTTCTCTACTTCTCTCTATCTAACCTATCCCTCTCTACCTCTCTACCTCTCTACCTCCCTCCCTCATGTCTCTCCTTCCATCTCTATTTCTCCCTCTCAATCTCCCAAACCCTATACCGAATATCATAAATCCTAATCCCTATACCCTAAACCCTACACCCTCAACCCTCACCCCTATACCCTATACCATCAACCGTATAGCCTAAACCTTGAACATTATCCCTCGACCATAAACTTAAACTCTAAGCCCTATATTCAATCTTGTACCCTAAACCCTCAACCCTCAATCCTATCACTCCTTACTTATATACTTCTCTTTATCTCTCCCTCTCTCCATCTCTACCTCTCCCTTCCTCCTTCCCTCTCTCTCCCTCTCTTTCAATATCCCAACATCCCTCCTTCTGTCTTTATTTTTATCTCTCTCCATCTCTACCTATCCCTTCCTCCTTCCCTCTCTCTCTCCCTCTCCCTCTCTCCCTCTCTCCCTCTCTCTAAATCTCCCAACCTTTCTACTTCCCTCTATATTTCTCCCTCTTTCTCCCTTCCCTATCTTTCTCTCTCACTCCCTCCTTCCTTCTGTAAAGAGAGAAAGTCTTTAATTTCAAATAATCTTATAATTCCTTTAATAAGTTCATTTCCATTACTTAAATATCGTAACTCCATTCATTAAAATTTATTTAATCCAAATGATCCAAAATATCGACTTAAAGTCTACAAAGAGATTCATAATAGGTCCAATTACATTCATAAATACGTGTCATCTTTCACGACATTTATCATACAATACATGGTTAAATAATTTACAATTCAAGACTTAGGCATTCTGTCGCCTTAAGCTCTACAATAATAATACAAGACTTAGGCATTCTATCGCCTTAAGTTCTATAATAATTAATTCAAGAATAAAATAACATATATGAAGAAGTCTTCATTTGTTCTTCAATCCAATAGACAATCTTCAAACATGAAGAGGAGAACAAGGTTCAGGTGCTTTTTCCGCCCAACCTCGAAGTTTACGCTTCCCCGGAATTCTTTAGTCATTCAAATAATACCCGACCCTGCACAAATCGCTTATCAAAAAGAAGTCGACAAGCAGGATGGAATCTAGTGCATGCCTAGTATAACTAGTAAATCCACAAGCATTTTCATTTTTCTAATTCATTTAAGAAATAAGCAAGTTCGATACTAAGATATGGTAGAGAGTTATTAATATTCCATCTATTTCAATGGTCCTTAAGTTACTTGGCCAAGTAAAATGTCATGCACGAAAAAATAATATTAGTTTTGGAAAAGCAAAACTACGCTCTCTATAAACCCATATTTGGCACCCGTCCCGGAAGGTAACTTTCCAAACACATGTCATGCGCATTCAATTATCAAGCATGCATGGCTCCATTCAAATTAAAATGATCTTTCACAAACACATGAACTGCGATTTATCTTTCAAACAAACATGGTATTTAATGCAATAATTTCACAGATTTAAATCTTAAACAACATTAAGTTCTTTTAAAATAAAATAATAAAATAAATTTAAAATAAGGTGTATCTCAAGTATGTAATCTATGTACATATTTAAACAAGAATTAAATGAGAACAAATTCTTTCAGTTCATTTTCTCATGAAATTTAATAACTCTTTATTATAGCCTTTCTCTAATTCGTTATATTTCAAGGTAATTGTATTTTTTTTACTTTTTTTTCAAATCTCCCTAAAATACTATCTCTTTAAAAACGTAAACACCTCTCATTCTCTTCTGTTTCAAAGCAGTTTAATATCAATCCTAAAGTTTTGGCAGATTTCACTTTACTTTTTGAGCAAATTTGAATACACAAAAGTTGTTTAATCTTATCATTTTAAAATTGATTTAAACCAAAAACATTCAACCGTGATAAATGTGTAAAAATTTCTCTATCTTTTTTGTTTCTTTTGTTTTGACAATTTTATCTCTCTCTGACAGTTTGATTTTTTTGAAGCTTTTCTAAATTTAAAACTTTAAAATTTTTGTGTGACTCTTTTCTAAATACTGAAATAAATCTTAATCTTACAGTTTTTTGTACGTATCTTTCATATTCTAAATCAGAATTTCCTAGATGAAGAAATCTATTGCCTCTTTATAGTTTTATGTTTCAAGCTTGTTCAATAATTTTCCATAAAAACACAGTATATGAAATTTCTGCTAAATTCAATAAAAACTGTGATATGTATGTTTCCTACCTGCCAAAATTTTGATGCTGTTTGGTTTCCAAATTTTTGGAAATAAAATCTTGATCCTCTGTACTGTTCTTTTCTCCTATCTATGCCTTCACCTTTTCTTCACACTTGCAAAGTGGAGAGAGCAGTTTTCTGTTTCTATTTAACTCTCCCTCCTCCTTCCTTTCTTCCTCCTCTGTATATTTCTCCTTCTTCTTGCCACGTACGTTCCTTCTCCCTCTACCTGTGCATGGTGTAGAGAGTTCTTTGTTCTCTCTCTTCCCTCTTTAGCCGTGCCTAGCCTTCCCAACTCTCTTTTCCTGCCTGTCCACTTCCTATCCTCCTATTCCCCTCCCTGTTGGCTGCGTCCCTTTCCCTATTGCTTGTGTGTGAAGGAGGGTTGGTTGATGTTCTTTGTTCCCTCTTGGAACCATGCCTCTCTCTTCTGCCCACACAAGGTGAGAGAGATCTTTGTTCCTCTCTCCCTGCGCACTTCCTCTCCTTCTCCCCACTCACCCTTCTCCAATTTTCTCCCTCCTCTCTATTCTTCTATGTTGTGCGCCCTCTCTCCTTGCTCTCACGCATGAGGGAGATCAGAACATTTCTTAAATACCACCTCTCCCTTCTTGGTTGCGCATGGGATGTTAAGAAGACTGTGAATAGATAAAACAAAATCCAGTAAAAACTGTTCTTAATCCTCTTTCTTCGCCGCGCCCCTGTTTAGATGAATAATATCTCCATAACATAAAAACAATACTGTTCTCCTCATTTAATCTGTACATGCCATAAAACAGAGTAAACAATAAAATCAAGGGGCTAATATATGTTCTTCCTCTTTTGGCGCTCGAGAAATTCCAAGCCTTCCCTCAAAAGATAAATCCAAAATGTCTCCTTTTTGCCTGCCTTCTCAAAAACAGATTTACTCCTCTTTTCATTTGAATTTCTTCCCCCCATCTCATGCAAAAATGGTGGAGTTTCTTTTAATAATATCAAATCCACTGTTCAAGTTTGATCTCCAGAACTCCAAGTTTCATTTTGTGATTGCATGCAAAATTGATTGCAAGATATTTGTTTTCAAATTGATAACTGTTGCTATGTTTTCAATTTAAATTCCATTTTGAACGTATTTATGTTTTCTAATTTGTTTTCCAATAATTTAGAATAAAATCATTATTTATTTTAACTGAAAATAAAATATTTAAATAAAGAAATAATAAATTGAATAAAATCAATTTTCTCACAATAATATTTAAATTGCCATTTAAAACAAACATATTCTTTCTCGCAATTTTGTTCAACAAATGCATAACCATTAGAATAATTAAAGATTAAACCATCTAATCATGCAAATTACGTTCTAATTACTTAAGTGGTGTGTGAGATTCCATCATCCTTATCAACGTCTAATAGCTAAAACAACTCTACCTGAACAATGTTCTCGCCTTCATTCACGTTCACCTGTTCCTGCGTTCACTTGCACTCAAATTCTCATCAGCAATGACAATCCCCGAATTTCATAATAATGAATTCAAATCATTTCATTTGCATTTAAATCTCAATTTCAATAATCATTAATTTCAATTTCAATCTCAATTTATATAATCATCTAACATAAACATTGAAATTTTCATGATTAATAATTGCAATTAAATAATTGATAATAATCAGTACATGACACCTTCTCTACTCTCTATCTCACCATTATCTCTCCCTCTCTCTTTGTTTAGGGTTTAGGATTTAGGATTTAGGCTTTATGGTTCAAGTTTTCAGGTTTAGGCTTTAGCCTTTAGGGTTTATGCTTTAGGCTTTAGGGTTTAGGGTTTAGGGTTTAGAATTTAGGATTTAGGGTTTATGGCTTAGGATTTAGGTCCAACCCCCTCTCTCCCACTCCCTCTCTCTCAAGTCTATCCCTTCCACCCCCCTCTCTCTCTTAGGTATATCTCTTACTCCCTCTATCTCTCTCTCAGGCATATCTCTCACTCCCTCTATCTCTCTCTCTCTCTCTCTCTCTCGTGTCTCTCCCTCCTACCCCCTCTCCCTCCCACCCTAACTAGAGAAATCCCTCTCCCTCTCTCAGGTCTCTCCCTCCCACCCTAACTAGAGAACTCTCTCTCTCTCTCTATCTCTCTCTCTCACACATCTCCCTCTCTCTCTTAAGTCTCTCCCTCCCAACCCTAACTAGAGAACTCTCTCTCCCTCCCTCTCCCTCTCCCTCTCCCTCTCCCTCTCCCTCTCTCAATTTTATCCCTCCCACCCCCCCTCTCTCTCTCTCTCAAGTCTATCCCTCCCACCCCCTCCTCCTCTCTCAAGTATCTCCCTCCCAACCCTATACATAAAACCCTCAACCTTCAACCCTAATCTTTTAGCCCTCAACCCTTAAACTCTCAACCCTTAAACCCTTAACTCTTAAACTCTAATCCCTTAACCCTCAACCCTTAAAGGTTCAACTCTAAACACTATACCCTTGAAACTATGCATTAAACCCTAATCCCTCAACTCTTAAACCCTAAACTCTCAAGCCTAGATACCCTTAAACCCTAAACCCTCAACACCTAGATATCATTAAACTCTTAAACCTTAAACCCTTAAACCATATTCCCTATACGCTTAACCTTGGACACTCAAATTTGAACATTATCCCTCAACCTTGAAACATCTAATCTACACCCTATACCCTCAACCCTATACTTATTCCCTAAACCCTCATCCCTCATACATATGTCTTATACCCTCAACCTTAAAGCTTGGACCGTATATCTTAGACACTCAACCTTGACCATTATCCCTCAATTGTAAAATCTCAACCCTCAACCCTATACTTAAGCCCTAATCCCTCAATCCTCAACCCTATACCTTAAACCTTGAAACCTACACCCAAAACCATCATCCCTATACCCTATAACCTCAACCTTATACACTAAACCCTGAATATTGTACCTCAACCCTATACTTAAAACCTAAACCATACACTCCCAACCCAAGTCACCCTATGCCTTATATCCTCAATCTATATTGTAAACCCTAAAGTGAATATCCTAAACCCTAATCCCTATACCTTACACACTTAATCCTATACACTCAACAAGATGAATATTATCCCTCAATTGTAATCCTCAACCCTCTACCTTAAACCCGAAACCCAAAAACCTCAACCCTATAACCTATACCCTCAGGTCCTTATATACCCTAAATCCTCAACCCTATACCCAATATCCTAAACCCTAATCCCTATACACTATACACTTAACCCTATACTCTCAACCTTGAACATTATCCCTCAACCCTGAACACTATACCTTAAACCCTAAACCCTACACCTTCAACCCTCATACCTACATGTTGGCCCCACAGTTGTCCTTGCACCAAAAGATTGACTTGTTAATGCATGATACAACTACCAGAGTTAACGGATCCACGAGAGGCAGTTAGTCCATTTCGTGAATTTTGAGGGGAGCACTGACCATCTACGAATAATCTCCCCCTCAGCATTACCTAAGGGGATTCCAAGTCTACACCTTTGGCTCTAATACCAATTGTTGGCCCCACGATTATCTTTGCATCAAAAGATTGACCTTTCAATGCCTAACACAACTGCTAGAGTTAAAATCTCCACAAGAGGTGGGTAGTCCATGTCATGAATCTTGAGGGGAGTGTTGACCATCTGCCAACACCCTATACCCTATACCCTCAACCTTATAACCTAAACCTTGAACATTATCCCTCAACCCTATACTTAAATTCTAAACCCTACATTCAACCTTGTACCCTAAACCTTAAACCCTAAACCCTCAATCCTAAACCCAATACCCTCAACCCTATACCCAATATTTTAAACCCTAATACTATACCCTATACACTTAACCCTATACCTCAACCTTGAACACTATCCCTCAACCCTCAACCCTATACCATAAAATTTAAACCCTACACCCTCAACCCTCATTTCTATACCCTATACCCTCAACCTTATACCCTAAACCCTAAAAATTATCCCTCAACCCTATACTTAAACGGTAAACCCTATACTCTCAACCCTTAACCCTATACCTTATACCCTAAACCGTACAACCTAAACCCTATAAACAATATCCTAAACCCTAACCTCTATACCCTATACACTTAACCTTATACCCTCAACCCTAAAAATTATGCCTCAACCCTCAACCCTATACCTTAAACCCTACACCCTACACGCTACATCCTCATCCCTATACCCTATACCTTAAACCCTAAACCCTACACCCTACACCCTCATCCCTATACCCTATACCTGAAGCTTATACCCTAAACCCAATAACCTCAACCCAATACCCAATATCCTAAACCCTAATCCCTATATCCTATACACATAACCCTATACCCTCAACCTTGAACACTATCCCTCAACCCTATATCTTAAACCCTAAACCCTATAGCTTCAACTCTCATCCCTATACCCTATACCCTCAACCTTATAACCTAAACCTTGAACATTATCCCTTAAATCTATACTTAAACCCTAAACCCTACATTCAATCTTGTACCCTAAATCGTAAGCCCTAAACCCTAAACCGTAAGCCCTAAGCTCGAAGCCCTAAACCCTCTATCCTAAACACAATACCCTCAATCCTATGCCCAAAATTCTAAAACCTAATCACTATACCCTATATAATTAAACACTATCCCTCAACCCTCAACCCTCAACCCTATACCATAAACCCTTAACCCTACACCCTCAACCCTATACCCTCAACCTTATACCCTAAACCCTGAACATTATCCCTATACCCTATACTTAAAATGGTAAACCCTGCACTATCAACCTTTAACCATATACCTTATACCCTAAACCCTATACATAATATCCTAAATGTTGATCCCTATACCCTATACACTTAACCTTATACCCTCATCCCTGAACATTATCCCTCAACCCTCAACCCTATATCTTAAACCCTAAACCCTCATCCCTATACCATATACCTCAAGCTTATACCCTAAACCCTAAACATTATCCCTCAACCCTACACCTTATACCTAAACCCTAAACCCTACATTCAACCTTGTACCCTAAACCCCAAATCCTCAACCCTCAACCCTATACCTAATATCCTAAACCCTAATCCCTATACCCTATAAACTTAAGCTTATACCCTCAACCCTATATCTTAAACCCTAAACCCTAAACCTTACACCCTACACCCTCAACCCTCATCCCTATACCCTATACACTTAACCCTATACCCTCAACCCTAAACATTATCCCTTAACCCTCAACCCTATACCTTAAACCCTAAACCCTACACCTTCAACCCTCATCCCTATACCATATACCCTTAACCTTATAACCTAAACCTTGAACATTATCCCTCAACCCTATACATAAACCCTAAACCCTACATTCAACCCTGTACCCTAAACTCTAAACCCTCAATCCTAAACCCAATACCCTCAACCCTATACCCAATATCCTAAACCATAATCCCTATACCCTATACATTTAACCCTATACCCTCAACCATGAACACTACCCCTCAACCCTCAACCCTATACCTAAAACCCCAAACCCTATACCCTCGACCTTATAAACTAAACCCTAAACATTATCCCTCAAACCTATACTTAAACCCTAAACCCTACCTTCAACCTTATACCCTTAATCCTAAACCTACTATCTTCAACCCTATAACCAACATTCTAAACCATAATCCCTATACCCTAAACCTTGAACACTATCCCTCAACCCTCAACTCTATACCTTAAATGCTAAATCTTGTACCTTCAACCCTCATCCCTTTACCCTATATTCTCAACCTTATACTCTAAACCCTAAACATTATCCCTAACTCTATACCCTCAACCATATACTTAAAACCTAAACCCTACACTCTCAAACCTTAACCCTATACCTTATACTCTCAACCCTATACCCTAAATCCTATACCTAATATCCTAAACCTTAATCCTTATACCCTATACACTTAACCCTATTCCTCTCTACTCTCTATCTCACCATTCTCTCCCTATATACTTCTCTCTATCTCCCTCTCCATCTCTACCTCTCCCTCCCTCCCTCCTTCCCTCTCTCTGCCTCTCTCTAAATCTCCTTGCCTTCCCTCCTCTCTCTCTCTCCCATCTTTATCTATCACTCTCTCTTTCCCTCTCTACTCTCTATCAAGCACCAATATCCCTCTCTTCATCCCTCCTCTCTCCTTATCTCACCTCTATCTCTCCCTCCCTCCCTCTTTCCCTCTCTAATTCCTATACCCAATACACTTAACCTTATACCCTCAACCCTCAACCCTATACTTAAACCCTCAACCCTACATTCAACCTTGTAACATAAACCATCAACCCTAAACCCAATACCATCAACCCTATACCAAATATGCTAAACCCTAATCCCTATACCCTATACCCTATACCCAATATCCTAAACCCTAGTGCCTATACCCTATATACTTAACCCTATACCCTCAACCCTGAACACTATCACTCAAACCTCAAACCTATACCTTAAACCCTAAACCCTACACCTTCAATTTGCATCCCTATACCCTATACCCTTAACCTTATACCCTAAACCCCGAACATTATCCCTTAACCCTACACTCTCAACCCTTAATGTAACACCCCTCCGTTTTGCTTTCTAGACTGGACAGTGTGTCCTTGTTTTGCATTGATTTATGTTTCTGGATATTAGATATTTTATCTTGCGTGTGTATTTGAGCACTATTCATTGAGCGATAGACTATATATTGTGATGTGATTTGATTTATCTGATACTTTAGTTTACATGCTTTAATTGGTGTAATGATGATGTTAGTTGATATAACATGTTAGTGTATATGAGAATATTTGATGTATTGTGAAAGTGTCAGTTATAATGATTGTATTGCTGAAGGGGACAGGTTTGCATCACTCGATTGCGAGCGCCCTGCGAATCTGAGATTTCTTCTTCACGGTGTGTATTATATACTATATGATGTTGTTGACTTGGTTTTAGGTTGCAGGTACATGACATCAACTCCACCTGGTTTCACAGGTTTAAGCGTGTCGATCCAACGGTTAAGTTGAACGGGAGATAATAGCTAGGGAACATGTGTCAAGTCTACGCCCTAGCCTTAGTGTGTTGTTAGTCATTTGTGTCGAGTCATGGATTACTTTGCTTTAATGTTATTTGATTTTGAAGGATTCTTGTTTGGAAATAGATATTTTGAATAATTGCATTAAATCATGTTGATGGTTATTTAATTTAAATTATGCAATGTGGATAAAAGTTTATATTTAAATTAATTAATTATATTTAATTTATTTAATTAATTATATTTAATCCACAAGGATGAATTTAGTTATTAAATAATTAAATTAATTAATTAAATGTGATATTATGAAAATTAAAAGAAAGAAAATAATTAAAATTAACTCGGATTTTAATTTCAATTTGAGGGAATTGAATTAGAAATTGGAATTGAAATTGAATTTTAAAAGCAAAGTTAGTCTTCAATTTTTTTGGAGTTAATTAATTATTAGAATTTATATTTTGCATGCAAAATCAGATTTGGTTGTGAAAGATATTTGAAAATTATTTGAAATTGCATTTTAAATTCAAGTGTGTTTTCAAAAATGGAATTGGATTAACATTGTAATTGTCAATATTGCATGCAAAAGGATTAGATTTGGTTGTCTAAGATATTTTGATTAAAATAGGATTGCATGTTTAATTAAAAAAAAAAAGGAGATTATTGAAAAGGGGGATTCATTCTGAGAGAAGATTTTTGAAAGGAGGATTTTGGGGAAAATTGCACAGAGAAGGGTTTGAAGAAATTTTTGGCTGTAAAATTGATTTGGAAAAATTCTATTGAAGTTTGGTTGTGTTTATGGATTGGTTGCTTGATTGGATTCATGGCACAGTTGAATAGAATTCATGAGATCCTTGGAGGAGGCTTTGCATCAGAAATCCAATTTTGTCTGTAGCTTCTTGAAATCAGGTTTTCTTCTGTGTTTTTATTGTTCTTGATTGCTTTTAAAATAGTAGTGATTAATGATTTGTTTGATAAATTTGTTTTAGAAAAGAAATTTGTTATTAGAAGAAAGGAAATAAATGAATTTAAAGCTTTTGTTTTTGTGAAAATTCTTGAGTGAAAATTGTGAAAACCTCAGTATAATTTAAATTATTTGAGGAAATCAATTGTTTTGTTATTGGAATCAAACATGGAGGTTGAACAATACATTTAGATTATTTTTAGAAAATGTAACCTCTAGGAAATCATATTTATTTTGAAAAATCTATGTGGAAATTAGCTGAGAGAAACCTTAGGGTTTTAGAAACTTCGAGTTTTAATTTTGATCCTTTTTAACTTTATTGTTCAAAAATTTGAGAAAATGGTTTAAGATAATTAATTTTTGGGTTTTTATGAAATTTGAGATTTTTCTGGAAAAGCTTTGGAATTTTGCCTGTAGGTGATTATTTTCACAAAATTTCTTCAATTTATTCATCATGGTAATTTCGTTTATATATATATATATATATATATATATATATATATATGTTATATATACATATATATTTATATATATAATATATAAATATAAATGTTTGTATTATTGAAATGTAAATTTAAAATCCAAAATCGCCGCTGTACGGCCGACGAATGTCTGTGTAAATGGATTATTGTAAATTCAATTTAAAACGAATACCACATTCGCTTTTAGTGTTTGTGTATTGCGGGGGTTTTAAGCGCAGTATGGGAGGCGCTGCTGCCATTGGCAGTGCCCTCCACACAGTGTGGAGGGAGCACTACCAAGGGTAGCACTGCCCCTCACCATATGCGGCCACACCCTAAGGTTTGGGGCTCGCACAACCACTCCCCAAACATAAGGGTTTACCTTATATTAAATGGCGGATGAACCAACCCTGGCGGATGGAATTCCTCTGTCCTATTGTTTATTTTTTCTTTTTATTTTATTTTAGGATTTTTTGAATTCTTTTATAATTTTCGATTTTGTTAAATCTTTATTGCTATATATTTATATATGATACATGTCATATTGAGTATAATAAATTGGGATTAAATAATTTGTTCAGTATGTAGATAATATATATATTTAAGATATATATATAGTTGAATATATAAATATATGTGAGGTTGTAGTATTGGAATAATTAAGATTGAATGTTTATTTAAGAAATGCGAATAATGGTGTACATGGAAATATTGCATGTGTAGATAGCATGAGCAAATATATTTAAATATATAGTTTAATATTTTGTCTTATTTTAGTTAGGTGCATGTAATGAAATTATCGTGAATGGGGATTTCAAAAGATAAGTTTTAAATTGCATGGTCAAATAGATAAGGAAAGAGATATTTTATAAATTGCATATTTAGATAGAAAATTGAAAGAAATATAGTATGTAGGTAGAAAAAATTGAAAGGATTTACTTGCATGGGGTTGTGTTGTTTTAAAAAGTAAATTTAGGTATTGATTATTTTTAAAGAGGCAATTAGTCATATAATTTATTTATTTTATTAGGGCAATTATTTTATTGAGAATAGTGTAGGTAAGGAATATGGATTTAGAATTATCCAAATATAGTAATATTCTTCGTGATTGCCTTAAATGTTTTACTTTCTATGTATTTCGCATAGGGATATGATTTTAGATTGTTTATGATTCCCTATTATGAAAATGGTAAAGGGGTATGTGAGTAATTGAGTTAGCTTTGTTATGGTGCTTTGGACTTTGTCAACGTTACCTATTGAATGATTATGGATTTAAGAAATCCAAATGTTAGATTTGATTAAGGACTTGAATGCTTGTTGTAGCTATGTCATCGAGTTGCATTGTGGGTTTTGGGATTTAGTGTTAGCCCTAAATTGTAAGTCTTCCAGAAGAACTTAGAGGATGAGGGTTGTTGAATCTTTATGTCACCCAGTTGTTTTCCCTTGGGTAGTGCATGGCATCTTTTCAAGTATTTACCCGGTTTCCACGAACGGGGATGTTTTGTACCTCCTGTGAAAGGAGTGGACTATGTGTTATGTTGTCTCCAAGATGTTTGGAGTGAATTGTATTATTTGTTTCCTCCTTATGTTGGAGTGGTTTTGATGCCTAGGTAGTATACACTTGTGATTCCCTTGGTGATTAGTTTGTTTGTGTGTTGTCCATTAGAAGAGTGGCTTTTGTTAGGCGTCGAAGCCCAAAGAGGTAAACCGGGTAACCTTCAGAAGTTATTTAAACAATTGATAATTAAAGTAATGTACTTAGAAGATTAGGACTAACTTCTCACTAATTAAGATAATTTTACCTCACTCATAGACACAAGGGCTTGTTTAGACTTGGGATGAGCGGGAAGACTTGGAATGGCAAGATCAACTATCTTGTTCGTACAAGAGGTAGTTGATTTCGCATGAATGAGTATGAGGGCCAAGATTCGGTTGAGGTCACTAGGATTATCGGAGCCGGAGCCTATGAAGGATGCCTAGAGAAGATCTCATGACTACTATGCGATGACACTCTATCTAGGACAACTGTTGTTTATTGTTATATGTGTATGGTTCTTTGAACATACTTGATCTATTGTATGTCTGGAAGCAGTGTGATCTATGTCAGTGATGCGAATGTTGTACTTATGTTGTACTGGTGTTGAGCATTTATTTGATTATGTTAGTATGTGTCAATATGAGTCTGCCTTTGGTTAGTGGTAGTAGACTCCTTGTCCATGTTACGTTGCTACTATCTCCTAGCATGGGGGGTGGGCCTTCGGGTACCACTTGGTTGGGTGGAACATGCACCAAAACCATTGGGTCCCCATTGATCTTTAGTACTTGGTGGCGAGACATCCAGTTGGACAACTCGCAGTTCTTATATCATTTCTTGCACTATTGTATATCGTTATGTAATGAGTTGTTTTTACCCCTCTTGTATTTATGAGGAGAATGCATGTAATTGTAACACATTTATTCTATTGCCTCATTCTGGGAATGAGTGATGTAACTATTTGATTAAGTAAATGTTTATGAGATTGTATCTTGGATGATTATCTTATTATGTTATGTGGTATCCTTATGATGTATGATGTTATTTCATAAAGTATATAATGTTATGGTTATATGTAATATGTTTGTGTGGGTTTAAGTAATCCTAACCTTGTAGCCTTAGAGGTTGTTGTTAATTAGTAAGTGAATGTGTATGTTAAATGCACTTTATAAAAAAAAAAAATTGGTTCGCTTAAGACATTAATTGCAACTTCCTTTAGGGTTACTTGGTGAGGTATTACACTTAACCCTATACCTTATACCCTAAACACTACACCCTAAATCCTATACCCAATATCCTAAACCCTAATCCATATACCCTATACACTTTAACCTTATACCCTCAACCCTATACTTAAACCCTCAACCCTACATTCAACCTTGTAACCTAAACCCTAAACCCTAAATCCAATACCCTTAACCCTATACCGAATATCCTAAACCCTAATCTCTATACCCTATACACTTAACCCTATACCCTCAATCTTGAACACTATCCCTCAACTCCAAATCCTCATCCCTCATCCCTATAACTATACTCTCAACCTTATATCCTAAATCCTAAACATTATCCCTCAACCCTATACTTAAACCCTAAACCCTAATCCCTAAAACTATTACCCTTAACCTTATAACCAATATCCTAAACCCTAATCCCTATACCTTATCACTTAACCTTATACCCTTGAAACCTTGAACAATATCCCTCAACCCTCAACCCTATACTTTAAACCCTAAACCCTACACCCTCAATCCTCATCCATATACCCTATACCTAAAACTTATACCCTAAAACCTAAACATTATCCCTCAACCCTTAACCCTATAATTAAACCATAAACCCTAAACCCTAAACCCAATACCCTCAACCCTATACCCAATATCCTCAACCTTGATCCCTATACCCTCAACCTTATAACCCGAACCATGAACATCATCCCTCAACCCTATACTTAAACCCTAAACCCTACATTCAACCTTGTACCCTAAACCCTAAATCCTAAACCCAATACCCTGAACCCTATACCCGGTATTCTAAACCCTAATCCCTATACCCTATACATAGCCCTATACCCTCAACCTTGAACACTATCCGTCAACCATCAACCCTCAACCCTATACCTTAAACCCCAAACCCTACACCCTCAACGATCATCCCTTTACCCTATACTCTCAACCTTATACCCTAAACCCTAAACATTATCCCTCAACCCTATACTTAAATGGTAAACCCTGTACTCTCAAGCCTTAACCCTATACCTTATACCCTAAACCCTAAACCTAATATCCTCAACCCAATACCCTCAACCATATACCCAATATCCTAAACCCTAATCCATATACCCTATATACTTAACCTTATACCCTCAACCTTGGACACTATCCCTCAACCCTAAACCCTATACCTTAAACCCTAGACCCTAAACCGTCATCCCTCATCCCTATACCCTATACCCTATACCCTTAACTTTGTACCTAATATCCTAAACCCTAATCCCTATACCCTATACACTTAAATCTATAACCTCAACCCTATACATTAAACACTAAACCTTACACCCTCAGCCCTCATAGGGGGAGAGAAAGAGGGGGGCGGGGGAAGGGGAGATAAAGATAAGTAGAGAGGGAAGGAGAGGTGGGGAGACATGAGAGATGAAGAGTAGATAAGGAAAGACAGATGGAGGGAGAGGTATGGAGGGAGAGAGAGGTAGGTGAGAAAGAGGTGAGATCGAGAGCAATAGATGATCCGGTGGATATTTTCAGTGAAATTGAAGTGTCTCATTTCTCTCCAGAATCAGCACCATCAGAAAGAGCTCGACATCTTGATTCCAATGCAACTTGAACGAAGCGAAAAGGAGTCCGTTTGCACAAGTTATGACCAGTCAAACCTTGGGTCAAACTGGGATCAGAGGGTGTCCAGGAAGCGAAAAAAATGATGTCATCAAAAGTTGTGGAAGTTGGCATCATCGCGAAGAGCTTGTCAAGATGATTCTGACGACGTTCGTTTCGTCGAAATCTGACATCGGAGGCTCAAGATACAGTTGGTCAAAGTTTCAGGTTGACTTGGTTGACTTGAAGGTACAGTGATGACGTCAGCATCCGTACATGATGACATCAACACATGTGCAAATCAAAGGTGGACCAATCCGCGGTTGACACGTTTCATTCGTACGATGATGTCAGCATGCATGTGGCAGCACAGTCAGCAGTCCGTACGCCACATCATCATCTGAGTCAACATCTACGTCAGCATGTGAGTCAGCCGGTCTGGCGAATCGGGCTTGGACACGTGGCATGGTGAGTTGCGAAAAATACAGTCAACATCTGCGTCAGCGGACACATCGGCAGGTTCTAGCGAATAATGGTTTGACACGTGGCATCCTGGTACTCGCCCTCTTTCCACCCGCGGATGAGTTTGTTCTAACAAAAAAGTTTGTTGTGTTTCGAACCCACAACCTCCAACTAGCCGAAACCGCCGGTCACCATTGCACCAAACATAGCCGTCAAATATACTTATGGAGCGGTTTTGTTTTATTATTTAGTGATTTTGTTATTTGTTATAAAGCGTGGCCGGCGGGGTTGGAACCGCCGACCACTGTTGTAACAAAATCAACACTCACCGCTATACCACCAATCGCGGCCTGTTATATGTGTGTGTTCGGTTTGTTTTGTTAAAGGTTTGTTGGCCGAACCATAATATATGGCTAGTAAAGCCAAAAATAAGCACAACTACCTTATCTATCAAAACCAGAAACTATTAGGGGACAAAAGGGATGTTGTACGAGATATTAAGAGGGTGGTTATTCATTTATTATCTTTGTTAAGCCTTATTTGGCTAATTTCATGTATAAAAAGGGGGTGTGAGGTGAGAGTGGATGAAGTTTTTTTTTCAGGTGATAAAGTCTTGAAGCTGTGGTGACACGAAAGAGAGGTCTTGTCAAGATTCTTTAAGCCATTCTTGTATGCCAGAGCACTGTTATGCTACCGAAGTGCTTGGAGAATGGTTGTGGTGCTTTTGTAATTGATTTTGGAGTTAATCGGATCGGTCTCTCTATTGGAGTGGACCCGGAGACGTAGTCACGTTTGTGACGAACTTCGTTACCAATTTGTTTGCACTTCTTCTCTCCTCTCTCATGTTCTGATTTGTCACTTTAAGTTTCAGTTTTAATGCATAAATTTGTTAATGTATGCATGAATTCAAATTTCGTAAACTTGGAATAATCATTGTAAAAGTTTAAGCATTCCATTCTACAATCTAGTCTAGATCCTATACAGATCAATAGAGAGAGTGTGGTAGGGAGTGATGGAGGGAGAGGCAGGTAGAGAGGGATAAGTGAGATAGAGAGAAGTAGAGAGAGAGAGAAAGAGGGAAGGAGGGAGGTGGGAGAGAGAGGGGAGGAAGGGAGAGGTAAAGAGGGATAGGTGAGATAAAGATAAGTAGAGAGAGAATGGTGAGATAAAGATGAGAGAGTGAGAGAGAAAGAGGGTGAGGGAGGAGGGAGAGAGAGCAAGAGAGAGAGGTAGAGGGAGGGAGAGGAGAGATAGAGAGTAGATAGGGGAAAAGGTAGGGAGGGAGACATAGGGGTGAGAGAGAGATATGGAGGGAGAGGGGAGATAAAGATAATTAGAGAGGGAAGGAGAGGTAGAGAGAGAGAAGCAGAGAGGGAATGAGGGAGGGAGGAAGAGAAGCGAGATAAAGAGGTGTAGAGAGAGTGATAGATAGTGATGGATGGAGATGTAGGTAGAGAGGGATTCAGGAGATAGAGAAAGTATCAAAGATCGCCAATAGGTTGGGAGTGTTGATCTTCATGTTAAGACTTGGAGCTTGATATTGTATTATAACTATATTATTGCTAGAAATACATTGGTTTCAATACTTTGTAGATTTATTTTCCCTTGAAAGGGTTTTCCCAATGTATATTAGTGTGTGTCTTTGTCTTGTGTGGTTATTCTTTCGTTCATTCTTGTTATGTGTATTTTATGTTAGAATGTTGTTGAAATTCATATAGACTATATAACTTGTAACATCTCTTTTCATAGGGTTAGTGTAAGAAATCGTCTATATCTCCTTACATCACAGTTTCATAGGAGTATACACATAATAAGCCATGTGAAATCTTATGAGGGATGAGGGACAAAGATCAAAATATATATCACTAGGAGCATTAGATAAATCCAAACCATCTTCAAATGTGTTAGATCTGAGAAAAACATTCCATAAAACTGTGTGCCAAAGTCATAGATGATGAATAGAATCAGATAAAGGAATCTAACTAATATAATGCACTATCCTTTAAAGAGTCTAAATTAACTTAAAAATAACATATCATCATTTAAGTATTCATAGCAAGAAAGTAAGAACAAGTTAATATGTAATGAGGTATCGGTAGAATGATCAAAGTTGACATGTAATAATTCTTCACCTAAAGCAAGAATGCAATCATGAAATATAGCATAAACTAAAGCATCATGATGAATGCATGTAATATCATCATGAGATGCAAAATAACTATCATTGAATAAGGTGCAATATCATTGCACAATAAATCAACATATAGGACAATCATGAGATGGTAAAAGATTATCAATTCACAAGACATAACATCATAACTAATCTAAAATATAATACACACAAATAGTTGAAGGAGTGCATGATTATGGTATTGGAAAACCTAGAGAACCCTATCCAACTTAATTGTCGCATTCGAAGTCCTTTACAAATGTGAAGTTTTGGGCAATAGTTTGTTGGATAAAAAGTGGAGGCAAATTAGAGATAATCCAAAAAGACAATCATAAGTAGCCTCAAAATCAAAGCTTTAGTTTTATATAGATTCTATTAGCTAAAATAAATACTTTTTCATTGAAGCCATTGATGATGGTTTATACATCGTTATCTAAAAAGATTCAAAATACGGAGAACCATTGTTGGCCCACACATGGATGAAATAAAATGACAAGCAAACAAGTAAATGAGAGATTAACACACAAGGATATCTAAACACTGACAAAGAAATTAAAAAGTATGTGAGAAAAATTCAAAACCAATTAGGCAAAAAAAAAAAATATATCAAAGAGTTCAACTCCATCTGAGACCACAACGAAAAACCTACACAAGAGCATAAATCAAATGAAAGGCAAAAACATTGATGACTCAACTAAAATCTATCTCACATCATCTTAGATGTGAGACCTAAAGATACTAAGAAATGAAAACATGTCTATTTTGTAATAAAGAAGTTATAAAGATAAAATAACACAACATCATTGAATGTGCAACCTATAATTATATTGTATCAAATACAAAAACAATTTGAAAGAAAACAACCTAACTAATTATCTTATTAAAAAAAACAAGACAAAACATCAACCTATTTAACTAAAATGCACAATTAAATATCCATAAAATTATTTTTTTCCTAAAATTAACTTGATCCCTATTAAAATCTTTCATTTCATTTACTCTCGGTCCCATGGACGTCATTAAAATCATTCATTCATTTTCTCTCTATCGCGTACCGTGCGTAGAAACTTTAGCCACAACGGTCGACTATCCTGTAAAAACGATGAGAAGTATAAAACGGAGAATTTTATTGAACAAATGGGCGGTACGATGTCAGATATCTTATGAACACCAAACCCTTCAACTTCACCTTTTTCCAAGTTAACCTTAAAGACGGGAAGAACAAGACAGCCGTTGCAGTGTAACATGATGTGATTTTCACCCAGGTTTTCATTTTTTCCATATTTTCCTCGCAAATAATTCTGCAAAGAAAGAATTATTAGGTTATTTAAAATTTAAAAATATCCACATTCGTTTTGT
The DNA here is from genome assembly GCA_007115665.2 of Sequoiadendron giganteum. NCBI lineage: Eukaryota > Viridiplantae > Streptophyta > Pinopsida > Cupressales > Cupressaceae > Sequoiadendron > Sequoiadendron giganteum. Next base: position 675,561,850 of record CM021104.1, on the reverse strand, counting down.
ATTGCTGAATTCTAAGTTATTTATTTTTTAATATACTGATGTCCAGAATACTTGCATTTCTCTGCAATGCAAGCTTGCCATCAATTTAATTGCTGTAATGTGCCGTTGCATGTCATTTAAATGCCCTTTTAATTTGCTGAGAATGATTCTACAACCCAGTTGTTGCTTTGTGCGTGATTTATTTGATTTAAAGAAGTCTCATAATATCAATTTGCATTATCTGACATGCATTCTGTCTATGTTGGGAAAATCCACATGCATTTTATTTTCCTCTGGCTTACTTTTTTTTTAAAGCAAGGTCACGCTCTTACATTTACTGTCCAGCGGTTTTCTGTGAGGCTAATGGGCGATTCTCTTGTAAATGTAAATTCACAACAAAATGCTAAGGTGAGGCACTTGATTTTTTTTTGTTATATTGTAATGATTTAAGTTTGTTTGACATAGAATGTGTCACTGTGGGATTTGATCATGGAGCATTTCTCTTGTTGATGTTATTCCACACCAATCAACAAATCACGCTTTGGGAAAAGAACACTAATTTTGGGGAATTTTTGGAATTCATGAATTTTTAGTCTCATTACAAGTCTAATGATTCAAGTTCTGACGACACAGAGACTTTCTATAAATCTCAATTGGATTATGCCACTCGAACTCAACGCTAATAACCAAGGAATGAAAAATTCCATAGAGGTTAGGAAATGATTCAATATATAGGATTAGGATACTTAGGTGGTAAAGACTTAAGAAAGGAAGTTCAAAACAGCCAAAGAAAGGCTATCTTGCAAAAAAACAAGGTGCACTAGCTTTTTTTTCTCATAAAAGATAATGAAGAATTGAAGTCTTAAGAAAGGAAGTTCAAAACAGCCGAAGAAAGGCAATCTTGCAAAAAGAACAAGGTGCCCGAGCTTTTTTTTCTCATAAAAGATAATGAAGAATTGAAGTCTCAAGAAAGGAAGTTCAAAAGAGCGGAAGAAAGGCAATCTTGCAAAAAAAAAGGTGCCCGAGCTTTTTTTTCTCATCAAAGATAATGAAGAATCGAAGTTCCCAAATAATGAACAGGTTTCTTATGAAGAGGAAGGTAGTATTGCAACATATCAAAGGGCCAAATTAAGTTCCCAAAAGGAGTACATCAGCTCTATGAAGGAGTAGAAAGCAACAACACCGCTCCATAACTAGAAGAGTAAATGCAAAGTAACTTCAAAGAGAGCTTAGCCTTAAATCATTGCAAAAGCATCAAAGGAGAGTTGAAAGAATCTCCTAAAAGAAGAAAACAGCATAAGGGAGAAGGCAGCGCATGGCCATTAATCAAACTTCTGTAAGCAAGCATAAGGGCAGGCCAAGAAGGTATGCAAGAGACAAGTCATCTATTGCATATTTCTTTTGTAGAAAGGGGGGCCATATAACATGACAGTATACCTATACTGATCCATGCTCATCTTGTGGAATGAGTAACCATTGTCCCAAGTTCATCATGAAGAAAACAGGTTGCTTATTACTCACACCACTCTCCAAGCCAAAGAAAAGGGCAATATGTAAGAAGTAAAAAGATTGTAAGTTATGAATAGCTCTCTTGAAATCAGTATGAATGTAATGTCCCTTCCCTAGGCGTATCAGATTGAGGAAGGAATCTTTCAGTGGTATATGCCTTTTTGGCTTCATTCTTATGACTTCAATTTGAGAGCAGCAGCAGCCTTGAGGGTTTGAAGAGCTTGGAGCTTCCAGGAACGCAAACTTCTGGAAGAATTTGGAGATTTGGACGAAAACCCATTTCTCCTGGTGATAGGATTCAGCATTATCCAGCTTCAGTGTGGAGTTGGCAGCTTATTTGAGGTTATAATTGCAGATCAGTCTATTTGGGGGACAAAAATTCGCATCAGATTGCAGATCAGTCCTTTTAGAGGACATTTCTACCATCTTCCAGCAGTTGCACAGGCAGCCGCACCTTTGTTTGGCATTTGGCTTCAAACCCTAAGTGTTAAGTGAAGATTTTGAAGATTTGAAGCTGACAATTTACATACAGCAGTGGCTCAACTCCTCTCACACTTGGAAACGAATTGGGTAGTCATTTTTAGAACCGGGTAAGTTTGAAACTGCTGTTATAGGGTTATATCAGACCTGATATTTTGTAGCCTTGTAAAAGAAAACCTTTTTATGACCTTTGGAAGAATGGGTATGTTGTAGTTGGAACTTATCTATGTAATTTCAGTCTTTTAGTGAATAAAATCATTGTATGTTTGGTTATTTTCCTTTATCAGCATTGTACATGTCATGCATTTCATATAAACTCGGAAAAAACACAAAAAAATCAGAAAATACACAAAACACAAACAAAACAAAAACTATTCTACACGCTAGTCAAAGACTCCAAGAAAACCAAATTCAGAAAATTCAGATCAGATTGAGGAAGGAATCTTTCAATGAAGGCCAAGGAAAGAAATAGAAGATGTTGTCCAAGAACATTTGAAAGAACTATTGCATTCATTGCAACATGAGTCGACATAGACAGAAAAGAATGCTGGAAACTTCAATCTGAATTTCAGGGATAGAATTATTAAGGGCTGTCCAAACAACAAGGAGATGCAATTCAAATGAAGAAGGAAGAAGTTCTTCATGCACATACAAGCAAGGGGCAGCAAATGAAAAAGTCAATTTAATCAGGGAAGAACCCATCAAAAGGGAGCAGCCCATGGAGCAGTCCTCATCACTCTTGCAAATGGGTAATGGTTAGATATCATTTTTAGATTCTTGGATAGATTATTTGCAATTGGGTGATGGTTAGAAGTCATTCTTAGATTCTTGGAATATGGTATTTGTAGAGCAGTTGATTTGCATTCATATGAACAAGCAATACTCACATTAAGTTGTACCTTAGAATAACCTTCAAAATTGTTTTATGATTCCATTTGGTGATTGAAGCATATAGGGAACTAACTCCATTTATATGAGCACATAGGAAGTATTTCACTATTCAAGGGTGGATATGGGATAGGCATCATGTTCTTTTGGAAAGAAAAAGTGTGGAAAGTCCCAGTCACCACAAGGTTTCAGCCTAAAACACCATGCAATGGTTTGAGTTAACATCAGAAAGGTGATTTTAATTTTTTTTTAATTCCTCCATGCAAGTTCAAGTAGAATCGAAATGACATCATTGTTATAGCATGCTCGTGGGCATCGCAATGATTGTGACATGGAAGTACAGGTTTGATCTCAGTATCAAAGTTGTAGCAGTGCCTATTTTGGGCATCATAGGATTTAATGGGTTATTTTTAGTTAGCATGTAGCATTTTGAGTTGTATGTACATATGCCATGGTTGCAACATGTTTTCCAAAGTAATTTTGTATATTAAAAGCCGTATTAAGCACATCAAGGTGCATCTACAAGAACATTCATGAACTTAGAGTTTGTTTGATGGTGGGAGAAAAGTGATATGCCATTTAATGATTAATAGCAAGATGAGAGCACTCATGCCGCGTAGCACTCCACAAGAAAATTGTTGACACAAGAAAATTGTTGATCTGATGGGTGCAAAGTTGGCACACTCATGATCTTCATTGGAAGGATTTCAACATGCAAAATTCCATTTGTTATTGATGCAAAATTTGAAACCCAAAATATGAATAACCTTCACATTTTCAAGTGTTTCTTCACTTGTTGTAAGCATGCGAGTAAGAAGAAAGATGCTAAAAAAAGCATCTCCTAAGGGAGATTATCACTCTAGCATATAAGAAGTATGTATGTTGCAACGGATGAGGCTAAGATGATTATCTAAGGTGAAAGAAAGGGCACAAAGTGTACAAGATAAGACCAGGAGCAAAATCTAAGGTGTTGATGAGTGTAAGAGGAAGACCAAGACACTAAAAGAGGTATTTGGCCAACGATAAGGAGCCATGGAATTCCAAACTCATTCTGATTTTGTAAATTTATAGGTTGGAACAGCAGACTCCAAGGGACGAAACATTTTCCACTCCATGAGAAGTGGATGAAGAAAATGTATCCCATTTGAGAAGATATAAGGTAGATCTGTATCTTTTCATTCTAGAGCTTTTGTGAGACCAAAATCTTTGGATTGGAGAAGTGTGATTTGTATTGGATCGTGAGAAGTTAATAAGTTAAGCTTACTTAGTTGCTACTCTCATTTGTTAGTCAAAATGACTATGTAACTTGAAAAACTTTCAAATACTCCCATTATGATGATTATCAAAAAGAACAAAGTATATAAAGTATATAAAGTATGTACATTGGTCTACAGAGTTTGCAAATGGTTCTGAGGTGATTTGAACTTATATTACCAGATTGGCCAATCTGAATTTTTTTGACTGGTTGCATTTGTCTGGCTCGGTCTGGATTTTTCAATTCCTATAGGAATTTTAGGCTTTTTTTTTTAAATATTCTGAATTTCCAATTCTTTTTCCCTCCCAAACAGAATCAAATTTTTGATCTTGGTATGCATGTGTTATGGTGGTTTCACATCTCATGTTGGTTTCAAATGTGTCATGATGGTGTCACCCTGATGTATGTGTTGATTCTAGTTCTACCTATGTTAGACAGAAAAGAAGTGTGATAGCTGCAAATGGTGTCTTTTCATGTCCTTTGCCATCGGTACTCTTTATTTGAGTCTTTTTTGAGAGTTTATTATGTATACACCGTTTAGGGGCCAGTACAACTCAATTCGTGATATACATTGTCACCCATTCATGGGTTCAATACTCCTTTGTAGAGTATTCTAGGGAGATAGCATGCTAATGTAATATAAACTGCATGGAAGCAAGTTGCATAGCATTACAATTGTTGGGATACTGCGATATGCAAAGGAAATATTGACAAGAATAGGTAAGACCTTACTCTTCTGGCCTTTTTTTTACATTGGTGTTCTTCAGGGTAAGTTTCTGTATCTCTCTCTCTTGCATGTGTATATTGATTCATTTACTTTCTTATTCCTGTTCCATATAAGTACTTCATTGTCTTCTGTACTGAAGTAAATATAAGGATGATATGTTCGACTGATTGCAAGCACCTTGTTCATAACAGAATAAGTGGTTTTTAATCTCACATAAGTTGAAGAATCAGCATACCCTTTGTTGTATTGTTGTTTTTGTGGACTAGATAATTGTCACATGTTGGCAGTAGCATGGAAGATGTAAGAAATACTTAATGAATGTAGGCATGTATATGAGCATGTGCACAGTTGCATGGCCAATATATGATGTAGATGGAAGCCATATAGCTGCAGAAATCATCAATTTTCAGCCTTAGATTGTTGTTCCAAATTTCCAATAGCATGGAACTTGTGAGCAATATATACGCAAAAATATACCTAGATTGGTGAATTGTGCATTGGAATATGAACACTGATTATGGATCATTATTGATAGTTATGCCAGCCAATTTTTGATGTCACAAATAGTTTTGCAAATTTGCATTAATCACCACAGCCATATGATTTTCTCCAAATGCATTGAATATATATAAATCACTTTCTTTCATTGCTGGGGCAGTCATATTGCAACTAGTTTCCTTGCCTCCAATGAGACACATAAGCCCTAAATATAATTTCTAGTTTATTTTTTTATGAATTCGTCTTCTGAATTCCAAATTTGAGTTAGGCTTGGTACATTTCATCATCCGAATCCATGCAAGAAATAATGCAAGGTCCCTACATCCATACTTTTGTTTTATCAATCCATTGCCTTCGCAACATAAAATCAGTCAATTCTTCAAAGAAAATAGTCTTCGTTTTAGATTTAGTATTCAGTTTTGTTGCAGAGCTCTTAAAGGATTTGGGTAACTTGTTAAATGTGATTAATGCTAGCTCTTTATAGTCTACTTTTTCACGTGATTGCAAATTGGTCTCTGACTTTCTTCAGTATTAGGTGGTCTATCACAATTCTACTCCCACCAATCTTAAAAATTTAAAATATCACATTTTTCTGGGATATAAGACCTTGGATGCATTTGAGGTCTAGTACACGAGTTCAAAAGTTTTTAAGATGTTTGCTTCCTGTATGGTGCACATTATACCATCTGCAACTGCCAGGCTAATTATCATAGGGTTTTGTGATTCTTATTACTATATGGCTCTTTTAGCAGTACATTTGGTGGCTTTTGTTCTAGTTCTATCCTATGAGTTACATGTAGACCCTGTAACTTCCAATATGCAAGGATTGTTTTCATATATCAGCTTTGCTGGTTTCATCTCTTGTCATTTGGGTCGTATGAGTTAGCAACATTATGTTTCAAGTCCTGACTATTTTCTTTCGGAACATTCATTTAATGTCCCTCCTAATTGTTCAGGTCCAGTTATAAACACTCTCTGGAGAGAATTGTCTGACATGGATCTGCCATCCAGACTTCACATGGTAATACCAAACTTTTACAGCTAAAAATATTTTATTAACAACCCCTACGATTCTTTCCATCCCCATATGACCTTGCAAACCATAGTTGGACAACCTGTAAACTGTTTAAAACTCCTTGGGGAAAAATAGTTAAAGAATTTGGAAATGTGTAAGGCCTTAAATATGGTCTGACCCCTTATGCACATTGAGAAATAAGTAAGAACCTTTAAATTTGCCTCTTAGACCCTTTAAAACCAGCTTAGCACACCTTCAATAAAAATCACGCTTATACTTTTGAAAAACATGTGAACACGTAATGAAGTGAAAGGATCTAATCTAGCCTCCTAGTTTTGAAATAAAACGTGAGCCACTAATGTAGTGAAAGAATTAATCTAATCAACTCAAGTCCCAACTTAAAAGTTCATAGGAAATTCAACTTCCTTTATTCAAATTTGCTAGAGTGATTATTGGGGCCTCGTGTGAGCTCTTTCTCTTTCAGGACTAAATGGAATCAAGTCTGTTTGCGTCAACACAATCACCTTATTCTTTATTTCTAGTTGCTGTGCTTCTGAAACTCATGTAATACATAGGTTACTATTATACTCTTTAATTTTAATGTATTCAAGCCAAACAAGAATTATCACAATTTTTTATCTATGCTACAACTTCTTACAAGTTCTTTCGTAGGCTGCATCCATGAGGATATGGTCTTTTTTGTATGTTGAATGAAGGCTAGTTACCTTGTCAGGAACTTGCATTTTGCCCTGGCAGCGTATATATTTACATCCTTCTGAAATTTATCCTTCACCTTATACTCACCTTTTCAAATTCCTACAGCTGTGAGGCTTTATGATATATATCATTTAAATATGTATGAACATCAGAATTGTTTCTCATTTCATGAATAATAACATCTCACTAGTACGAACATAACTTTCTCCATTGCCAATCTTTCCATCTTAACTGACTTGAACCAGTCTTCACAATTATGGTAAGTACCGGACATTAAATTCTGAAAGGTGTAAGAGGTTGGAAATTTGAAAGTAATAATGGTGTTTTGGCCCTTGGGCATTTGAATGAATTTTCGCAGATATAATTTGCAAGGTGTTTCACCAGCTCTCTAGACATAAGTAGTGAACTTATGATTGCACCTAAATGTCTTCTTTATAAAATTTTGTTTGCCAATCTCTCTTAAATAGGAGGTTCATGTTCCATACAAGAATAAATATTCTGTTGATTAATGATTATTGCAGCTTTATTCATGCTTCCTGCTAGCGTCATCTTCATGCATATGTTGTATATGTCAAATTTAGGATGCAGTGGCTTCGATAACAAATTATAGCTGTTTGTAAGTTTCTCTAGCCACAAGTTATAATAGGTTCTTGTGAAATTCAATGATCTGTTGAATAGGAAAATGACAAAGGCAGTAATATAATGTTCAGTCATGGTAGAAACCAGCTTGAGCAACCAACTTGAGTCTGAATATCCATGAATTTCTGTTAGGGTTCAATAGCTTTTCTCTGGGCACGATCATTGAATAGATGGAGATTTCTTTGACTTAAGTGTAGATGCTATTTTTTTTAAGGACTGTAATGTCCTGATTCAAAATAATTATGCTAATCTGACTTTAAACTGATTTTAAACCCTTTTCAAATGTTAAGTATTTGGGACTAATAATATTGGGTTTTAATATTTAACTTAGATCTTATCAACTTAATTTTAATCATTGTTTGCATCACATTATTACTGCTGCATTCTAATCAATGATCCAACAAATAACAGATATAACTCCCAACCCTTTCCTTATTACAAGAGAATCTGAAAATACATGCAAAATAGACTGTAACTTCATCATATATAACAGCAATAAACTGCTGTGAACACACCCATGACAAACAACAAACAACACCAATACAATGCTGCTGAATCCGTGTGCAATGAATCTCTGATGCGACCTCTAAGTGAGATCATCCTCCAGCCAAATGGGTAGCGTCCTTTGACTTTTGAAATCATAGGGATTTCATCCTTTGATCTCTGATAAATTTGTGGGTTGTCATCCTCAGATCCACATGCTGGAACCCAATTGCTTAAAACAGATTTTTGAAAGGAATTTAGTAAATGTAGATGATGCCCCTTGAATGGACGTGCTCACCCCTTTATATTCGTCACAACAATAATGAGTTGGCCACAATGTCAATTCACAACACCAAATTTGAACAATGATTATGGGCATGAAGATGTCCCAATTTTGGAATTTATGGTGCCAAAACCAACCATTAATGACAATACGACACTTGTCAGGGTGTTGTGGAGAGAACTGGGATCTCCAAAACTCTGACAACTAACAAATATTTAGCATATTGAGCATGCCTTCAAACTTAAAGACTTTCGGAACCTTATACAAACATTGGGGAAAAGAAGAGGAAGAATCCACACACAAAATGGGACCAAGGGAGATGCGGAAAATAGGAAATGGGCAAATTGGGCCATAATGTAGATAATTACAAAAAAGGGACATGATAAGGACAAAGGATTGAAATTGAGTAACCAAAAACTAAGTGGAGAGAAGAAGCTCAATCCTATCATTGATATCCCATGTATTCCTTTCATTATTTCATAGCGCAAGTGATTCCTTAGAAAAACATTGAAGTGAGTTTCTGTAATGATGATGAAATAAGAGGATTACATGTCTATAATAGCCTTAGGTATTTATTGTTTGCACTTTTGGAATTGCTAAGTCTATGGGCATGGTGGGAACTTGATAGGATCTTGAAGTATATGATTTATATACTAGTGGAAATCCCTGATGCAATTACACTTTGCTTTTGGAGACCTTTATATACCCAATGTTCCCCTTATTAGGAACGAGTTTGTGGTGTGGATTATTCATACTAAACCAATGTTCCACGGGGTTTTGGGGACGGGGATGGGGGGACAACAGGGGATGTGTTTCTGAGACGCGGGGACGGGGGGCCTAAGTTTGGGAACGACAGGGGGGCGGCGGGGGGACGGCGGCGAGGGGGCAGTAGGGTGTTGAAATACATATAGTACTTGAAAAAAAAGTTATAAAAAGATGTATAAGTATAAGAATTATACATCTTGGAGACAACTAGGAGTCCCCTAGACGTCTTGAGGACACCCCAACGTCCTCAAAGTCCTATCAGCATCTTGGAGACAATGACACTAGTGGTGGGATGGTGGCGTTGGTGGTGGCTTGGTGGGGGGACGTCTCCCCCAAGTCTCCAAGTCTCTGAGACGTCCCCCTCTAGGAAACGTAGGGTTTTTTGGGGGGGGACCCCGTGGAACACTGCTAAACACACTTTAGTAATTACAATTGTCATGGCAGCAAGGAAAGATGTATTGGTGGACATTTTGATCAAATAGTGGTATAAAGTTGATACTATAAACTATAAACTGCCTCTGCATTTTCTGATGAAAAATTAAACAATGCTTTCACAGTACATAAAATAATGCCAAACTTTTGGTCAACAACTGTATAGAAATATGATAATTAATGTATCATGTTGGTTTCCTAAATGTTGCAATTAGTTTTGTTCTTTTTTATACGCTAAGATTTGTCAGCCTTTGGAGAAGCAATCTTGTATTTATATTCAATATTTTACTGGTGCTGCCATGGAATGAATGTGACACTTTGCAGGAGAAGTTGTTTTAATAACTGGAACATTTGGATTCATGTGATACATGATGATGGCCGTAAACTGTTTTTGGATAAGGTAAATGGAGAGCATCTATTAGTTCATGAAAATATACAGTGAACAAGCAAAGTGATGAGGTCTGCTTGAAGCCTTGAAACCAGACATATTGTAGAACTTCTGATAATATACCAAAAAGAACTGGCTGAACAAGAAAATGACAGTTGGTGCAACAGATGAGGAAACGATTCTTAACCTTAGTCACCCTCAAGTTTGGCACTGGGCTTTAAAAAGTCTAGGTTGGCAACATAAAAAAAAAGTTATCTTCTTTAAGCTTGTACTGTCTATTAAAATTAACATTTAACAAAAGGCATGGAAGCCCATTTGTAAATATTACAGTCTGAAGTTATATTACTAAATGGAACTGAAAGGTCAAGTACATCTGAATTGTGGGCTGTGGATATTTGAAATTGCTGGTTGAACATTTTCAAAGAAAAACCCATAATTATTTTATATGAACTTATTTATGTATATATATGTATTCCATCTTCTGATTATATTTGCTGCTATTCTGAATGCAGTTTTAATTATATTTGCTGATCTCTCCATATCAGACTTATTCCCTTCCATGATTGCAGATATATTTCTCCTTTTATATCCCATGGTGGGGACAAGGCATGACTTTTCAAACTCAATCGATGTCTCTTTTAGTAATTAAAGATTGTTATCTTTTTATTGATCGCTGCCTGTGATTAACATCTCTATCGCTGCCTTTTATTAATTGACAGGCTTATACTTATTCGCTGCCTTCCTTAACAAATACCTGCTGTAGTAATATTAATCCTCGTCTTAGTTCTTTTTCCTCTCCCTTGGGTGATACACATATTTTTATATATCTTAAAACTGTGGGCCAGCCTTAGCTTTAGACAGGTAGGCCTTAGTGTTAATAAAGGAGTCGGTCTGCAATTTATTATTTTTATAACGGCATTCTCCTTCAATATTTATTGTTTATATATAATTTCTTATCTTGCTATTATATATATATTGAATTTATTGTTAATATACATAATTATACTTATAATATTATTAAATTTATATTTATATTTTCAATATTTATATTGTTATTTATTTGCTTGGTTTGCTGTTGCTGTCTGCAGGGGCATGACAGTCCACCCCGCCCAAGATTGCTTGTCCTCAAGCAATCACAACTAAGATTTATAATTTTTTTAATATTGCTCCTTTTTTGGGATGATATTAATAAGTTTCCTTTTTTCCCTTTCCAAAGCTCTTTGAGCCCTTTGACTTAGTTGCATATATTGTTCCTAACCCTCAGGATGGCTGGAACGTTGCTGTAGTAATACCTGCTGTAGTAATATTAATCCTCGTCTTAGTTCTTTTTTCCTCTCCCTTGGGTGATACACATATTTTTATATATCTTAAAACTGTCGGCCAGCCTTAGCTTTAGACAGGTAGGCCTTAGTGTTAATAAAGGAGTCGGCCTGCAATTTATTATTTTTATAATGGCATTCTCCTTCAATATTTATTGTTTATATATAATTTCTTATCTTGCTATTATATATATATTGAATTTATTGTTAATATATATAATTATACTTATAATATTATTAAATTTATATTTATATTTTCAATATTTATATTGTTATTTATTTGCTTGGTTTGCTGTTGCTGTCTGCAGGGGCATGACAGTCCACCCCGCCCAAGATTGCTTGTCCTCAAGCAATCACAACTAAGATTTATAAATTTTTTAATATTGCTCCTTTTTTGGGATGATATTAATAAGTTTCCTTTTTTCCCTTTCCAAAGCTTTTTGAGCCCTTTGACTTAGTTGCATATATTGTTCCTAACCCTTAGGATGGCTGGAACGTTGCTTTGATACCGATTGTAATGTCCCCTTTTAGGAATTACCCTAAATCTTGCCCTAGCATCACAAGTTTAATGTATTTAGGGTTATAACTTACCAAATTAAATGTTTTAAGAAGATAAATCAATTTGGGTTTAGGTCCTGCAATCATTTTAGCTATTATTGGAATATAACTCATATGATCAAACATAAATGCCTCATCTATTTGAACCATGCAAATACCCAATCATTTCAAATGCATAATGGGAGTTTAATCATAAAAGGAATTGGATGGAAAACATGATAAGTCCGCTTGAAGCTATCCCCACAAGCCCAAGAGCGGACACTCACCCTCTTGGCCCCAAGTGGTAGGCACGTTGGACATCCAGCATGGGGTGGTCTACTTAGTGGGTAAACTTGTATCTGCATTCCCTATCCACATTGCCTTATCCGTCCTTCTTATGATTTGTGATTTCCCCAATAATCAACCATTGTAGAGGTTGGAAAGGAAATCGCAATAGGGTGCCCGGAAATCCCCCTATCTAAGTAAGCCCAAGAGCGGACACTCACCCTCTTGGCCACAAGTGGCAGGCACATTGGACATCCAGCGTGTGGTGGTCTACTTAGATGGTGATCTCGTATTTGCTCCTCTTCCTTGCATCTCCTCTTCTCCCCCATATGATTGCTTGGTGTAAATCAAACAAATTAGAATCTATTATCCACATTTATATTAAAGAATCATAATTACTATTAAGACTCAATAATTGCTGCAAGCATCATTATTGCATAATCGTAAATATTATTGCATCATTATTTCTAATTGATTTCAATCTTCCCATAATTATTTTATATGAACTTATTTATGTATACATATGTATTCCATCTACTGATTATATCTTCTGGTATTTTGAATGCAGTTTTAATTATATTTGCTGATCTCTCCATATCAGACTTATTAACAGGTTGTCCTTAGCCTTAATAAAGGAGTTGGCCCGCAATTAATTATTTTTATAATGGTATTCTCCTTCAATATTTATTGTTTTATTTTATATACTTTCTTATCTTGCTATTATATATATATATTGAATTTATTGTTAATATATATAATTATAATTATAATAATATTAAATTTGTATTTATATTTTCAATATTTATATTGCTATTTATTTGCTTGGTTTACTGTTGCCGTCTGCGGGGGCATGACACAGGCCCATGGTCTAAAGTCTGTTCTTTACTTGGTTGTGTTTTCTTGATGTGCATATCAATAGGTGCCTGATAAACCATGACACATATGATTGATTGAAATATGCATAAGATTTTTATGTTTCTAAATGACCTTTGTGTCAACATAATCAAACAAATATGCTTGTTTGACTTTCTCTGACTTTTTAAATCCATTGCAAGCATGTAAGGATGGTAAAGCTCATTATTTAATATTTAACCATTCAAATAAAAATGTTGTCATTTTACTGGATATTGTGTGTTAGTATGCATTTTTAACATTGGATGTATGATATTAAGTGACATGATTGGAAATTCTTAACAAATTTACTATGTTACATACAGGCCTAGGTTCTGACAGTGTACAGATTGTGAACTACTGTATAGTCCTTTCTATGGACCGTGGAAATGACACCTGATATGAGGTGAATAAACTCGAAGTTTTTCAGTTGTTTAATTTACTTTTTGGTACAGTTGTTGTCTTCCAATGTATTGCTGGTGGCAAATCATTACATAAAAGCATTTCAAATCCTATGGACTCGAATGATGGGGAAGAGGCCCCGTCGACTGGTTGTAATTTCTGACTCAGATGATGAAGATTACAATCATAATGCACACTTGTCAAAATGTACCGTGCATGATTCAAAATTTGAAGCCCACAGTGAACACAAGAAGCTTAAGAATGACAAGAGATCTTCTAGATGTACCATTAAGTTGCAAAAGGAAAATCTTTTTCGAAATGAGGTAACAACTCTTTCATATTTATGCAATTGTGCTATTCAAATCTGAAGCACGGACTATATGACATTTTATTTTATCATTGATTATATCAGGCCTATAATGTATTTTCAATTCAATTTTGCTTTTTTGTTCTCCTAGAATTGGTTATTTTGATCTTTGATCATAAAAATATTTTTACAATCTGAGTTTTCCCTTGATAATAGTTGCTGATGGGAAACCACTTGCATAACACAAGTTTGTGTGAGCCTTTACAATGAATTTAGTAGTTATTAAGTTTCCATTGTAAATAATGGAGAGAAAAATGTCATGTTGTTTCTGGTCATTTTTTCTTGCAACTTCAGCCATCTGTACACAGTCACGCATTTCGGTCGGCTACTCTCACTCTTCAAATTGCATTGCGTCTCATTCTATTCCATTTACCAGGGACCATCATTGCAACTTTGCATTATTAACAATTAACTTGGATAGTATTACACTTATTTGGCAACATACTAAGGTCTGTTATGGTCTTTTCGTTGTACTAGGTTAGATTTTAGTCCATTCAATATGAATGTAATTGTCAATGCTTTGGTTGCAAATAAATACTGAAATAGAGTCGTGTGCAAATAAATACCAAAATAGATCAATTGCAAAGTGTTTGAAAGAAATGTGTTTGCAAATATCTTGTCTAAAGTTCTAAACATTTTATTTGTATGCACCATATTGAACATGGAATCATATATCAGAATTTAGAAGACTTGCATAATGTAAGGTTTCAATACAAAATTTAATGTTTTCTATTGATTATAAGTATTTTCTTCTGTCTTTCCATAATTTATACTTCATTTCATCAAGCTTGGCTAAGGGTTTCGGACCGTGAACTCCTTGCTGCTCCCTTCCCTTCTGTGATGGTGTCTTGTTTTTTCTGGGATAGTAACTGGACCGAAGAGGGCAAGAAATCCTTGCTAAAGCAAATAGTTTAGAGGGTGCTTTAAATTGTAAACCTATCAATGACAGGGATGGCCTGCAAATAGGTAAAAGATGGCAAGAAGTCCCCACAGTAGATGTCACTCAGTACCAAACCATGGAGATGCTATTAAATCTACCAGAACTGGCATTGGTGGGAAAGTTTACAGGTGCCGGATCTTCCTCTAAAATGTTGGAATGGACAAGGAATGGAGATCTAAAATTCTGGTTAACATAGAAGTGCATTTTGCAGAAGGGGTTTCTTTGTAGCCACCTTCTCTGATAAAGAAGATAAAAATCTGATATTCAGATGTGGACTCTATGGTTTTGGGGCCTTGTGGTATCTACCTAAATAAACGGAATCCAAATATTGATCCCTTGGAAGAAGCACCTTCAATAACTACAGTTATGGGTGAGACTACACTCCTCCCTTTGCATCTGTGGCATGAAGCAGCTTTCAAGGTAATAGGCACCATCATAGGAACCTATATAAAACATGGGTAGAACCAAAAGAGGAGACTTAGTCAGCTGCTAGAATGTGTGGAAGTGGCTCTCATGAAAGGCTTGCTGGAAATGACAAATCTGAGGCTAAATTATTTAGTCTTTACTCAAAAGCTAGACTATGAACAAATCTCCTTCAAGTGCAATCTTTATGATGAGCATGGATATCTTCAGAGGGACTGCCTGAAAAAGAAGAACGAATCTAGACCCCAAGAAACTCAAATTAAGGAGGTCCACAGGAGAAAAAATAGATATATCTTCAAACAGGGGGCTTCAAATAAATATCCTTCAACTTCAAACACCTTCAATATCTTATCTCAAGAAGAAACTCCTGAAGAAGAGAAAGAAACCAATGGAGAGGATGATAATTAGCCCACTGGAAAACAACGAGGAGCTTTGTACTAATGATTTACCTCCCTTTGTAGAGGACAAAAGCATCAAAATTCCAAAGGAAGAGATAGAACTGCAGAAAGAAAAAACTTCCAGCTCTCCAATAACTAGCCAGAAAGCAAAAAGTGGAAAGAACTCAGAGGTTTGTATCAAAGAGCTGGAGGAAATTGTTGCAGTTGGCAAGCAAGCAACTTTGGACTTGGGCGTAAAAGCCAAAAAAAGGTCAGGTAAGCAATGAAACTCCTCTCTTTGAAATTAGAAGTTTAGGAGATAGGGTTAAGATAAGTTGTTTGAAAGATCTCTTTTTCTCAGAAAAACCTGATATTTTGCTATTGCAAGTGACAAGAAAAGAGAGTGAAGAAGCCAAAACTTTAATTTAAAAGATTTGGCCTTCTTACAAAAGTGAAGCTATCCCTTCTAGAGGAGCTTTTGGAGGAATCATCACAGCTTGGTCTACCAGTTACACATTGGAAGAACTATATTTAAATCCAAACTGGATCAGAATCAGTCTTAAGAGAAAAATGAACCAATGATATCTATAACATCTCTAATGTATAAACTCCTACGCACCCAAATGATAAGCAAGAGTGCTGGAATTAAATCAATGAAGATGCTAGTAATCACTTGCTCTCAAAGTGGATTATTTGGGGAGATTTCAATTTGGTCCTAAACCAGAATGAGAAAAATGGTAAGGAATAGGAGAAACAGAATATGTGGAAGATATCATGAGTAACACATGTTCTAGAAGATTTGGTTCCCAGTAGAGGAAAACAAACATGGCCCTATAAAAGAGTGGGCTTGGCCTACATTGCAGCTAGACTTGATGGATTTTTGATATCTGGGTTAATCTTGGAAGCTTTCCCACTTGTGCATATGGAGATCCTCCCCAACCCCACTTCTGACCACAGACCCATTAGTCTTCTGCTCAAGCAAAGGTTAAATTGGGGTCCGAATCCTTGCAAGTGCTTCTTAGTGTGGCTCAAAGAGAAGGGATTTGAGCAGATTGTCAAAAAATCCTGTAACAGGCTTCATCCTCATCCTTTTTGAAGACAAAATTTGATGAATAAAATTCAGTTCACCAGAAATTCAATAGGGGAATTTATAAATAATACCCACAATATTCAAGATGCCAATTCCCTTAAGCAGAAAATTGAAAATATGCAAAGAAAGATAGAAGAAGGAACTTAAGATGACCTCATAAGGGAGCAACAAGATCGTTCTAACCATCTAACCTCCTTGCTGAACAAAGAGGAGGCCTTTTGGTGCCTTAAATCTAGAATGACCTGGTTATCAGAAGGGGACAAAAACAAGTAGTATATTTTCAGAAAAATCCAACAAAGAGGAATTTATAACACTCTAAGAAAAATTCAAAAGGACAAGGGACAATATATAACCTCAGTTCAGGAAATAAAGGAGCAGATTCACAACCATTTCCAGCAGATGTACCAAGAAGAAATTCAAGATAGAAATGATGTAATGAAATAACTTGCACAAGAGGAATATAATAGGAAATATGCTGCAAATATTTGATAATATTTGAGAATAATAAGCCACTTTGACAAGGCAAACCCCCAAAGGTCTCCAAGAAGAACATAGTTCACAATATGATGATCATAAATCAACCACTAGCTCCTATACATACCATAATTATGATTGGATGCTAGCTAGGCTGACTTAACTACTTATATAAGACTACAATAATGATCATATAGCTTAATTAAGATTTAAGGTGGCCACAAGCTGGCCACTATAGGATGAAGGGTATAGCATGCCTCCTCCTCCTCACACAAGTGTTGTCCTTGACACTAATCAATTGTGGATGCTTCTACACAAAATCTTCATCATCTCATGAGGCATCTTCAATTGGCGATTTCTCCTATTTTGTGATTGTCCTACTCCTCAAGTCCTTTGTGTGTGTTTGGAAAATTAAGTTAGGCTCCAAGATGGGTCCTCCTTGTTCACAAAATGAGCTGGTAAAATGTGATGATTATTACTCAAGAAAAGAGTACATTATATAGTAGTTACAAAGTACTGTCGCAGCACTGTAATCATTTAAGAAATGACTTACTTCTAACTACTTACTACTGTTGACCATTAATCAAATGTAGAATATAATGTTCTAACACTCCCTCTACATCTAGCTTAGGTAGCCTTGTTTGTGTTAAAATTTTGCACCGATCAACTCGCTTCTTCTCTCCTTGTGGCTAGAGAGTACCTCTTGTTGGTACTGAATGTGTTCTTTCACTCCTCTAACCTTGTGTTGTACCTTCAAAAAAGAGGCGAAGGATTTAAAATTTAATTCAAAGAAAGGTATTAGGTAAATTTAGGTTTGAGTCTTATTTGATTATGTTAATTTCTATCCTCTTTCTAATGATAAATATAATTGACTTCATTTTCCTTAATTGTTAAATACTACAAATTAAGGTACTTGTAAAGTCATTGACTATGTGAGATGATAGATGAAATACAAAATGTAATGAATGGTAATCATGTGTAATAAATTTATAATCTAGTGTGGATTTGCTTATGAGAATGAGTTTTAGTGTGAGTAATTTTTGTCATACCAATATAGAAATTTCACTACATAGTGAGAGGAGCCCGCTTAAAATAACCATAGTTGTCTAATCTACGAAGTTATTAAAATGAGAAATTAGTTGAGAGTTAAACCTAGATGAAATGTGTTATGTTGGTTAATCAAATATGAGTTGGAGAAAACTCAAAGTTTTCGAACTATGGTTTACCTCTTGTTGGTATTGAATGTGTTCTTTCACTCTAACCTTTTGTTGTACCTTCAAAAAAGAGGCGAAAGATGGTATATGGTACCCTAGCATTGATTGAATGCCCTGCTGAGGATCTCTTTTGGGAGGCAATCCTTTTGGCCTGGTGCCACTCTCAAATTTTGCAAACTTGAAGTGCCCATATTGAAAACTTTGCCTTTGCACTCTCAGAAGTGCACCTGAAAAATCTGCCTAAGTGACCCACTTTGGAGGGTCATGATTCAGAGCTTGTTGATTTTCATGCAAAATCCCTTGGTGGACCCACTCATGTGACATATGTGAACATGTATGTCAGTTTTCAAGCCCCTATGATGAGTTTTGACAGTGTCTTGAAAAGCAAAGCTGGACGGTTTTGGCACTGTTTTGCTGTTTGTGAACTTTCAATTTTGCGAAGTGGCCAACTGTTCGAGTTGATATTTCATAGCTGAATGATTTTCATGACAAAAGGATTGTCGCTCTCCATTCTCCCCACATTCATATGCTCCCCTGTCAGTTTTTAGAGCCCCAGGATCTGATTTGCTATTTTTTCGAGATCAAAAGCAAATGCAGTTTGTTCAGTTTTACATTTGCATTTCTGACAGTATTTCAAAGAGGTCAAGTTTGACCCTTAATATCTGGTGAAGATTGATAATTCAAGCAAAGCCCTCTTGCATGCATACTTAGTGTACTTAAATGAGCTTTTGTTTCCATTGGCAGCCTCCCAGGAGATGATTTAATATTTTTTCAAAGTGGTGACTTGGTGAGCCCTGATTGGTTCTGAACAAGTGTAGTTGCAGAAAAGTTTGAGTAAGCAACTTTGTTAATTAATGTTTTGCATCTTAGGATCTTTTTTTCCAAGCCGTCTTTTGCACTCTATTTTTGGATCAAATGTCTACATGCTATCTCAGTTTTAGGGTCTCAAGATAAGTTTTGATGGGTTTTTTAATTGCTTTTTGATTGTGACAAGGCCAAAAATGGTGTTCTGGAAAGTGTCAAATTTTGCAATTCTAATGACAACCCATTTCTTGTTTTGGTCTAAAACCTATACAACTCCATTTTCATCAAAAACGGAGGTCATCCGATACATTATTTTAATGTACTTTTGTTGCGGCAAACGCGTACCGAAAGCTAGTTTACAAAGGAGGTACCTGAATTTTAAGGGCTAGACAAAATTTGAGGAAATGGGTTTTCTCTAAATAATTGATTATGGCTGCACACAAAAAATCTCAGCTCCAGGTGTCTTGGTTTGCCCACAATAAATTTCTCCATTTGGCCCACAGGCGTAATTAAAAGTCATATTTTTTCTAAAGTTGCAAATGTTAATATTTAAAATATCTTGAATATTTTAAATATTGTGCAAATGAAAAGGGGCAAATATAAAATACATTTCAAATGTTTTTGGGACAAACAAGTTTAATTCTTAGCTCTCATTGGTCTAGAGGCGGCTTTCACGACTTTCATGGTTGCACGGAAAAACTCGTGCCTGTGGCTGAAAATCTCTGTCTTTCCCATTTGTTTTCAGCAATGCAATGCTTTCCAACGATGATGCTTTGATATGATAGGTTTATTTAATATTTTCCTTGGTTTTGGAAAACTTTTGTGGCTGCATGACAAAGCTCTCGGGCTCTCATTGCCTATCGTGGGAAGGATTCTCCATTTCCCACAGGAACCGGTGATGGGCGATGGCTTTTCATTTCCATTGCTGCCCCTTTAACTATCGTCGGTTCCTTACTTCATTTCCCGCTGCAACGTGCGATGAGCGATGGATTTTCTTTCCCATTGGGATGCCATCATCTATCGCTAGTTCCTTCCTCCATTTCCCTCGGCAACGTGCGATGGGAGATGCACGGTAAAAGCTTGCTGGGGAGAGTTTGGTGGGTCTTGAGAAGGAGTTGAATGCATGGGTAATGGTGTTGGATGGATTTTTTAAAAATTTCTGCTGCAAAGTAAGTTGGACAGGTAAATGTTTTAATTGCCCGATAATTTTCAATTTTGGCTACATGACATCGTTGGCCTTCCCACTGTCGCTGGTTGGCTTTTCTATTTTCCAATGCAATGGGCGATGCTCGATGGTTGGAGAAAGTTTGGTGGGCCTGGTAAATATGGTGAAGGCAAAACATTTAGGAAATTAAAATGTTGCCCGGTAAAGTGAAAGAGATAATGCGGGGTTTTGTTTTTTAAAACCATGTATTTTAAAATATAAAAATGAAGGGTGGGGGTAAATATTTTTATAATGCCCAATAGCATTTTTTAAAAAATCTTCACTGTAAGATTTTAAATATAAGGTGGAAAAAAGTAAAACAAACATAAGGGGTGTGGGAGAGATATTTTCTTTTGCCCAAGGAAGTGGTTTTAAGAGTAAAAGTATCTTTTTGCTGGGCAATGAAAATGTAAGATGAAAATAAATTCTGAATTGCAATATTATATGGTGCGTGGGAATTTTATTTTGCTTGGTAAAGTGAATGAAATATTCACATAAAATATTCACTGTGGAAGAACATTTTATTTTGTTGAAGGTGAAATAAAACAGCAAAGCAAGGGCAAGAGTAAAAGGTTTTCATTGGAGCAGTTTATTTTTCAACTACAGGGTAAAATGGTGATTGATTTTTACAGGCAGATGAATTTTTTGATGAAGGCAAAATATGGGGGCAAAATTCAATGGCAAAGTTTAAGATTGCAAAAGGAAAGAAAGAGGATAGAGGATTTGTTCAATTTCTGTTGCTGATGGACGGAGAAGGAAGCTGCCAGGTGTCTTCTACAAATTTATTCTGGGGCTACTCTTGTTTCTTCGATTTTCTTTATCTTCTCATTCTCCTCTCATTGTAAGGGGTTCCATTTTCTTAAAGTTCTACAAGGCAAATAGAAGCTCTGTAAAAAATTGTGAAGCTAGGGTGAAGTATGACTGTTAGTCACTAATCTGAAGTGTTTTTGTGTTTTGAATTGGGTTTCATGAATATATTTTATTCTGTGATTGTCTCCATGGCTGAGATGTAATACTCTTTTAAATTCAATAATCAAAGATTATCTGGGTTTTCTCATGCACATTTGCTACATTTGAGTTGCAATTGTTATTGCTTTCTATTCAGAGAATGATGTAATTGCTTTAATAAATGTCAGCTGCATTTGTTATTGCCTATTGTTCAAAGAATGGAGTAATTGCTTTAGTGAATGTAACAACAGTGTTATGTTTCTAGGTGGATTTGTAAGAATGGTTATCTGATAAAGCTTCTGTGGTCTTGTTGTCATAATGTGATAACATTTTCAAAGACCTTCAAAACATGTTTAGCATTGTAGGATGAAGTGTTGGTTGTATGACTCCGTAGCCCTTTTCTTGGCATTGGTCAATCTGCATGCATCTTTTGTTTTTAGTTTGGTCCCAAATTATTAAATCAAAAACCATTTTAATTCTGTATTTTGAGTTATGTGTTTGACATATTCTCCATGCTGGTTAATGAAATTCACTCAATGTCTTAGCCAATATTGAGTGATATTTTAGGTTTCTTAGCATACTTCTATGAGAGCATTATCTGTTAAACAATATCCTGTTAATTGTGTGTCTAAATCATTAGGTGTTGCTAAAGGGTCACCCCCTAGGTCCTACAGAGCCTGAAGTGTAGGGAAAATGTGTTATAATCCCATTTCCTATCAGTTGGCCAAATCCTACACTAGGTCTGAACATGAAGTGTGGCTTACTTCTAGGATTTAGTGGTTCTATTGATTTGGAGAACCAACATGGCCTATCCCTCAAAATAGTTTGCAAAATTAGCGATGTAGGAATAATTGAACCACACTCCTATCTACCCCTTTGCTAAGCATCTTTTGCATTTGATGCTAACTTACCATTTGTGGAGACTTTGCATGCAACCCTCTTAGTTCAAATGTTTTACCCTCTTAGTGAAATTGCATGAACAACTCCTGAAAGTTTATCTTAATTGTTTGTGTTCGAGCTTTGACAATGGAAAACATTGCTCGAGTCCTTGTGCATTGGGCCTTATTTTTTCCATCATCTATAAGCGATCTATGAAATCTTCAAATGGGTTTCCTTTGGTTAAATTTCCTAATGTTGTTCCTCATTATCCCCTCATGTTCCTATCAGTTCTTGGAAGTTGCAAAAATCCAAGAAAGATCTAATTTTGGGAAAGTTTTGGTCATTTTTTGTGGAGTTGTGGAGTTTAGGTGGACTATTGGACATCTCCTGCTTGTCCAATATCTTGTCTTGACTGGCTAGTCTCGCATAGAAGTTCCTTCAAGTTTATTGGGTCCCTTCTCCACTCTTGTTTCTTGCATTCCATTCATTTCCCTTTTTGCAGAATCTTGTTGCACTTTCAAATCTTTGGACTTCTTGCAATTGTGCGAACTTCCAGTGGACTTCTTTCATCTTCCCTTCATCTCTTGATCTCTTGAACTCCTAACCTTTGGTCCTTTTTTGCATTCTGCCCCTTTTGTTTTGCCTCTCTTTTGTGGACTTGCAGGTTTCATCGAGACTTCTTTTGTTTCCTTTCCATCTCCTAACCTTTCATCCTTTTTGCCTTTTCTTGCATTCCCTTGGATCCTTTTCTTGTAGACTTTCTTGGTCTTTTGGACTTCCATTCTAATGTCTCGTCTTGACTACCACTTTCGCATTGAATTCCTACAAAGTGTTCGAATGCTTTTGTCAATCGTTTCTTCCTATGTGGAGTTCAAGTTGACTTTCAGACTTCCATTCTAATGTCTTGTCTTGATTTCCACTTTTGCATTGAATTCTTGCAAGTGTTCCAGTGCTTTTGTCGATCGTTTCTTCCTGTGTGGAGTTAAAGTTGACTGAACTGGACTTCTAGTATTCCATTTGGACATCCCTTCTTGACCTCTAGCTTTGCATCTTTTCCTTGCATTTCTTCCAAATCACTTCATTTGCTCACTTGACCCATGTGTGGAATTTCAATGGACTTTTGGACTTCCATCCCCATTTCTAGTCTTGATCCTCAATGAAGACCCACATCTCCCACTCTCACCTCCCATATTGAAGTTTCCCATTTCCTCTAACTTGCCTTTATGACTCGATAGATCTTTCAGGATGCCATATATGTCTAGAGTTGACTCTTACAATTGCTTCAAGGGGATTTTTCTGCCTAAAAGCAACCGTCCATCTCAAGGGCATTGATCTACATGCAATTTCAATAGTGGAAGATGAGGGCAACCATACTGCCATTAATACGTTGGTTGAGTTCCAAATCTTGATGGTCCTCATGCTTGCTCCACATCATCCATATCCTGGTATCATGGGATTTTGGTTGTCTTGCACACTACATTTATGACCTCCAATTCTTAGTTGAACTCTCACAAGTAGTTGGGTGACCAAGCGAAATGCTATATATACAAGTTTGTTATGTAGACAACGATTGATCATTTTTGGCATTCCATGAGACTAAGTGTTAAGGGACTTCTAGGGTTTTAGCTCTTGTTAGTCCAGTTGCAAAGCAATATGTTTTGTAAATCACAAGGAGTTTGTATTGCGAACGATGTCTATAAATGAATGTCTTCATTGTCATTTGTAGAACTTCAAGGGAAGTCTAGCTTAGGGTTTCCTCTTGCCACATTTGTTTGTATGATTGTAATAGAGATTTGATGAATGACATAACATTCTAAGTCATCGCAAGCTTTGTTATGGTCTCTTCTTTATTCTATATGGATTTTTTCAATTTGGAGATGGATTACTAAGTATGTTTAGTTGTTTGATATCATATTTGTGGTGTATGCAAATGCATAGCTCATATACTATTGTTATTTCAGAGTGTTATCTCTCTGTGTGAATTGTGATTTTGTAACCCAATGGATTAGGCACCATCTTGGAAGTTTATGATCGACCATGCACTCAAAATGATACATATCTTTCACTAGTAGTTTAGTAATTTGGTTGCACCTCATGCAATGATTCATCTAGGGAAGCATTGATAGCAAACCATAAAATTCATTACCCTAAGGAATCATGTTTTGCATACATTCATCTTGTCTTTGTGGAATGATGTTCTTATCAGCTTAAAAAGAGGCTTTATATGCAGTTGGTTAATCTTTGGTCTAGCGACAACGTTTGGTGCCAACATATGTTGGATGCTACTATAGTGCTTTTAGTTTGTCTATCATCCATTGTGATCAATTTTATTAAGGATACCTCTATGAAGACCCTCTTGGGTTTAGTTGAGCTCGAAGTGAAGGAGAAAAAACCCACTCTTAGTAGTTGTAAATCACTTATATTTTGTTGATGAGTTGATCAATTCCCCTTTAGGATGACATTTCCTTGGCCCTAAAAAGCAAATTGATTCCACTAGGAGTGTGAGTACCAATTTTGGGAACCAACAATTTCTAAAGTAGTGAGCCATTGGACTCCCAAAACAATGTTTTCTCTAATCAAGCATATTCTCCCATGGTGAGTTAAATATACTCCCATCTTAGTCATAACCTGAAATTTTGGGGTTGGGTAAATGAAACAGTTCAATTGTGTTGCCTTATTACTGTCGATGAAGTTATGAGTACTACCCGAGTCAATCAATATTGTTACCTTTTGTTCTTTAAGGAAACCCCTTAGATTGATTGTTTGTAGGGTGCTAATACTTGACAGTGCATGACAAGTGGAAGTTGTTTGGACATCTTCTTAGTCTTCTACAATCACTACTACTCCTCATCTTTAGTTTTTTCTTCATCATCGGTGCTCTCAATGTAGAACACCTTAGCACACTTATGTGCTCTGATATATTTACCATCACAATTGAAACATAACCATTTGGCCTTTTTTTCTTAAATTTGCTGAGTCGTCAATCTTGTAGGTTGAAGGGATGATAGTGTAGGATTCTGCTCATCCTTGTTTCCATATATTAATTCAAATTTTTATCTATGATTGTTTCCACTTGCAATGATAGATTCTAGAATTGTTGAATGTAATCCTTGACAGACCTTATTTTGCACAATTTTGCTAATGGAGTCCATCCTCCCACAAACATGCCTCTAACAGTTGCTCCACAATATGTGAACAAACTTGGGGCATCCTAGCCATACATCCATGGATATATCTGTAGTGTTAGCTGCGAGCAACAAGAGAATATTTGGGGCAGAAATCTAGCAGCATAACGTTCCATGTGCACCCCTCCTTTTGGGGAAATAACTGGCATCACAACCTTGCCTTCAATCTTCCCCCAACAACTCCCCAAAACCACCAACATGTTCATCTAATTTATAGGCAAATCCAAGATTGTAAATCAAGGTTAGTTTCCAGTACCATCCGCCTAAATCAGCACAATATCATGGACAAATACACGTCTTTCGAAGATGATTTCATGTGTTGACCATAGACCCTCCTTGATTTGATAATCCACATTTTGTTCCCTCTTGCCATGCTCTTTCTCAAAGTAACATCTTATCATGTACAAGTATGAAAGTCGAATCAAGCAACTTGCATGACTCAAAGTACCTACTTACAACTTGTCAAGCACAAATTACAAACCAGGTCACCAATTCCAAGTGGACACAAAAATAAATCATTTTTACAAATAAGAACATGTGACATTGCAAGGTGTACGGCACCTAATCCCAATGGATCACCTTTCTTTTGAATGGTGGCCCCACAAGTATTTTAAATCTTTATTAAGGGTTGAGACAAGAATGTCTCCTCTCCTCTTTATATAATAATTGCAGAGCTCTTGTGAAGAAAGTTGGAACAATAAATATTTCAAAGGAATATAGTTAGCATTCCCACATATCCTGGAGGTAAGGAACTTTATCACTCCTTGCTTGCAGATAACACTCTTCTACTGGGTAGAGGTACTCCCCAAATTGCTAGAATATTCGCTTCTACTCTTGATACCTTCTCAAAGGCAATGGGTAATGAAATCACCACTAACAAATCTTTCACTTATTTCTCCTATACCTGCAAAGAAGCTACTGAAATTTCAGGTATCCTAGTTTACAAACTGAGTAATGAGTTGTCATTCAACTATTTG
Source organism: Sequoiadendron giganteum (assembly GCA_007115665.2). Taxonomy (NCBI): domain Eukaryota; kingdom Viridiplantae; phylum Streptophyta; class Pinopsida; order Cupressales; family Cupressaceae; genus Sequoiadendron; species Sequoiadendron giganteum. Next base: position 675,535,476 of record CM021104.1, on the reverse strand, counting down.
GGTGTCCTGGTCTCATTCATGATCCCAAAATCTCACCTTTGGAACAAATTCATTGGTAAAATGAAAGCAAAACTCAACAGCTGGTCTTTAATTCTGTGTTCTCTCCTCTTCCCATCTACTAAATGAGCATTATTTGTGCCACTGAAGGTATTAAGAACAGAATGGAGCAGTTATTCAGGAATTTCCTTTGTGGGGGAGGTTGTTAAGACAACAAAAGAAAGTTCCACCGGGTTAAATAGGCACAAGTTACAAGAAGTAAAAAAGAAGGGGACTTGGACTGAGTATCATATTAGCATATAGGAACATATTTTTTTTTGGCAGCTAAATTACTATGAAGAATGATAACAAATAAAGAAAAGTGGTGGGCTACTTTTGTCTCTCAAAATTACCATTGACAGTCAGGGAGATGATCTCTCAGCTACAACTCTCTTAACTAGACTCATATATGGACTAATATTGCAAAATCCATGGATCTTATCTCAAAGCATATTTCTCAGATGCTTGGCAATGGCTCTTAGATACGCTTCATTGAGGACAAGATCATGGGTGATTTCAAGCCTAGGATAACTTCCCCCCCAAAGAGATTGACCAAATTCTAATAATTTAACCTTTCTTAATCAAGTGATGGAGTGTAGCTTGGTACCTAGAATCAAGTCTCCTCATGATCTTGATATCCTCCCAAATCTTATGTAGGATTGGCTTTCTTTTCAAGTCTCAATGGAAAGAAGAATCCTATTGACCCAACCTATGAAGATTATGGGGCAACATTAAAGGTTTGGGAAAATATTCTATGTACAAAGGTTATACTCTTTTTGAGAGGAACCTACCCTCCAATGACTAATTAAAAGCACATTTGGTGCAAGGCAACTATCCTTAAGGCAAATTTTTTCTTATGGATAGTGAATCAAAACTTCCAATTATTGGGACAATCTTGGGAAAAGAAATCTTATAGGTCCTAATAGATGTGCTCCTTGTAAGAACAACAAAGAGAACAAGAACCACCTTTTCATTTATTGTAGCTATTCTAAAGAGGTTTGGGTCTTTCTCATAGGAAAATTTCAACTTGCAAACTATGCTCCCAACTCTTTCTAAAGCAATTGATTTTCCAAAAAGAATAAGAAAAGCTTACAAGAATATGATTTTTGTCTATTTTTTCATATACCTTGTGCTTAGATATACTTTTTGGCCAATCTAGAAGGCTAGAAATAAGCACATTTTTAAAGAGCACGACACCCCCACTTAGCTGTTGCTATTTTTATCCATAATATGTTGAGAAAAATTGATTATCTGCCTCAAAAAACCCAAACATATAACAAGAAGAAAAATAGAGAATCAACTTCAATAATATAAAGAAAGCTATGCTTTATTTTTCAATGGAGAGGACTTGGTCTTGGTTCTTCTTCAAACCTATGTTACTTGTTATGGTATGGATCTTGGTTTGGGTTCGTGGATTTGACATTTTTTTTTTGCGTTGGGGTTTGTTTGTACAAAAAAATGTAAAAATCACACATACACACACACACATATAGTATCATATAAACAACAAAACCACCATAAAATTGAATGTCATTTAAAACATAATGATAAATATTATAAAATATTCATTTTTCAAACTTCAAGTTCAATATTAAAATAATAATATCGAGTTCAATAATTAGATTTAATTGTTAAATGAATTTTATAAATCATCAATATTATCATCATCATTGAGATTAAATGATGTAGGAACATTTGAAGAAGGGTGATCCCACAACAGTGGTTTACACTTTCTGGGACATCTTGATTTTTGTTGAAATCACATATTTTTAGAAAATATAATGATTTAAGCTTTGAAAAGTTCCATTTAAAAGATTACAATTGAGTATGGTTTGATCAAACCCCTTTGGATATAAACTTGCTAGTTTTAAACCATACCTATAATAGAGTCTCCTTTACACCTATCAAAATGCTGATAAAAAACCACTTTTGATTTACCTTTTGGGGGATCAAATGAATTCAATTAAAATTTATTTTTTGTAAGTATGTAGTCCTTATTATAAGCTCTCTTTATTTCTTTATTTTTTGGAGTATAATTTTAAATATATTTAATTTGATTGTTATATTTGTTTTTTATTTCTTGTGAATGTATCTTTTTCACTAAAAATCAAGCTCCTTGTTCTGCACATGTGGAAAAATAGTAGATTACCAAAAAAAATCTATGCACTTGATATTAATGTCTTTGATCCAACAAAAAAAATAAAATTGAATTTCGATACATACAAAAAAAGTTGTGTTAGCAAATAAACGTATATCTAAATTGTAACTGGTTTGACTTCAAAACTTAATTAAGAAAAAAAATTCAATAAAACACTATGAAACAAATTGCATGCACTAGATATCGTAGTCTAAAATATAAATTAGAAAAAAATAGAATTTTATCCTTTGTAAAAAAAAAGTTGTGTTAGCAAGGACACGTTACTCTGATAATGGTGTTTACTGTTAAAAATTAGTTAGCAAAGGAGATGGGAAAATAAATGCAATTTGATTCCAATTTAAAAAAATAAAATTTAGAATCTACAGACAAAATGCCACAAATCACTAGTTTGCATCATCTTCAAACTCCTCACGGTTTAGCAACTATAGGTGTCCGAAAGTGAAGAAAAAGTTCAAAATGTTCATTTCAATGACAAGTTTGGCCAAAAAGTGTAAACTGGTATTCTGGGATCACCCAGAACCACAAGCAGTGCCATTGCCACTTGCACTAAAAGTGTGCTTGCTTTCAAACTTCTCAAGTGAAATATGTTGGGAAGCAGAAGCATTGAAGTTAGTATGCTTTGACTCTATATCCCACAACTTCATGTGCCTTTGCTTTTAGCCGTGTTTGTGCAAAAGGAGGCGCAAGTTGGAATGTATATATTAAGTTTTTTGCTCATTTTGAGTGCAATATATTGCACTTTATTTAGTGGATGAAAGAGTATGTGGTCCAATTCCTCTTAGGTGCAGATGAACTAGCAACCTTTGAAGACAAAGTAGAGAAATAGAGTTATACGTTATAATTTAAAAAAAAAAAAAAAACTATAAATGAAATTTTAAAGATTAAAAAATAAAAATTTATTAAACTTATTTGCAATAAAACTTTGAGGCAAAATGGGTCTCAACAACCTATTCAAAAAAATAAAAGTAAAAACAAACTTTAAAGAAGGAATAGAATACACAATCATTATGACTTAAGTAACTAAGTTTGAAAAGTAAATTTTCAATTGACTAAAGTGAAACTAAAATATAAAATTTTATACTACTTCACTTACCTTCAATAGCTCAATTTTTTTAAAATCATCTAAATATGCTTTGCAACATGTGGTGGTTGCTGACGCACATTTGGATATTTTCTGCCTTTGCATAAACTCTTTGATCCAATCAATTTTACCTAATTTGTTGTAGCATAAGTTTGAGAGAGTGAATTGCATAAGGTGTCCAAAACATGTGTGAATAGTGTTCCTCAACCAACAACCCAATTGCTCTACAATTCTTTGCATTGTCCATTATGGCTTGAACAACGTTATGGGGTCCCACTTCCACAATGGCTATTATGAGAATATTGGCAACAAATTGACCATCCTTCATTTGCCCCTCATGATCCATGGCTTTCAAAAACATTTCCTAAAGGGGACACTGCTATGACATTTGTCAAGGGCTGATTTTTAGCATCTTTCTGTAGATTTTATGTTTTCAGATTAGAAAGCAAAAATAATTTCAAATTCAACACAAGAACACAATACCCTGGGAAAACCCTCCAACTCGAGGGAGAAAACCCCAGTCGATATATCTCCTATATATTGATTCAATATGAGCATAATTCTGCTTACAATTTAGGCACCATACAATGCCTAATCAATACAAAGAACAACACCTCTCCTAGATGCAAACAACAAGATTTTACTTGAATCGATCTGCTGCTATATTGACGAGGATTTGCTGTTCAGATCGCACTTCTTCTCCTTCTCTAAATCTGCTTGATTTGAATGATCAACTATGAAAGGGGAGCACCATATAAATAGATATTCAATAGCCATCGCACCTCTTCACCAAGAGAGGTCGGCCTTAGACAAAAGATGTCTTGGAGAATAGGCGCGATTATCAAGATGGGGTCGGCTTCTTTAAACAAAAAAATAAAATATTATTTAAGCCTTTATTAAATTAGCATTTGATCACAAATGAAGGCGCCTCTTCATTTAGCATTAATTATATAAATTTAGATAGCTTATAGCTACATCTAAATTTATCTCAAAAATCATGCCTGGAAGTATTGTCCTGCAGCTACGATCACTCCCTCTCAGCTAGGGAGGAATACTTCTACTGTACAAAAATGTATCACCTCATAGTGATGTTAATCAATCATGGCTGGATCCATGAAAAGAGCTTATCACCTCATTGTGAAAGCATATCACCTCATCGTGATATCAACCATCATGGCTACCTCCATAGATGGTATGTACAAGTGCTCATCACTCAACGTGATGTTGTCACCTCATTGTGACTTTCACCATGGCTCCCTCAGAGGGTGAAACACAAGTACAGGTAAATCATCACGGACTCCCTCACGTGATGTTGTCATGGAGTCACACACATGACATCCACCATGGCTCTCCCAGAGGGTGGAATCAAGGGATTTCACCTCGAACTTCTCTTGTAGAGAAGAACTCATTACCAAGGGATTTCACCTCGAACTTCTCTCACAAAAAACTCATTAACGAGGATCACTGATACTGAGACTCCTTCTCAGTTAAGGCTGTATTCTCCACCATACCAAGCTTATCTTGAAAGTACACAAACTTTATCCTAGAGAGGGGCTTGGTGAGAATATCTGCCGTTTGCTTATCAGTGCTACTGGTGATATACCTCAACTGTATAGTTTTCCTCAATACCATATCTCTGATATAATGGTACTTGATCTCAACATGCTTTGTTTTGTCATTGATTGTCCAAACAATCTTGCAAGGAGCTTACGAAGCCACACTGCTTCACGAGCTACCACACAAGTTGCAATGTACTCTGCCACTGCTGTACTTAATGCTACTGAAGACTGCTTCCTGCTGCACCAGGGTATCATAGCAGATCCCAAACTAAAGCAACAACCAGAGGTACTCTTCCGATCAGTGACACACCTTGCCCAATCAGAATCAGTAAAACCATGCAGCTCCAAATCCACACCTGTAGAATATTTCAATCCATATCCAATTGTGCCACACAAGTATCTCAGGATATGTTTAGCTGCCACAAGATGTATCTGCCTTGGTTCACACATAAACTGACTAAGTGCACTCACTGCATAACAAATATCAGGTCTAGTGTTAACTAGATACATCAATGAACCGATCAGCTGCCTATACATCATAGAATCCACCAGTTCTAAACTAGCTGCCACTTCCTTCAACTTATGTAAGTTGGTCTCCATGGGTGTAGACATAGGTTTGCAATCAATCATACCAAACCTCTTCAGAATGTCAATATTATACTTGCCTTGACTTAGAATAATCTCATCTGGCTTTTGCCAAACTTCTAAGCCAAGAAAGTAATGCATAAGACCAAGATTGTTCATCTCAAACTCAAAAGCTAACTCCTTACATTTTAGAATCAAGTGTTCTTCTCCAGTGATAATCAAATCATCAACATACAGAAGCGGAATTAATGCTTCACCATTTATTACCTTGAAGTAGAGGTTAGAATTTGCATCATTCTTTGAGAAACCCAAACTCAACAGATAACGATCAATCCTTTCGTACCAAGCACGAGGAGCCTGCTTAAGACTGTACAAGGCCTTCTTCAACTTGCAAACATGACTCTTTCCCATGTACTTCAAAACCATCGGGTTGCTCAATGTAAACCTCTTCTTCTATGACACCATTAAGAAAGGCTGTATTTACATCCATTTGGTGAATCTTCCATCCTCTAGATGCTGCAATAGCAATAATGGTTCTGACAAAAGTATAACAAGCCACAGGAGCAAAGGTTTCTTCATAGTCAACTCCCTCTTTTTTGTGAGAACCCTCTACCCACAAATCTTGCCTTGTACTTCTCAATGCTCCCATCAACCGCATGCTTGATCTTGAAGAGCCATTTAGAAGACACCATAGATTTGCCTTCAGGTCTAGGAACAATATCCCAAACATCATTCTTAAGTATGGATTGATACTCCTCAGTCATAGCATCTTTCCAAACTTGTTGACTAGAAGCTTCTTCAACACTTGAAGGCTCTGACTCAATGATATGACTCATCAAAGCTACATAACCGGAGAACTTATGAGGTCTCTTACTTTCTCTGAATGTTCCTCTTGGGGCTGCAAAACTTTCTGCCTCCTGCATTATTTTCCTAGCCCAAAGAGGTCTCTTCTTTCCAATCACAATATCTATAGGGCCATCAGTAGGCTTCAAGGGTTCAATTAGATCATTATCTTCCTTCGATTCTGGAACGTCCCTCTGATTCTCAGGAATATGGTCAACTTCCATATCCTGAGGAGGCTCTTCTTCATCAATCTCCATATGAGTATCCTTGGATCTTGTGAATGCAACATCCTCCTCAAATGTGACATCTCTACTAATCTCAATAGTCTTCTGACTTGGAATGTAGATTCTGTAAGCTTTAGAAGTCTTGCTATAGCCTACCAAAATTCCCTTCTTGCTAGAAGGTTTTAGTTTTGTCCTCTTTTCCTTAGGTATATGAATGTACATTGGACACCCAAAGATCCTCAAATGACTTACTTTAGGTTTCACCCTAGAGAATGCTTCTTCAGGAGTAATGTTCTCCAAGATTCTGTGAGGACTTCTATTCTGGACATAGACTGCAGTCCTGGATGCTTCAACCCAAAGAGAAATTTGCAGGTCCTGTTCATGAAGCATGGCTTTGACTGCTTCCACGATAGTTCTATTCTTTCTTTCCGCAACACCATTTTGTTGAAGATTATAAGGAACGCTAAGCTCCCTCTTAATCCCTACTTCAATGCAAAAGTTACGGAAAATAACAGAATTGTACTCTCCTCCGTTATCGGATCTCAACACCTTGAACCTCTTCCCGGACAGATTCTCCACCAGAGCTTTGAATTCTCTGAATCTTTCTAACACTTCCTTAGATTCTTTAGATCTCAAGAAGTAGATCCAAGTCTTTCTAGAGTAGTCATCAATAAAAATAATATAATACAAGAAACCACTAGAGGATGCAATAGACATTGGACCACATAAATCAGAATGAATAAGATCTAAAACACATTTGGATCTACTTTCACTATTATGGAATGGACCTTTAGTATTCTTACCCAAAGCGTAGCCTTTGCAGATTCCTTCATGCTTCTAGTTGAATTTAGGAAGGCCCGTGACCATCTTCTCCATAACATGTAGCGCTCGAAAGTGAAGGTGAGCCAATCTTCGATGCCAAAGATCACCCAAACTCGCGGAGTCATTTACCAGAGCCTGAATGGGGCGTGTGCATAGCTTGTAGAGACACGCATGTCTAACTCCAACCATCCGGGTAGTCTTGAAGCTAGAGTTCTTAGTCCATATGAATCGCCGGAAACCAAATGCAGAGATGAAGTCCCAACTCCTTTAACTGAGTAACTAGCATCATCTCCAATGATAACTTGTTCGCTAGAATCTTTCATCACCAAATCAGATAGATGTTCCCTGAATCCGGTGATGTGGCGAGAGGCACCACTGTCTATCAACCAAGTGTTGGTGTCGGTAGATACATTACTTGACAAGGCAGAATAGAGCAGGTACTCATTTGTATCCTTCTGCATGGAGACTTCATCAACATTAGCAAAGGTGGCTTGTTGCCTAGGCTTGGAAGGACATTCCTTTGCAAGATGACCATACTTGTCACATCGGAAACATTGGACCTTGGAGAGGTCCCTCTTCTTCTTAAATGCGGGGCCACCATTAGCTCCTCTATCTCTGTTTCTTTTGAAATACCCTTTCTTCCCACCTTTCTTCGTTGAGGATTGAGTGGCAAGAACATGAAGATCTTCATTGACGAAACTTTTCCCAATACCTCTTGCAGCCAACCTAGACTCTTCTTGAATACAGTCTACCCTCAATCGATCAATCTTGGGAAGCTTCGATCTTGCACTAATTCCCTGAATATAAGACTCCTAGGATGAAGGGAGACCATTGAGAGCCAACATAGTTAGATCCTTGCTATCGACCACATGCCCAATAGACGAGAGCTGATCTCTCAATTCGGTTATTCTCATGAAGTAGGCAATGATAGTTTCTCCCTTCGCCATCTTCAAGTGATGAAGTTGTTGGTTCAGTGCAAGAGTCCGACTGGTGTTGTTGATCTCATACATCTCCTCTAGGGTTTTGAACATCTCTCTTACAGTCCTTAACTTGGAGACGATAGGAACAATATGATCCTTCACCGAATCAACCAACATCTTCTTTGCCCTACTATCTTTCTTCTTCCATAGGGCCCCTTTTCTTCCTCTTCCATAGGCTCGGGGGCGGAGCTCTCCACAAACTCTGCCAATTCGCTTTCCTCCAAGGTGAGCATGATCTTGAATCTCCACGAAGTGAAGTTTGACGCTCCCTCAAGCCTATCCTCAATCTTAAGGCCATTCACCATCGTGACAAGTGAATGAAGATGAGAAAATTCGACAAGGGTATGGCTGATAAATACAAATTTGATCGGGATCCTCTTCAAACCCGCTCTGATACCATGTAGATTTTATGTGATCAGATTAGAAAGCAAAAATAATTTCAAATTCAACACAAGAACACAACCAATACCCTGGGAAAACCCTTCAACTCGAGGGAGAAAAACCCAGCCAATATATCTTATATATTGATTCAATATGAGCAGAATTCTGCTTACAATTTAGGCACCATACAATGCCTAATCAATACAAAGAAAGCACCTCTCCTAGATGCGAACAACAAGATTTTACTTGAATCGATCTGCTGCTATATTGATGAGGATCTACTATTCAGATCACACTTCTTCTCCTTCTCTAAATCTGCTTGACTTGAATGATCAACTATGAAAGGGGAGCACCATATAAATAGATATTCAATAGCCATTGCACCTCTTCACCAAGAGAGGTCGGGACAAAAGACGTCTTGGAGAAGAGGCACGATTATCAAGATGGGGTCGGCTTCTTTAAACAAAGTAACAAAATATTATTTAAGCCTTTATTAAATTAGCATTTGCTCACAAATGAAGGTGCCTCTTCATTTAGCCTTAATTATATAAATTTAGATAGCTTATAGCTACATCTAAATTTATCTCAAAAATCGTGCCTGGAACTATTGTCCTGTAGCTGCGATCTTCAACACTTTGGAAACAATGAACACTCTTGTCTTGACCCATGAATCTCCTATAGGCTTCAATGAATCTTCAATGAGCTTGACCTCTTTTTTCAATAAGGTGCCACACACTTTCTCTAAACTTGGGCTCTTGTATCCTTTTGGAGCTTCATTAATTTTTTTCATCATTTCTTGCTAATATGGTGAATGAACAACATTGAAAGCCAATCAATTTGCATAAATACATATTGCTATGTGTTGATTGGCAATATCCTAATTTAATTTTGAAATGCAGTTTTTGAAGGTCCCTTTGGTCTATAGCTTGTAGTGGGTTCTTCACTCTCAGGAGTGGCCAAAAACGGGTACTTCTCTACCATAACATTGGGATTAGATGGGGGCATAGGGGCTTCATTTTCTACGATTTGCTAGTTCATCTGCTTGCTCTTGCTTTGATGACACAAGTACACCATTCTTTCCAAAGCAAGTTTTGATGCCTTGTCCAATTATTCTACACAAATGTGCTTTCACCCGATTATATGAACTTGAGTATCTAACATGACATCCTTGGCAAATCCAAATATGCCCTCCACCAACTAGAACCAATTTTATCATATCAACATACTTCCATAGAGGAGACTCAGATCTATTTTGAATTTAGCTCAGTTTAGAACTAGCTGCCATTGTAATTCCTATGTCAAGAAATTTTATAATTAACACATTCAAAACAAATAAAATTTTACAAACAAAAAAATAGATGTAGAAAACCTAGCTTTTTTGATACATTTGTAAAAGAATGAAAGAAAAACAAAGCAAAGAGTCTGTTTCATGTTTGTAAAACAAAAATGGAGGAAAAAAATAAAAAAAGGTTACTTTTTTGCAAAAATATTCTTCTATGATCTTCTTGGCAGCCAATGGACACTTGCAAACATGTAGGAATGGCAATGCAATTGTTGTAGAACATTCAAAGATCAATCTTCAGCTCCCTTTGTTGATTCAACAAGTAAAAACGATTGTTTAGCCTTTTGGAATGATATTTCATATTTGTGTTTTGCACTAGAAATGAGCTAAAATGAAATTTTTTTGTTGTTTGATATGTTTAGAAGTGACTTTTAGGGTTTCAAATCTGTTTTAGGGTGTCTAGGTCAAAGATAAAGCAAGAAAAAATTAAAAAATTGCTGATTTTTTATAAAAAAGCTCGGGGGACTGATGGATTCGCTTTGGGTTTGCTTGGGTTCTCTTTAATCCTTCCTGGGTTCACCCAGGTTTGTCCTAGACGAACCCAACCCTGTTTAGCAGCAGCATGCCCATACGCGCAGGCGGATGAGACTGGATCATGGATCTGGTTTGAACTTTGAACTGGATCCAGATCTGGCTGATCTGCAGGTGGATCCAGTAACACAGCTTCAAATAATATTGCAGAGGCTTTGACTCTCAAACCAGGTCTTCTTCATGCAATGGAAAAGGAAATTCAATATATCTTTGTTTATGGGGTCTCTAAACTAATAGTCAATGCAGTGAATCTTTCTTACCACAGATCTGTCTACATTTCCTACCTGGTCAAATAAATTCTTAACACCAGAAAACAATTTCAACATATGGTTCTGCGGCATATATACATATCTCAGAATGGAGAAGAGGATAAAATGGCCAATGTAGCAGTCAGCTTAAGAAAAGACTGTCTCAGACTTTGGAATATTAATCAGTGTTCCACGGGGACGCGTAACCCCCCAAAATCTAGCCGTCCCCCCGACCCGGACGTTTTGGAGACTTGGGGACGGCTGAGAAATGTCCCCTCGCCGTCCCCCCGTCCCGGACGTTTCGGAGACTTGGGGACGGCTGAGAAACGTCCCCTCGCTGTCCCCCCACCGCCGCCGGGATTTGGGAGACTCTGAGGAAACGGCAGGGACTCCTGGATGTCCCCGAGACGTCTCGGGGACTTCTAGCCGTCCCTCAAGCGTCTCGGAGATGCCCAGAAGTCCCCACATTGGGATGAACAAAAAAGCAATTTAAAAAAAAATATTACTTTTCTAGGAATGTGAGCTTTGGGCCGAACCTTAAAGGTTTGTGGGACCCTTCTAAAAGCCTCTAAGCTAAACAAAACACTCTCATATTTCATCTGTTTGCTCACATATGCCATTTGATGTTTTGCAACTCATTGTATCATCTTTATGATATGATTTATGATTTATGATTTTTTGCATTTTGTACTTATTTTGATATCATTGTATCATGCTACTCATTGCAATCATCTTTATGATATGATATTATGATGTGACATGTCATATTTTTGATATTCATATAATAGAAATCTCAAATTCGACAATTTTAGTTGTCAAATTTTAATATTTTATTTACTTTTAGTCTTTTAGTAATAGTATTCAAGTATTTAAAATGTTAGTATTTGCAATTTTACTAATTTTCCAAAGTTTAATTTGAAATGTTATTCTTAAACATCTTTTTATAACTAGTTATTCAAGTACCATATGTATATCAGCACCGCCCCCCCGCCGCCCACCCGCTGTCCCCAAACTTAGACCCTCTGTCCCCCCGTCCCCGAGACGCGTCACCAACAGGGGACGCGCCCCCATCAGGAAACTCCGTGGAACTCTGATATTAATCCATCCCACAATGGATAACCTGAGCTACTTTTGCGGTCTGCATTTTTTATGTATCAGTTGCTGTGAAGTTATCCTTAAAGCTTCAGCCATCTTTGATTTAGTCTTGTTTAGAATAGTTCTGTGGATGGTCAGTTTGGACATTTTGAAGCTAGTAAGCTTTATACTTGTCATTTTGGTGTATGTTGGAGAGCCTCAGAATGAGTAATCCGTTGGCTCTCTGTGTTTCTTCCTATATTATAATCTCTGTTTCTTGATAACAAAATACCTATTTTATAAAAAAAAACTAATAAGGGAAAATTTCTACATTCTTATGCTTAATTAAGGTTCTTCTAACTTAAGTCTTTTTTGTATTTTCCAAGTGAGTGATATGTCATGAAACAAGTAAGCAAATGTTTCCTAGGAGGTTTTATGGGCTTCTCAGGTTTTCTAACTTCTTTTGACCTTGAAATAAGGGTTGAAATGGATTTTGGATCATTAATGTTTTGCATGCTGTTTTTAATAAACGTGTGAATCTGTTGGAAAGGAGGAAATACCATTGACTCTTGGAATGTGTGAAATTGTGTTGATCTTTATGTTGGCACGTGGCAGTTTTACATTTTTTTTTGTAAGAAAATTTGTGGGTTTAGCTTGACTTTACAGTAAATTACATATTTTCTCCATGAATGGACCGCAACTTCTATAGTCACTTTGCATAAGTCTGTTGCAACAGTAAAATGATCTTGTGAGACAAATGCTTCACCCTGTAAATTGTTATTTCTCACTGCAGACAAATTTTCTATGCATTAGAGATGCAACTATATCATTTTATCATTGCAAAGGAAGAGCTTACTGATCATGGACCTTCTTAAAGATATAGGTTTAAACTTGTGTGCATGTACTTTATGCAGGACTGGCCTGCTCTTCTTCCTGAGACATTTTCTGAAGCCTGGCCTCTTCAGCAGCAGTCCATGGTCTCAAGTATGATCTGTTGTCTTTGAATTATATGGTTTCTGATATTAGCTTCTTTTAGTATTTATTTTTCATATTTTAGAGATCAGAGGTTTTGATTATTAGCTCTTTTGCATTTTGCCCTTTTGCCATTAATTGTTATATCTTGTAACTATTATTTTTGTTTCTTATAGCTTAGTTCTGTTATGTATTTTTTATAAGGCTACAATAATGCTGGATAAATATTAGTATTCTAGAGCCTCATTTCTGCTATTACAGAAACTGAAAAAATGATTGAATGTGTTTCTTATGAAAGTAACAATGTAGTCATTACTTTCGATCTAGAGAAGGTTTGAAGGAGATAACGCTAGAGTCTTATCATTTAGAGCAACAAAAAGAAACTCAACAAAATTGATGAGTGAAGGGTTATTTAAAATGCACGTTAATCTCAAAAGGTGTCATATTGGACATGGGAATATAAGGGTGAAGTCCATGGCAAATAAGAAGAGAGGTAAAGGGCATGGGCATGGAAGATCTAGGCAGAACTTAACTAGTGTGATATGAAGGGCTTTGATTAGGTCTGTTGGAGAAGTTATAAATCCAAGGACTAAGAAAAAGTTCAAAGATACCCTTTGCCCTCTTTTTCTTGGGTGAAAAGAGTATTATGTAGAAGGGATTGATATCAATTGAATGGATTTGAGTCCAAAGAAATACAATAATTGCACACTGTCAAAGCATCACACATGCATTTGTGCAGTTTATGTGGATAGTGAATCGATGCTACAACCATACAAAATTGGCAGTTAAGGCTAAGTATTTGACTTAATATCATAATAAATGGGAAATGCGTCTTGTTGCGACCTTTTCACACATCGCCCAATTGCAAATGGGGACCCTAGTTGTTTGCTTTTTGAGCTTTGCCGTTGCGCTTCAGTTTCATTTGGTTTTTATTTGGGTGTTTTAGAGTTTGAGTTTTTGAAGGGTCACCCGAGTCAAAAAGTGATTTTGAGCCCGAATCAGTGCACATACATCATCAAAATGCTTAGAGGGCCTGGGGGACAAAGATCGACTGTCATTTCATTCAATTTTGACACCTCCTAAATTTTAGGGTTTTTCACTCCGACCCCCTAGTTTTTAGGGACTTTATTTTTGGCACTTTTGGCCTATTTTGGACTTCCTATTTTTTAGGGGCTATTTTTGGAAAGTTGCTATTTTTAAAATTTTCTATTTTTGGTAGGGTTTCCATCTTTGGAAAGTGTACAGGTCATGGTTTCATCAACATCAACTTTAGGAGATCCCAAAATGGAAATAAGTGAAAAACTTTGAAAAATCTGAAAATTTGCTTAAGTGTTGAACATGGCATGAGTTAATGGCAAATTCGCCCAAGCATGAAGAGTTTGATGGCATGGATAATGAGCAAGTCCGCCATGGAAGGCAAGAAAATGGCATGTCACAAGGCTAAGTCCGCCCCAAGTTGAATGGCAAAGCCCTTGATGAAATCCGCCCCACCCCTCAATACATGGCAAAAGCATCTAGCAAGTCTGCCCTTGAGAAGTTGACTTGGCACAAGGCAAAGTCCGCCATATAGGAGATGGCTTGAGCATGGACAAAGTCCGCCCCTACCAAATTGGAATGGCTTGAGAGGAAGGTAAGTCCGCCCCATGGAGATAGAAGATGGCATGAGAGGAAGGTAAGTCCGCCCTACCATGTGGAAAGATGGCAAAAGCCATGATGAAGTCCGCCTTATGAAGAGTAAGTGGCATAAACACTAGGCAAGTCCGCCCAAGGCTTAAAATACATGAAGAAACATTTGACAAGTCCGCCTAGCCAATAAAGCATGCAAAACACTTGGTGAAATTCGTAATACTTGGATAAATGAAAAATTAAAGTTATTTTGCCTAAGTCTAGACATTGGAAAATTAAAATATTAAATGGCATGTCTAGATAATGAGGAAATTTGCCAAGAAATCATGGCAAAATCATGGCAAAGTTGACAGAAGAAAAATTCGCCTTAGGTAGAGGCATGAAATAACTTGGAAAAATGAAATTCAAATTTGCCTTAAGATGAAAAATAAATAAAATGCCATGATTTAAATAATTAAAACGAATGGGTTGGAAAATAACACATGAAATATTATTTTAATATTTTATTTTTTATTTTCCAAAACCATTAAATGAGAAAATTTGAATTTTCTCTAGGCAAATTTTGAAAAAGGGAAAGAAAAAAAAAAGACTTCACTGAACTGGCATCGAATTTAGAAACTTTCTTTGGAACTGGTGCTGAAAATTAAAATTGCTATTCGAGAGAGAACTGCAAGCCAAGTTCGAACTGGATTAAATGGAAATAAGTAAACTTTGCTAAATGGGTTGAATTTTCAACTTTAAATTGGCTTTGCTTCTCATTTCTTAAATCATTCTTTCGAAAATGAAGTTGTGAAAAGAAGTTTTGTCAAAGGCAAGAGAAGTTTTTGTGAAGAAAGTGAGTTTTCTTTTGAAGTTTAAAGCTAAAGAAGGAAAAGGCGAATTTATTCAGTAGTAGCACAATTTTATTGTCAGAGTCCCAGGCAGATTTACTTTCTCTTCTTTATTCTGGCGAATAATTCTCTTCTCGATTGGATAAATTCTTCCATTTTCAGCAATGATCATTTGCAAGATTTAATTTATCAAGCTGGCTGGAATATGTTTTTTTGAAATAATGGCATAAATAATTTAAATTTAAATTTCTGAATTTTAATATTTTCTTCATACTTTTTTGCAGATTTATGCTGGACAAAGGAGAACCCTCGAAGAAAATACAAATGAAATTCGCCAGTAAGTGTTCGTAGCCAGAGTCTAAGATTGTCTCCAAATGGAAAAATATCGTGGATACCAACCTCAGCCAGGTAGACTTTGATGAATTTAGAAAGAGGATGTATGGAAGTGATGAATTCTTGCCTACGTCAATTGCACGAAAAATGATGTGGAATGGCATAGTTCAGGCTGCAAGATTTCCGCTAACAGTTGAGTGTCCGGAGCTCATGGTGGAATGTGCATTGCACTATAATGTAGAAGAAAGGCAGATTGAAGCGCCTGACGGTAGGGTGCTGGCATACTTGGGAGAGTTGGCTATACAGAAAGCGTTTGGAATCCTAACCTACCACAAAACATCTTACCGGACAAAGGATGAGGCACACAAACTTTATGAAGACAAACAAAACCTTTGTGCAACAAATATGAACAAGTCATGGTTGGTAAAGCCTAGACCCTCAGCCAAAAAGATGCCTAAGAAGTTGCTCAGACCTGATTTTAAAGAAGATTACAGAGATATGGTTTTGCTGCTAAACAAAATAGTGGGTAATCCTCAGGGTGCACCCTTTGAAACCTGGATGTATTACTTCATCGATGAAGTAACTTCCGGAGTGAAAATGATTAACTGGTCAAGAATGATCAGTGATAGTCTCCACGAGCAGTTGATCAACTTGGAGAAGACCAAAGCCTTCCATATGAGTTCCTATGTTATATATTTGCTTGCTAGAACCTATCAATATGCTGGTCTAATCTGCAAAGGTGTAGTCGGCAATGGTGAAAGAGAGTTCAAGGTTTACAATTGCTATCCTCAATTGCAGTTGAGTGAGAAATCACACTTCAGACGGGTGCATGACGCCTTTCTCATGTATATCACCCGGATACTCCAAGGAGGAACGCATCAAAGGCTCACCCGTGAGGCAAAAAGTTTAATCAGCAGATACGGATCTTGGTTTATCCAGTTTCCTAGATTCACCTACATTCGAATCCAAGGATTCACAGGTTCTCCTTATAGGTTACCAATCTATCCTACTAACAAAATGATTTTGCTGGAGGTTTTAAGGCAGTTAGAGACATTTCAAAACATCCAAAGGCCAAAACAAAAAGCAGCCGCCACATTTCCTCTCTTTATTGGAAACATGTTAGAATCTTGTCCATCGGCGCAAGGAGCAAAGAGTGCCTGATTGGAATAACAATGGTACCTGTTCACTTCCTACAAGTCTAGGAATGACTTTGGTCCACTTAATCATATTGGAACTGTGGATGGGAGGAAATACAAACACAGAGTTGACCTTGAAGACTTTTGGGCGAATGCTGCTGATGAGCATGAAGTAAGGAAAAGACTGGTTGAGATTGCCATTGGATATGATCAGGACAACGGAACTCTTCCGTGTGCCTGATCAACTTGATGACGATGAAATGTACGTGCAACCGGGCTTTGATGAAAGGCTGCCACTTCCTTCTGTTAGATGGTCTGAGCCAGAACTTGGTGACTTAACAACTTTTATGTGGCCTGTCTTTAAGTACTCGCAATGGTGAGTAGACCAGCAAGTGCAAATTTTGCGGCAACTGAATGTGCCATTCACATATGACTTGATGGGCGGGGAAAAGTCTTGTTCTTCTAATGCCGGTGCTTCTCAGGGAGATGAACTAGTTGAGGCTACCAACCCAAAAAAGAGAAAAGGTAAGGAAAAGGCGGTAGATGACGAACCAGTCGAAAAGAAATCCAAGTCCCTTCATTCAGCCACATCCAGAAATGTGGAGGAGATATTGATCATGGAGGAAGAGTCATGGGGACAATTTAGAATTCCCTCGCTAATTCTAGAAAGGGATATGGAGCCAATGCAGCTAGAAGATGATTATCATCACTCGCCTACAAGCACGAAAATTTATGAGTCAGATGAGGATGTAGATGTCATGGGAGGTGACTTCCAAGAGAGAATTATTTCAGCCCTCAAAGGAATTCAAGAGGATCCATCTGTGCAGGAAATTCGGGACATACAAGACATTCCAAATGATTAGGATGATGGAGTTGAATAGTCAACAATCCCAGATTGGTTAAAAGAAAGACTTAAAATCAAGGTACCAGCACAGATACCAAAAGAAGATGATAGTGCAGACTTCTTGGCAAGGCTAGAACAAAATGTTACAAAGAAGCCAGCCAAGAAATTCTCTACAATACAAAGAGATGAAGCTGGTAATCGTACTGTACACATTGCAGTACCTACAGTTGAGAAACCGCGAGATGAAATTACTCCAAGTGAATATGCCATTATAGTCATTGATATTGGTCCAACAACAAAAGGATAGAAAGTTGAGGACGTGGATAACTTTGTTTCTACCATTAAATCCAGGCTAGAAAAAGAAACTTTGAAGAAAAGAGAGTACAAAATGGAGATTGAGCGCCTAAGCGAATACATTCAGCATTTGACAAAGCTGCTCAATCAAGGTGACCAATTAGCCCCTCCACTTCCAAACCCATCACAAGAACCAGTAAGAAATTTCGAAGAAGAGTTGACTACCGCTAGGGAAACTAAAGAATGGATGGCAGGGAAAAAGGAAGAAGCAAGGGCATTTGATGAAAAGTTGGCATATGTTCATGGGCAAAATTCTTCTCTACTCTCGCGAGTTGTAAACTTGGCGGAAGCATGGGATGGCCTCCAAGACATTCAAAGTAAAATCATTCCATGTCTTCGAGAGATAAAGGGAATTCCTAAGCAAAGATTGATTGATGAGGAGATCATTGCAGTAGGAGCGGCATATGATTTCAACAACTGGTATTGTGCACTGATTTCACGCGGAGAAGTCTTGGAGAAGGTAAAAGCAGAAAGTTCTAAAATTGAAGAACAGGTGAAAGGAATCCAAAATAAAATTTTCCACATGGTTGCGGATCTATTAGACAAAGATATTGTTCGAAAAAATGACTTGCAGCCGGGCAATATGAAGAATGAAGTTCAAAGGATTTTCTCCACCGGGTCAATCTTGAAAGAGAATTTGACTAAGGCATTTGACCTCCTGATTGTCCGAACCACCTTCCTGCAGCAAGAGTTAGAGTGGATGATCGCCTTTGCAGAATGTGCAGATAGTTTGGACTTGCTGGAGTACAAAGTCTACACATTGCCGTACATCACCATTGAGGAAGTTAGCGCCATCGTGTCCAGATTCATTGAACGGAGCAATGTGGAATCGGATAAGGACACAACTCTCAGTGGATGACTCATGTGTTCGTTAACTGATTGATATTTAGGCAACCCTAATTAGGGTTATGTTGTTTTAAATCTGGGCCATTGATCTTGAATTAATCTTGGCCGTTCATTGTATTCAAAAACTCTATAAGTACCCCCCACTCTCTCATTTGATAATTATTAGAAATTAGATTAGAAATTGGAGATTAGAAATTAGAGATTAGAAGATATTGTAGAGCATAGATAGTAGAAATAAAAGAGAGTTTTTATGAAATTGTTGCTGAAAACTATTCTGATGATAAAGTTCATAATGCATGAGATGCTTTGAATCCTTTCATTTTCAAATGGTTGCATGGTTGCATATTTCTCTTTCTCGTAGAATGGATTTAGATTAGAATTTTATTTGAATGTATGTTAGTGGAATGATAGATTGATGGTAAAGATTAGTGAAACTTAGCTCATACTTTCTTCGGAGGATGCTTTTCATTTGATGCGTAAAGTTAGACTGAGCTTTTGATGTGGATGCTTCAATGTTTACTTCGAATAATGTTGTTCTATTGATGGTATTGTTCGTAGTGAAGAAATTTTAAGCACAAATCCCAGGCTTTGTGTAGTTGTCGTTTTGCGTGGCAAAACAAAGTATAGTTTTGTTTAGTTTCACTCAATCCTTGCAGTCTCTTGATTCCATAGGAACAGTATAGGATTTCTAAACCCTTACTCCTTTTGTCATTTTTTTATTATCTAAAATCAGAAAAGTCCAAAAAAATATAACATTGCATTCGAGTCCTTGCTTTCAAGTAACTTACTAGAGTAAATCCTTTTGGGTTACCGGCAAAATCACAATGACCATAGAGCTTATCCACACCCCAATTTACGAAACATTGGAATTACCGTGTGACCTTTCTTGCAATCTTAGCACAAGAGGTAGTTTTTCAAGAGAGGATAGAGCATCTCTGGATATTTTATTCTAGAGTGTTTGGTGTGTCATAAAACATGCATCAACACGTCTCTAGACCCTTGAAATGCTAATTCTCCCAGAGTTATTTAAATATTTGCAGTGGATTTAATATGATTAATTAGAACATTTTAAAATTGTATTATACTATATTCAAAATAAGTGAAATAAATAACAATCCAATGATTATTATAACTTGATCAAAAGCAATGAAATAAATAACAATCCAGACTCACATATATAATTCCAAATATCTTTTAATAGCAATAGATTCAATTCTTATCTGTATCAAACTAGTGGAATGGTATCCCTCACCCTAGGAAGATCTTAGTGGTCTCAACCCTCATAGCTATGGCACACTCTAGGAGGAAATAGTTCAATGAAGAATAGAACATGTAAAATGTGCACAACTGAGCAAGCACTCTACACCCTAGCTAGGACAATACTAGGTGTAGCCTGTACCTTATATGTCCCTTCTCCAATCCCATAGCCCATAGCCCACAAAACCACCTTCTTCGTTGAGTGATCCAAAAACACCCATATATAATAACCCAAAGGGTGGAAATCAACCATCACACCCGTTAATAATTATGTAATTACATTTATACACACCCTTAACAAATGGTTTTACATATTTTCCAAGTTTAAAGGACTTTTCTCTAATTCTGTCTTAGTAAAAGGGCCTTATAATGTTTTAAAGGCTTATCTCACCTTTTACCCCTTTTAACTTAAGGGGTTATTTTCCTTTTATCTCCTTTTGTAATGTACACCCCTATTTTTTATTTTTATTTTTCCTTCTAATAATCAATACCAATAGGAGTATAACATGAACATCACAAAGGAGTTTGCTTGCAACAAAGGTCTAATATAATATTTTCAATTTTCAAGCATTGCTGTTATAAGGATAAACATTTGAAACGAAGTTTGCTTGAAACAGAAGTCTGATATAATATTTTCTTTTTTCAAGCACTACTGTTATAAAGATGAACATTTGAAATGACGCCGTATTATCAAAGCAAGCAACATTAAGGTCCCTGCACCTTGAAATGGGAATAAGAAAGATAGCAACATAGTCTCCAAGACTGCTGCTGCTGCTACAGGCCTTGTCTGTCTTAAAAAATCTACAGATTCCTCATTCAAGCTTGCTGCCGTGTGCTGGGCTGTAGTAGACATAGTTATATACCACTTAACCATCATGCCAACATCATTAAATACCTCTGCCAAAGCATAGTACTGAAGGAAGACCTACATATTTGTTTCAGTTATGTATAGTTCTGGAAAACTGGGCATCTAGAGGCGGGGGCAGCTTAGAAGAGATGAACCCAATCCCTCCAAATGCATAGTAAACACTCCCAAAACAATCTGCAGTTGTTTAATCATCTTAGGCGCCCCTTGTAGAAGTGAAATATGCTCCCAAACTCAGGTGCTTCAGCCTGTAGACTCTCACACCCTTGTACAAGCAGCTTATGATATGGTACGACATGCCTTGGTTAATGTGCCTTTGCTCAAACAAGTTTAATATGTCCTCAAATCTGGTCGCCCACCTCCAAAGATCACTTCCAGGTCTGATGTGAATGAGTTTTATGAATCTAACTTCCAATTTTTGCTTCCCAAAGAGATGTACGGTCTGCTAGGCCCATATTGAACCTGCAACCACTTCATTTCCTAGCTCCTCAGATCAAACTCGAACAATAATTTGTCTTCGACAACCTACTACAAAACCCTATCAATTTTGTTTTGCCTGGTAAGAATTCACAAAATACGAAACCACCTACATACTCTTTAATAATTTGCTTGGATCCATCTCTAAAACTGAAATGAGAGTTTTTGTTCCTGTTTGCAAAGTCTTCAACGCATCGTCAATCCTTGGTTGGAATGACACTGCCTTTTGTGTTTTCGTCTATCAGGAAACCTTCGAGGTTTCATCCCTCCGGTGAGAAATGTGACTTAACAATCTTTTGAATAATACAAATGAGCTCACAAAACTCCTTTTATAACATTTTCAGAAGCCTTTCGGAAAATAATATAAAATCACTTTATAAATCAAATATGCCTTATTACTCCAAAAAGTGATTTATATTATTATTTAAACATTTCCAACACCAAAAATCACTTTATTGGTGTCCAATTTAGAAAAATTTCAATTCTCATTCCAACGAGCTATTATACTAATGTGCCCATTAAATTATTTTAATAAAATTAGCAACCTTATTTAAAATAATTAAATTATAATTCATTAATACATTTGATTTGCGGAAATTGTCAAAAAGCATTGGAATCGAAAACTGACTGCATTGGAGTGATACCAATGATATTATAATGAGAATTGGACCTGACTAGTTGACTTAGTATAAATAGATGCTCTCTCCAAGAATCTTGGAGAACACACCAGAAGCCAAAAATAACTTCGGAAAGTGCCATTTGAGTTGTCTAGATCATTTGAGCTCATTGGTAAGGCTAAAACATACCGAGAAGGTCAGAGCCAACTGAAATGCAAGAGAACCCAAAAATTATAAATTATAAGAACAGTGATGCTCATAATTGCCAATAAATAGAATACAACATAATTTTGACATAGTAACTTATAACAGTTCAATTCATGATCACTTCATAAGTAGAGTAATTGATTCTCCTTAACAAATATAGTAGACAAAATAAAAACTCAAAGAAGCCTGCATACCTTACTAGTTATTTGGTCAATATTGTTCATGACTCAGTGAAAAGTAGAGTATTGCACTCAATGCAATCAGCAGACAAAATAGTCAATGTAAGAGGTATAGAAGTTAATGCTGTCTATGTAGTAGAGACCTTTGGTCAACATAGTCAGTATAACATAGCTCTTTGGTCAGCATTGTCAGATAACCACATTTAAGAAGAGTCAATCGAACAAGGGTCAATGTAGGTGTAAATGGTCAATGTTGAAGATCTGGCGTGTCGATTCACAAATGATGTCAAACTTACAATCTGGCCCAAACATCGTCTTTTCCCCCTCCTACAGTAGTGCTGGTCAAATGAGAGAGTAAATGATGGAATGATGCATTCATGAGGATCAATTAATGCTATCTACACATGTTCAATTGGAAACAATAGCCCTAAATTTTTTAAACGACAGTTATAAGTTCCCGGTCTGCCAAGACAATATCAAAATTTTATTGGAATTCATTAGAAAACTATATCATATTTAGTAATTGATGGTGTCATACTCCTTTCGTCAATGTAGGTGTAGATGGTCAATGTTGAAATCTGATGTGTCGATTCACAAATGATGTCAAACTACAATCTGGCCCAAACATCGTCTCTTCCCCCTCCTACGATAGTGCTGGTCAAATGAGAGAGTAAATGATGGAATGATGCATTCATGAGGATCAATTAATGCTATCTACACATGTTCAATTGGAAACAATAGCCCTAAATTTTTTAAACGACAGTTATAAGTTCCCGGTCTGCCAAGACAATATCAAATTTTCATTGGAATTCATTAGAAAACTATATCATATTTAGTAATTGATGGTGTCATACTCCTTTCATAGATCAATTTTTTAATTGTTGTTTTTCTCTTCTTAGAATGTGGGGCCCCTGTTGGGTATGCCCAAGGTACTGCCCGAGTGCCTGGTTTCTTTGTGGATCCTTCATAGAAGAACCCATAGAGAACCCAAGCGCTCGGGCCATACCATAGCCGTACCCAAGGATGAAACTGAACTGAACCTGTTCCCAAATCGTACCCACATGCGTACTCGGGTCAAATATGAAGGACCTGGTAACTTAGCATTTAACTCATTTTGTTTTTTTTTTCATTTATTTATAAGGGACTTCCTTTGAATAATCATATGAATGGGATACAAATCCCATAACATGAATGGGAGACTTGTTCAGATTTTGCTAGGAGATTCCCTATGTGCCTTCAACCATCTCTTGTTGTTTTTGAATAGTGTATGATTTGTTGCAAATAGACAATTTTATATTGCATCATCCAAGTAGAATTTTCTGCCAAGCTCCTTTGCCTTCATTTAATATTAGGTTCACTTCCTATATCAACAAACTCATAATTTTGGGTGATTCAACATTAGGTTGAGAGAGATACTTCTATTTGGCAATTTGTTCTTTCAAGAAGATTACCTCTTTGGGATTCACTGAGCATCAAAACATTATTGGAATTCCCAAACCATTTTGCTAGATTTCCTCCATTAGGGTTTTCCTTGGATGCTTGTCCTCAACTTCTTCCTTTGGAGGTCATCAATAGAATTGCAAGAGAGGATTTAAGTGACTTGGACTTATCCTCTACACTTGCTTGTTCGCAATTTCTGTACTAACATTTCATATGAATTTTAATTCAACCTGACCGTCTCCAACACCATTGGCCAAATGGCTTGAGGATCCTCCTTGTTAGCCAAGGGTGTGCATCCAGTACTTATGCATTGAAAACAATCTGTATATTTTGCTGAATGTCAAGATCATCCATCTTTACACCATTTGGGAGGTTGAGATTGATGAGCATTTTATTTTTAGGTGTCCAATTACCATGAGATTGGAGGTAGATTCCACTATTTGATAAATTATTGTTTTTAGTGTGGGTATGAGTATTGGTACCCAATATAGTGGTATGGAAATTTCTTTTCCTTGGGTATGGTTATGGGATATATATGTATTAAAAAATTTAAAATTATATAATATAAAACAATGATACTCATAATTTATTAATTGCTAATAAAAAAAATCTTTAAATACATCATAATTTGCAAAAATGAAAATACTCATAAATTCATAATTCAATAATTTGTCAAATGTCAATAGACAATGATAGTCACAATCAATATTTAATAATCTTCATATTGCTCTTCCACTAGTCATGTACTGTACAAGTTGCCTCATCTAAAGATATTTTTGGCAAGTTATGCAACAATAACGTCTAAGTCAACACACTCAAGAGTTAGTTCCCAATTCCTCGTAACCCCCTCATTGTAATCAAGTTTCTTGTGGGACAAGAGATCCTAATAACTAGAGGTGGTTAGGGAGTGGAGACCCCAATGGGGTTGAGGGGCAACACCATTCTCACAATTTATCACTTAAGGGCGAAATTAAGGCCTTTGAAACCACACAAACCTTCATGATGCATGCCATTTTCACAATTTTATCACTCAAGGGCAAAATTATGTACGTAGGCACTTTTTTGTTTATAAAAATGTTTTAATTTTTTTGGGCAGCCTTTGGACTCCCTTGGGTTCGCTTGGGTTCGGCCCAAGTTTGCCCAGGGTCCCTCTCGGGCACCTCGGGTTCCTTGTGGGTCTTTCACAGAAGGACCCACAGGGAATCCGGTAACATAGACTATTAGTATAGAGAGTTAAGGAGTACTTTATCCACCTTTTGATATGTTTATTGGGTTCGCCTGGGTTCGGCCCAAGTTTGCCTAGGGTCCCTCTCGGGCACCTTGGGTTCCTTGTGGGTCTTTCACAGAAGGACCCACAGGGAATCCGGTAACATAGACTATTTGTATAGAGAGTTAAGGAGTACTTTATCCACCTTTTGATATGTTTATTGGGTTCGCCTGGGTTCGGCCCAAGTTTGCCCAGGGTCCCTCTCGGGCACCTCGGGTTCCTTGTGGGTCTTTCACAAAAGGACCCACAGGGAATCCGGTAACATAGACTATTTGTAGAGAGAGTTAAGGAGTACTTTATCCACCTTTTGATATGTTTATTAGAGTTCCTGGCCTTTGTTTATAAATAAGGATATGTGAACTTGATAATTTTTTAGAGATTCATCAATCACACAGACTTCTAAACTTCATGAAAGACCAAACATAGCCAGTATGATTCACTGAAACCATGTCTGTACATGATACACAATGTCAAAATAAATAGCAATTGTACGAAATAAAAAGCTGATAGCTTCTACAATATCAGGTGAATCAGATAATGGCACATTGTAGTTTTAATATGATCAGCTGAATGAGAACATAGCTATAGTTGGTAATGTTCAAAATAAAAAGTATGAACGCTGAATGCTGCACATAATGCTTATTAATAAAATGTCATAAAACTTGTATCAAACTGAAAAGATTGTTTGATAACCCATGATTGACTGGTATTCAGAATTTACCAATTGGCCCATCAATTATCTTATGTATGGCTCTGAATACCCTGCTTTGCTTGAAGTCAAAGGGGTGTTATTGGTTTAATTTTAGGGGCAAATTTACGGATGATATCTTTAAAAAGCAGGTAAATTCACAAACACTAAAAGTTTCCCTTTTTCAGTTGTTTAGGGCAACTTACCAAGTGGTTTATTAAGCAGTTGAATTTTTTTTGTTAAAGTTTTTTAGTATTCAGGGATGTTTTATTAAATTATTTGTTTTTTATTTTTTAAAATATTTTCGTCATTTTTAGCTGTTGCTTTTTTGCCACAGTTTTGAGGTCTTGGTCTTTTGTTGCCGTTGCAGGCCCTCTTTGCATCCTTCTTGCTGGATGAAGGGACCATGAAATGAGTTGTAATTTTGGGAAGTGACCACATTTCTCATGCTGTCAACCAAGAAATGGCTGTCCAAGATAGCAACACAATTCTTGGTCCAAGAAACCACAATATTGCAACAGAGGGCAATGTTAGAATTATTGTCATTGATGTCAAAGGCATATGGGAGATTGATGGCAAGTACAAGGGCAATTCCTATCCTCACAAAGCAGCAATAAAATAATAATTAAATTTCATTCTTATGCTGGCCGATTTACTCATGCTTAGCGCCCTCCTTGTGAGTTAAAAATAATTAAATTAAATTATTTTTAATTTGGGTCAACCCCCCTAACAGTGGCACCCATTTCTTTTTGAAAATAAATTTATTATTTATAGGGGCCAACTCCTAATGGTGCACCCAAATTTCGTGATGAAAAGGTGCAAGGAAAAGATTTAAAATAATGAATAGTTGCATCCTTTATCAAGCAATGCATCCCTTCATGAAGGGCCGATTTACTCATGCTTAGCGCCCTCCTTGTGAGTAAAAAAAAATTAAATTAAATTATTTTTAATTTGGGTCAACCCCCCTAATAGTTGCACCCATTTCTTTTTGAAAATAAATTTATTATTTATAGGGGCCAACTCCTAATGGTGCACCCAAATTTGGTGATGAAAAGGTGCAAGGAAAAGATTTAAAATAATGAATAGTTGCATCCTTTATCAAGCAATGCATCCCTTTTTTGGTGAAGGTATAATTAGAGTTTGTGGATTGAGGAAAGAGTGTGTGTGGAAGACAAAGTGATAAATCATATATACACCAGTAGATTTATGTGAATAGAAAATAATTAAAGATTATTCGAAGGCAGATTTTTGAAGGAGGATTGTCAAGAAGAACAATACTTCATCTATCAAGAGGTTGGTGCCTCATATTGGAGAGGTTGGCGCCTCTTATTGAAAGAGATTGGTGTCTCATATTGAGTTGGTGCTCAAGTGTTGGAGATTGGTGTTTCCATTAGGTTGGTGCCTACAAAATTTGTAAGAGATTTTTATATATGTAATATTTTGTCGTGGTTTTCTCTCGAAAGGATTTCCATGTAAATCTCGTGTTCTTATTTTGTGATGATTCTGCCAGCCCGAGGGACAAAAAATAGTTGAGTTGCATGGGATCCTCACTGCATATGAGATGAGAACCGAAAATGAGAAGACATCTAAATAAGAGGCAGCTTTCAAAGCCTCAAAGAAAATAAAAAGCAAAGAGCCCAAGCCAAGCAATAGCTCCGATGATAAATTAGACGAAGAGGAAGCTCATTTTGTAAGGAAGCTAAAGAAAGGATCCGGCAAGTATAAAGGTAAGTTGCCGTTTAAATGCTTCAATTGTGGAAAAGTAGGACACTTTGTTGCTGAATGTCCATATGAAAGTAAAAGTAGTGATGATGAGGAAGAGCATAACATGAAGAAAGATAGCAAACCTTATAAAAAGGGCCACAAACATAGCAAATTTGAGAAAAACAAGAGTTTTCTCAAAAACAAGAAAAACTTCTATTCGAAGGAGGAAAGCAGCTCATCCAAAGAAAGTATATCCGCTAGCGATAAAGAAGAGATTCTATTCACGGCGATAGAAACAAAAGATGTTATCTTGACAAATGATGAAAAGGTAGAGGAGACAAAAGGGGAAGATAGCGATGAAATGGATGGGGAAGTAGAATTGGAAGAACTTATTTGTGCCCTAGATGAAATTAAGGAACTTATAAAAGAACTTAAAACAAAAGGTACAACGTCAAGAGGACAGTAAATCCAAGGCAATATTATCACAAAGTCTTGAAGAGTTCGAAAGGATGATTATCAATCTAAAAATTCAAATTGAAGAAGCAAAAAGGATTGAAGAGGAGGTAACAATCCAATTGAAGAGAAAGAAAGAAAATTGTGAAAGGTTGGAGTCCAAAATTGTTTCCTTGAGAAAAGAACTAGAAAAGACAACCACTAAGTTGAACAAAATCCTCAAGTTTGAAAAGAGTACCGAGATCTTGAATGATATTATAAATGAGCAAAGGTCACCATTTATAAAGACATGTCTTGGTCATGAAGCAAAGGAAGATCAAGTTTCCAAAGAGCCATCAAAGAAGATCAATGAGGAAAAATCAAAAAGTTATGTTGATGCCCTCAAAAGTCCCATCAAAAGTGGAACTAGCAAGAAGAAAGAGAGTCATGCTCCGCATAAATTTGGCACTCCTCCAAAAGTTCATAAGGACAAATTTTGAAAATCCTTTCCTTTGAGGCAAGTGCACATGACTGGGACTCATGTAATAACTTTGGTCATAATTGTAGGACTCGTGCAAGAAATATTGGGTGGAATAAGAATGCAAGTCCTTATGGGTTCACAAATAGGAAGTATAACTCTTTTTCCCCTCTAGTAGACTATAATGTTATATGCTATAAATGCAATAATTGGGCATACAACACCTTTTTGTAGAAGTGGTTTTGTAGATACTCCCAAACAAAACAAGAAGGATACTATGGCAAACCAAAAGGAGCAAAACACAAAAATATGGAAAGAAAAGGAGAGGTCCATGCTTGTACAAATTGCCCTACATGCTGAAAACGAGTGAGACCATTGGTATATTGACAATGGTTGCTCAAGTCACACGACTGGTGACAAAAGTAAATTTCTCACCTTGAAGGAAGTGAATGGAGGAATAGTGAAATTTGGGGACAATGCTACAACAAAGACAACTGGAAAAGGTACTCTTAGCTTGGATAATGGAAGAACAAAAATTGAGAATGTTCTATATGTTGAAGGATTGAAGCACAAGCTCCTAAGTGTGAGTGAAATATGTGACCAAGGACACTCTCACATTTCATACTGAAGGATGTGAAATCAAGAAGGAAGGGAAATTGATTGCAGATGCAAGTAGATTAGCCCATCACCTCTACATCCTTAGTGAAATCAGCAATAAGTAGGCGGTGAGAGACATGCCAAAGATTTCAAAGCCTTGAAGCAAACAAGGGTGAGCTTCAAGACAAAGGAGTATCCTACGTTTAAACCCTTGGATCTTATCCATATTGACCTATGTGGTGCAACCGAAACAAAAGTATGCAAGGCGAGACTTACTTAATGTTGTTAATTGATGATTGTTCCAGAATGACTTGGGTTACGCTTTTGAAAAGTTTAAGGAATTCAAAGCTTTATTAGCCGAAAATGAAATCGGTCTAAAAATCAAATGTCAGAGATCAGATACAGGAGGAGAGTTCACTTCAAATGAATTTGAAGAATTTTGTGAACAACATGATATAAGGAGACATTTTTATGCTGCAAGAACTCCACAACAAAATGGAGTTGTGGAAAGGAAAAATAGAATTGTCCAAGAAATGACAAGGACCATGTTTAATGAGTCCAAGCTATCAAACACTTTTTGGAGAGAAGCGGTTCATATAACAGTCTACATTCTGAACTGAGGACAAATTAAAGTAAACAATTCCAAAACACCATATGAACTATGGAAGGGTAGGCCTGCAACAATGAAGTATTTCAAGGTATTCGGGAGTAAATGTTATACAAGAAGAGATGAGGAAGATTCGGGAAATTTGACTCTAGGTTAGATGAAGGTATTTTCCTTGGATACTCTTCAAGGAGCAAAGCCTACATGTTTTACAATAAGAGATTGCACAAAATTATTGAAAGTGCAAATGTTTGAGTGATTGATGAAAGAAATCAAAGAAAAATGGCATCAAAAGTTGATTTCCAAGAGGAAGAAGTTGCAAAGAAGAAGTGGAGGAAGAAATTGAATATGAGGTGATTGAGCAAAGAGACATAGACAAAATCAAAAGCACCACCTTAGACACCATCTAGATTTGTTCAAATGAATTATATAGAAGATTTAATTCTCGTTGACAAAGATACATAAATTAAGACAATGAGAAGATTGGCCAATACATTAGAACATGCAAAGCTGTCCTTGCTTTCTAAAATTAAACCTAAAAGCTTTACGGAAGCAAGTGAAGACAAACACTGGGTGAAAAGAATGTACTTGGCACTAAGTGAGTATTCAAAAACAAACTAAATGAGGATGGGCAAGTTGTGAGGAACAAAGCAAGTTTAGTTAGCAAGGGATATGCTCAAGTTGAAGGTATTGATGTCGAAGAAGCATTTGCCCTTGTTGCTCGTCTAGAGGCTATAAGGATGTTCTTAATATTTGCTAATTTTAAGAATTTCAAAGTCTACTAGATGGATGTCAAATCAGTGTTTTTGAATGGAAACTTAGAAGAAGAGGTGTACATTGAACAGCCTGAAGGATCATCCTATCAAAAAAGGAGAACTATGTATGCAGGTTAAATAAAGCACTATATGGATTGAAACAAGCCCCCAAGGCTTGGTACTCAAGATTGGACAAATTGTTGGAACTATATTCATTGATGTCAAAGGAAGAATATAAGGAATGTTGTCATTGATGTCAAAAATAAAATTGTATGAAGGCCGTGTAGGAGTTAATGGTGACTCCTCAACATCCCCAGGAATAGTTGCTAGACCAAAACATCTTCCACAAGAGAGAAAATGGCAAGAATAGCTTGCTATGGTAATGGATGCAATATTACAAGATTGAATATGCAAATGTACATGAGAGGCCTTGCTTATAAAGGAAAGGTGAGAGGAAGGATTAGACAAGATTATGACAAGTGTCTTAATTCTATCATATGAGACAACTAACTTATAACAACCTAGGATAAAATAAGATCTAGAAATGACAACTAGGACTTCTAGAAGGAATCTTATAATCCTAAGTAAAATTAATATGTGAATAAGTTCCCTAAGTCCCTAGTAAGGAAATTAACTAGGTACAAGACATTTATTCACACCAGCACACCCCGTTAAGTGCAACTTAGGGAGAATATTATGCAAACTATGCAAAGAGACTATGGGTTTGGCTACAAGGCCGTGTTAGGTATCCATTTACAATGCAATGCAAATGCAATCTCTCACAAATGGAGAATAGGAGAAAACCCAATGGGACAAAACTCCTCTCCAAAAGAGAAAAAGAAAGAAAGATGATGTACGGAGGACTCAATGATACCCCCAATGACTACATCTATCATGTATATACAATCAATGACCCCCCCATAAGAGGGAAAGAGAGAGCAAGAAATTCCCCCCACAATGTGTAAGCTCTTGCAAATATGGTTATTGTCTGAAGACAAAACATAATCCAATGCCTACAAACAGTGTTTCTTCCCTTGGGAAGCAGATACAACAAGTACAGATGCAAGAATGCTTCCCATTCCGGATAGGAATTGGTAGGAAGTAGAATCCAAATGTATGAAGGTTGTGTCTCTGAAAGTTGCTCATGTGTTGCCAAGTTTTTGGATGACAATGATAATGCCACAATCCAATTAGGTACATACCCAATCACAACAAATTAGGACAAACCAGGAACAAATCGAAACTGATCTTGAGTTAACTCCAAGACAAAGATGAAGTGACAATAGTTGATCCATGACTATCATCGAATAGGAGAGATAAACTCTCAAATTGGTCTTCCAAATTTGAAATGTGAGACTCCACAAACAAAGATGTAATGTCTGATAAGTAGAAATCCCAATCAGGAAGACAAACAGATACTTGTTGCAATGAATCATTGGAAGTACTCAATGAATCATCAACAAAAGATGAATGTGTGATCTCAACTGGAGAAGTAGGAGTTGCAGGAGAAGTCTTTGGATCATCAAGACACTCAAGTTCTGCGTCATATTCAAACTCCTCTAAGGTCTCATCATCAAAGGGTATGTTGTCAACATCATCAAGTGGAATTTGGCAATCTGAAGTAGGATCATCTGGGAATGGAGGATTACGGGGATCTCCAAAAATCTCCCAAATCTTGGTCCCAATTGTGTGAGGGAAAGAGATTTTAGGAATCGTATGGTAGGTCTCTCTGAAGATGGTTGCATTGAAACTACAACCAATCAATCTTATGATATGATCATTCTTATTACCCCAAACTTGTTTCTTATATGTTGTTTTTGGATCAGGATTGAGTCATAAAGATAAGGCAATTATGCTTTTTTTCCATGACTCATAATTGTCCTTAGAATTATTACAGAAGGATGAGTTGCATAACCCATGATTACAATAATAATACACTTCTCAAATGATTGAATCTGAGATGAATACATAAAATACAGTTGAAATCAAGTACAATGATGAAAACAACACCTTACCAATTGCCAATATATCCAAGTTAATCTCTAGTATATCCGCCAAGCAAAAACTAAAATCACAATATGCCTAGGATAAAAATAGGAAAAAGTGCATGGATGGCTGGATAGAGCTCCTCAATACCTTTCCAATGCCGCAAGAATTTTTAAATATCTAATAGGCACTTTGGATTTTGGTTTGTGGTATCAAAGGTGAAGACTTCACCTTAACAACATACACTGATGCAGATTGGGCTGGTAGCGTTGAGGAAAAAAAGAGTACAAATGGAGGTGTGTTCTATCTCAACAATTGTCTTGTATCATGATTATGTAAGAAATAGGCTTTAGTCTCCTTATCCACAACAAAGGCAGAGTATATAGCAACAACCTCTTGTTGCACTCAAGTTCTCTAGATGAAGCAAACATTGAGGGACATCAAGGTAGAATACGATCACATCCCATATCCATATTTTGTGATAACACAAGTGCAATCAATATATTAAAGAATCTTGTGATGCACCCCTTAACCAAACATATTCCAATCAAATATCATTTCTTAAGGGAGCAAGTGGCGAACTAGCAAGTGAAGTTAAAGTATATTGCTACATAGGAACATATTACAAACATCTTTACAAAGCCTCTTCCAAAAGAGACTTTTGAGTATCTTAGACAAAAGTTGTTGGTAATATCCTCTTCATCTAGTCGTTGATGAAATGCATTGTTTAGGGGAAGCTCATCACTACACAATCTTACAACTCCGAGAATTTTTTTGCCATTGATGTCAAAGGGGGAGAAGTAGAGAAAGGGGGAGCAATAGAGACAAGGGGAGTATTATGTTTTTACTACATTCACAGATTATTTTATGTAGAGTTGCCATCAATGACAAAAGGGGAGATTGTTAGAATTATTGTCATTGATGTCAAAGGCGTATGGGAGATTGATGGTGAAGATTGATGGCAAGTACAAGGGAAGTTCCTATTCTCACAAAGCAATCTTAGGTTCTATCTTTCTCAAACGTGAGTGTAACCACCTTTCCTCTGTATTGAAATGAGTCATTACACTTGTTGAAAGGGTAGGATGTGCAGGCTGTTTGCCTTCAAGGATGTACAATTGAAGATAGTTGGTCTATTGTGAGATTAAAATTAGATATTTTCGTCTTCTCATAGATTCTAGGGAAGTTTATCTACCTCTTTTTTAATATATTAAGCAAATGATCCTCTCTTTTTCTCTTTATGCCTTTTCTCTACTCAATCTCATTGAATAGAGTTACAAAGCATACGATGGACTTGACAATCAAATATATAGATTGTGGTAGACTATTCATGGCATACACTTTTCATACTCTACAAAGATTGACCTCGAATCACAAATCGTGCAATTAATTTATGTGTATGGCTAGATCTCATTTCACCCAGTCTAGATCTTGTACATGGTTCGTCATCATTTTCACAAAATTGGGGACATCTTTTTGGCTTTGAATGTTAGGAATTGACAGGGTGACCTATGGCTTTTGAAGATAACTTAATTGAACCATCCCAACAAAAGCCATTCCTTTGGTGGCAGTATTAGATCTTATGATGGGAACTATTTAATTGCTAGTTGTCCTGCTATTGCTGCTGTATGCTCATGATAACCCTCCTCTTGATTGCTTTTTGTAGCATGGGTTGTATTCTTCACTAATTTTCCATTTGTAGTTCTTTGATGGTTTTTCCTTTTATTGGAAATATGTATTTTATTTTGCTTGTATCTCTGTCACATTGCTTTTTTAGAGGGTCTCTTTTAGACATCCTTGTACTGATAATATCCGAACATGTAGTTTAAAGCATTTGATCAATTTTCATCATGTTAATTTCTTTCTTTCAGTTTACCAGATGTGGTAGATCATTTTATGAAAAAACTGGGCCAGGATTTATGAGGTGGTTGGTTGTTTGGAACAAAACTGCTTGTTGAAATTCCTCCTTTGTAATAGGCTCCATTGAGGTTGAGTTATTTCTATGTCATATTAGATTTGGAATGTTGGCTTTAATTTCTCATCCTCTTGTGCAGCAGTACTGTCTTTAGTCTTTTCAGTGAGGAGTTGTAAAAATAAACTTTGTGCCAAGCGAAATAAATAATGTCCAATTGGGCACATTATGTTTGTATCATACATACGTACCATGCCTAGGAGTGCACAACATCATTATGGTCCTTTATGTGTGAGGAGATAATTTTTTTTTTATATTTAGCCTCACAGAGGAGGTACTAGTAGTTCTCTTTAGTTGTTTGTTGTTTGTTTGTTTAATTATGAGGATCTTATCCTAATCTTTGGAAGAATATCTTCTCTTCTATAGGAAAATATTTCTACATTGTAAAACATTTAAGCTTAAGCACTCATCATTCAAGTATTATTAAAGATATGCAAGAATTTAACACATGATATGACAGCAGAAAAGGAGGACAGGTTGTAGCTCCAAACAACATTTATTTTTGAATTTCATATTAATAAGAGATACAGGAGGCATGAAATAGGCTAATGATCATTGGCATTCCTTCTATGGCATCACTTAGAAGTCAAGATATAAAGGAGCACAGGGAATGTTCAGTTTTGTGGATGGTGACAAGGCCTCAGAAACCAGGGCCTAGACTGTGTGTGCTAAAAGAATTCTGCAAGACCCTGATATGCAGAACACATTGAAGAGAGAAATCTGATGCTGTACTTTTCAATTCGACTCATTTTCAAATCAGTGAATGATGAATGCATAGAGGAGATAGATGAGCAACTTCTCGAAAGTACTTCATAATCCTAAAGTGGTCAACTGCTATTCCCCAACTGAATATTGCATAGCATAACACTATATAATATAGGATATAGGATTATTGACTTCATAAATAACATTTAAACTAAAGGTTTTCAATTTTCTTATTTTTATGTCATAATATTTCTGTAACTAAAGTATGTATGACTTACATTTATAACCATTATAGTGTCAGTTTTATGATCAGATTAATAGTACATAAATTTAATTCAAATTCAACACAAGAACACAGCCAATACCCTGGGAAAATCCTCCAACTTGAGGGAGAAAAACCCAGCCAATATATCTCCTATATATTCATATAAATAATAGCAGCAATCTGCTTACAACTTGAGCACAAACTTAATGCCTCAATGGTACAATAAACAGCACCTCTCCTAGATCCAATGATACAAATAATATGAATCTCCTTGAATCGATCTGCTGCTACAAAATCGATCTACTGCTCAGATCACACTTCTCCTTTATGCTTCGAATTTTCTTGATGCTAAACACAAATGAATGCCTCATATAAATAGCCAACTCACACCTCTTCACCAAGAGATGTCGGCCCAAGTGAGACGTCCTTTTGCTGGGCGCGATTTTCTAGAAGGTCGGCCTCTTAGAATAAAATAAATAATGTTTATTTGACTTTTAATATTTGTTTGTCTTATTAATAATTTAAGCGCCTCTTCAAGGAATCGAAACATATAAATTTAAATAGCTGAAAAGCTATATTTAAATTTATCTCTTTAGATTGCTCCAGGAGTATTCATCACGTATCTGTAATTTATCATTAAGACTCCCTCTCAGATAGGGAGGAATACTTTTAGCTGTACAAAAAAAAATGTATCACCTCATAGTGATGTTGATCAACATGGCTACATCCATGTAGGACAGAGCTTGTCACCTCATCATGAAAGCATATGACCTCGTCGTGATATAAGATATCACCTCATCATGATATCAACCATCATGGCTACCTCCATAGATGGTATGTACAAATGCTCATCACTCAATGTGATGTTGTCACCTCATCGTGACTTTCACCATGGCTCTCCCAGAGGGTGAAACACAAGTACAAGTAAATCATCACGGACTCCCTTATGTGATGTTGTCATGGAATCACACACATGACATCCACCATGGCTCTCCCAGAGGGTGGAATCAAGGGATTTCACCTCGAACTTCTCTTGCAAGAGAAGAACTCATTAACAAGGGATTTCACCTCGAACTTCTCTCACAGAGAAGAACTCATTAAAGAGGATCACTGATACTAAGAATCCTTCTCAGTTAAGGCTGTATTCTCCACCATACCAAGCTTATCTCGAAAGTACACAAACTTTATCCTGGAGAGAGGCTTGGTGAGAATGTTTGCTGTTTGCTCATCAGTGCTGATATACCTCAACTGTATAGCTTTCCTCAATACCATATCTCTGATATAATGGTATTTGATCTCAACATGCTTTGTTCTGTCATGAAACATAGGATTGACAGAAAGCTTCACATAGCTCTGGTTATCACAATGAATGATAGTAGGCTCCATTGATTGTCCAAACAATCTTGCAAAGAGCTTACGAAGCCACATTGCTTCATGAGCTGCCACACAAGCTGCAATGTACTTTGCCTCTGCTATACTCAATGCCACTGAAGACTGCTTCATGTTGCACCAAGATATCATAGTAGATCCCAAACTGAAGCAACAACCAGAGGTACTCTTCCGATTAGTGACACACCTTGCCCAATCAGAATCAATAAAACCATTTAGCTCCAAATCCACACCTGTAGAATATCTCAATCCATATCCAACTGTGCCACGCAAGTATCTCAGGATATGTTTGGCTGCAACAAGATGTATCTGTCTTGGTTCACACATGAACTGACCAAGTGCACTCATTGCATAACAGATATCCGGTCTAGTGTTAACTAGATACATCAATGAACCAATCAGCTGCCTGTACATCGTGGAATCCACCAGTTCTGAACTAGCTGTAGCCTCCTTCAACTTATGTAAGTTGGTCTCCATAGGAGTAGACATAGGTTTGCAATCAATCATACCAAACCTCTTCAGAATGTCAATGGTATACTTGCCTTGACTTAGAATCATCTCATCTGGCTTTTGCCAAACTTCTAAGCCAAGAAAGTAATGCATGAGACGAAGAATCTTCATTTCAAACTCAGAAGCTAACTCCTTACATTTGAGAATGAGGCGTTCTTCTCCAGTGATAATCAGATCATCAACATACAAAACCAAAATCAATGCTTCACCATTAATTACCTTGAAGTAGAGGTTAGAATCTGTATCATTCTTTGCGAAACCCAAACTCAACAGGTAATGATCAATCCTTTCGTACCAAGCACGAGGGGCCTGTTTAAGACCATACAAGGCCTTCTTCAGCTTGCAAACATGAGACTCCTTCCTATGTACCTCAAATCCATAAGGTTGCTCAATGTAAACCTCTTCCTCTATTACACCATTAAGAAAGGTAGTCTTTACATCCATTTGATGAATCTTCCATCCTCGAGATGTAGCAATAGCAATAATGGTTCTGACAAAAGTATAGCGAGCCATTGGAGCAAAGGTTTCTTCATAGTCAACTGCCTCTTTTTGTGAGGACCCTCTAGCCACGAATGTGGCCTTGTACTTCTCAATGCTCCCATCAGCCGCATGCTTGATCTTGAAGAGCCATTTAGAAGACACCACAGATTTGCCTTTGGGTCTAGGAACGATGTCCCAAACATCATTCTTAAGTATGGATTGATACTCTTCAGTCATAGCATCTTTCCAAACCTGTTGACTAGAAGCTTCTTCAACACTTGAAGGCTCTGACTCAATGATTTGACTCATTAGAGCTACATAACCAGAGAACTTATTAGGTCTCTTACTTTCTCTGAAAGTTCCTCTTAGGGCTGCAAAACTTTCTGCCTCCTGCATTATTTTCCTGGCCCAAAGAGGTCTCTTCCTTCCAATCACAATATTTGTAGGCCCATAGTAGGCTCCAAGGATTCAGCTGGATCATCATTTTCTTTAGGTTCTGGAACCTCCCTCTGATCCTCAGGAACATGGTCAACTTCCATATCCTGAGGAGGCTCTTCTTCATCGATCTCCATATGAGTATCCTTGGATCTTTTGAATGCAACATCCTCCTCAAATGTGACATCTCTACTGATTTCAATAGTCTTTTGACCCTTAATGTAGATTTTGTAGGGTTTTGATGTCTCACTATAGCCTACCAAAATTCCCTTTTTGCCAGAAGGTTCCAATTTTGTCCTCTTTTCCTTTGGTACATGAACATATACAGGACATCCAAAGATCCTCAAATGGCTGACTTCATGCGTCACCCCTGAGAATGCTTCTTCCAGAGTTATGTTCTCCAAGATTCTGTGAGGACGTCTATTCTAAACATAGATGGCTATCCTTGATGCTTCAGCCCAAAGTGAGGTTTGCAGGTCTTGGTCATGAATCATGGCTTTGATTGCTTCCACAGTAGACCTGTTCTTTCTCTCAGCAACACCGTTTTGTTGAGGATTATAAGGAACGTTGAACTCCCTCTTAATCCCCACTTCAATACAAAAGTTACAGAAGATACCA
This sequence comes from Sequoiadendron giganteum, assembly GCA_007115665.2. NCBI lineage: Eukaryota > Viridiplantae > Streptophyta > Pinopsida > Cupressales > Cupressaceae > Sequoiadendron > Sequoiadendron giganteum. Next base: position 675,496,747 of record CM021104.1, on the reverse strand, counting down.
AAAGTGTACTCTCCTCCGTTATCGGATCTCAAAACCTTAATTTTCTTCTTGGACAAGTTTTCCACTTGTGCTTTGAAGTCTTTTGAATTTTTCTAATACCTCGTCAGATTCTTTAGATCTCAAGAAATAAATCCAAGTCTTTCTAGAGTAGTCATCAATAAAAATAATGTAATACAAGAAACCACTCGAAGACGCAATAGACATTGGACCACACAAATCAGAATGAATGAGATCAAGAATACATTTAGATCTACTTTCTCTACTATGAAATGGACCTTTTGTATTCTTACCTAAGGCGCAACCTTTAAATGTACCTTCATGCTCCTAGTTGAATTTCGGAAGGCCAGTAACCATCTTCTCCATGATAGGTAGGGCTCGAAAGTGAAGGTGAGCCAATCTTTGATGCCAAAGGTCACACAAACTTGAAGAATCATGCACTAGAGCCTGAAGGGGGCGAGTGCATAGCCTGTAGAGACACTCATGTCTAACTCCAATTACCCGAGCAATCTTGATGTTGGAGTTCTTTGCCCATATAAGAACTTTGCCTTCTGAAAATGCAACTTGGTAACCTTTGTTTTCCAAGGCTGAAATGGAAACAAGATTTCTCTTGATGCTTGGAACAAATAGCACATCATTTAACTCCAAAGAAATGCCGGAATCCAAGTGAAGAGAGGAGTTCCTGACTCTTTTTACAGAGTAACTAACATCATCTCCAATAATGACTTGTTCACTGGAATCTATCTTCACCAAATCAGATAGATTCTCCCTAAATCTGGTGATGTGGCGAGAGGCACCACTATCTATCAGCCAAGTGTTGGTGTCGGTGGTCACATTGCTTGACAAGGCTGAATAGAACAGTTATTCACTTGTATCCTTTTACATAGAGGCTTTATCAACATTAGCAACGATGGCCTCCTGCTTAGGCCTGGAAGGACATTCCTTTGCAAAATGACCATACTTGTCACATCGAAAACATTGGACCTTGGAGAGGTCCCTCTTCTTCTTAAATGCGGGGCCACCATTAGCTCCTCTATCTCTGTTTCTTTTGAAATACCCTTTCTTCCCACCTTTCTTCTTTGAGGATTGAGTGGCAAGAACATGAAGGTCTTCATTGACGGAGCTTTGCCCAATTTCTCTTGCTGCCAACCTAGACTCTTGTTGAATATAGTCTGCCCTCAACCGATCAAACTTGGAAAGTTTTGATCTTGCACTGATTCCCTGAATATAAGACTCCCAGGATGAAGGGAGACCATTGAGAGCTAGCATGGTTAGATCCTTGCTATCGACCACATGCCCTATAGACGAGCGTTGATCTCTCAATTCGGTTATTCTCATGAAGTAGGCAATGATAGTTTCTCCCTTCGCCATCTTCAAGTGATGAAGTTGTTGCTTCAGTGCAAGAGCTCGACTGGTGTTGTTGATCTCGTACATCTCCTCTAGGGTTTTGAACATCTCTCTTGCAGTCCTTAACTTGGAGATGATAGGAACAATATGATCCTTCATCAAATCAACCAACATCTTCTTTGCCCTAATATCTTTCTTGTTCCATAGGGATTTCTCTTCCTCATCTGTAGGCTTGAGGGCGGAGCTTTCCACAAATTCTGCCAATTCGCTTTCCTCCAAGGTGAGCATGATCCTGAATCTCCACGAAGTGAAGTTTGATGCTCCCTCAAGCCTATCCTCAATCTTAAGACCATTCACCATCTTGACAGAGAGATAGAGGTGAACAAGGATGAGAACTAAAACAAGGGTATTGCTGTACAAAGCACAAATCTAATCGAGATCTTCTTCAAACACGCTCTTATACCATGTTAGTTTTATGATCAGATTAATAGTACAGAAATTTAATTCAAATTCAACACAAGAACACAGCCAATACCTTGGGAAAACCCTCCAACTTGAGGGAGAAAAACCCAACCAATATATCTCCTACATATTCATATAAATAATAGCAGCAATCTGCTTACAACTTGAGCACAAACTCAATGCCTCAATGATACAATAAATAGCACCTCTCCTAGATGCAATGATACAAATAATATGAATCTCCTTGAATCGATTTGCTGCTAAAAAATCAATCTGCTGCTCAGATCACACTTCTCCTTTATGCTTCGAATTTTCTTGATGCTAAACACAAATGAATGCCTTGTATAAATAGCCAACTCACACCTCTTCACCAAGAGATGTCGGCCCAAGTGAGACGTCCTTTTGCTGGGCGCGATTTTCTAGAAGGTCGGCCTCTTAGAATAAAATAAATAATGTTTATTTGACTTTTAATATTTGTTTGTCTTATTATTAATTTAAGCGCCTCTTCAAGGAATCGAAACATATAAATTTAAATAGCTTAAAAGCTATATTTAAATTTATCTCTTTAGATCGCTCCAGGAGTATTCATCATGTATCTGTAATTTATCATTAACATATAGTATTACTCTATGTTATTGAATCGGCTTGTTTATCTGCCGATTTCGGGTATAGGATGTCCTAGAATAGGGTACCTATTAAAAACCCTACGGAATCGGTTAGGGTATTGCACTTTTCATGTTGAAACGTTTCAAAAAAATTATGTCGAATCTCGATGACTCCAAGATGACATTGTGATTTTCACCCATTTCCGATGTGTTTCAACATGCCGGTGCGGTTTTAGAAAACCTTTTTCCTCCATTTCGAAGTCAAAATAGAAACCCTAACACGTTTTCATTGGTTTCTTTGGTTTGTTTCTGGAGGCGAATTTTGTTGGTTTTGGGAGGCGAATTTCTTTGCTCTCTCTACAGACATGCGACTAGGCGACCAGGTTGAATGCAAACTAAGCACTACTTGCAATTTTACATGCGACAGAAGAAGGGGCTTGTTGGTGTGCATTTTAAAACTCACCGAACACAGAATAAAATGCCCAAGGACACTTTATCCTCTCTTGAAAAGTTATTATGAATACTAAGAAGATTATGCAACAACTCGAAGGTTTCTTTAGTCAGATCATGACATGTGGAGAAGATCAGTGGGCGTTGTAATTTGCATGTAATCACAAGGGGACTTACGTTATAATTTATTTGCAAGCTAAGGACTTAGACGGTTTTGACAGTGAATGCTCTTTTCATCGGATATTTCAAATTTCCCAAAAAAATAAAAATGCAAAAAGATAAGGGTTTAGATGTCTAAGCTATGCCTAAGAACTCAAGAGATGGCAGTGATTAGATGAAATGAAATAACCACACTTTGTTTCGCCTCCCTGGGACAACTACACAAAGTGGGTGCAATCTTCAACGAAGGTGATAATAATTTTCATGTCTGAACTAATAATTATTCAAACTGAAGTTAAGCATCCACAATTTAAGAGCTCAGGCTAACTTTACGCATTGGATACAAATCATCTATCCAAAGAAAGTATGAGCGAAATTTCATCAATCACCGCTATCAGATCTTTCATTCACTAACAAACATTCAAATGGAAATGCTAAATTAACTTTAATCTAAGTGTTGAAGGAGAATATGTAAACCTTGCACACCACTTGAAAATAAAAGTGATTCTAAGCAAATCATGCACCAGAGCTTTTATTAACGGAAATGGTATAACGCAACAATCTCATACTACTCACTTCACAAATTGAAAATGAGAGTACGCAAGTTTATATAGAGTTCTCAGAAATAAAAGAGTGGCCCAAAATAAAATGAGCCAACGGCCAAGATTAAAAGAAATAAACCCTAATTAGGGTTTCCCAAAATAACATTAGTAGACTATGAGTTGACAAGGTGAGTTGGCGCCTGGAGCTATTTTCATAGAATTACATCCCTCTCCTCCCGAGTTGCTGTGTGTTCGATGAACCTAGACACGATAGAGGCAACTTCTTCCATAGTGATTTGTGGGAGTATTCTGATCCTAAACTCCAATCCGTCCATGCTTTCGACGCACTTGACAGAGATGTCCTCCCACTATGTCTCGACCCGCTCAAAGGCCTCTTGGATGGCCAAGAAATTCGCCATTTTGACCCAGCTCTGCCTCAAGATAGGCCCTGTGATGGAAAAGAAGTCTTCTCGCACCTTCTTCTTCAAACCTTCTAGTTGTAGATCATTTTCTTGTATGACCTCCTTGTCTAGTATGTCTACAACCATATTGAAGATTTTGCTCTGGATTTCTCTGATCTGCTCCTCCACTTTGAGCCCATCAACCTTTACTTTTTCCAACACTTCTCCCCGTGCTGTCAAAGTCTAATACCATGTGTGGAAATCGTAGGCTGCGCCTGTTGCAATGATGCCTCCGTCGATTAATTCCTGCTTCAGGACCCCTTTCAGAACCCTAAGGCACCGAATTATCCTCTCCTGCACGTTTGGAAGGCCATCCCATATTTCCGCCAAGGCGGCCAGTCTGGAAAGCAATGAAGTGGCTTGACCGTAGACCAAGGTCAACTTCTCTAGGAAGGTGTCTGCCTCTGCGCCTTTAACCACTATCCATTCCTTGGCCTCTCTTGCTGTGACCCTGTCTTCTTCCACACCCTTTGTCGCTTCCTGTGAAGGGTTCGGAAGAAGGGGCGCTGCCGTGTTATCTTGATCAAGAGGCTTGATCAGATGCTGTATGTACTCCTTCAGGTGCTCAATCTCCTGTTGGCAGCCTTTCCTCTTTACCACCTCCTTTGCTAACCTTGACTTGATGGTGGACACTGAATTGTCTAGGTCTTCAACTTCTTGGCCCTTTGTGGTTGGACCCAAGTCGATGGTTGTGACAGCATACTCATATGGGGTCATATCCTCCCGTGGCTTGTCCATTGTCGGCACTGCAATCTGTATGGTCCGGTTGCTGGCTTCATCCCTCTGTATGGATGAGAACTTCTTTGCCGGCTTCTTGACTGAAACTTGTTCAAGTTTGGCTAAGAAGTTCGCAGCATCATCCTCTTTCTGTTCCTCAACTGGCACCTGTATTTTCATTCTTTCTTTTAACTAGTTTGGGATTGTGAGTTGTTCAGTGCCATCCTCTTCCGGTACACTTTCTCCGCCTGGAGCGTCCAAAATTCCTCGAAGGGCTGAGATCATTCCTTCCTGAAAGTCATCATTTTGGCACCAACCTCATCATCCGACTCCAATATTTTCGTGCCTGTGGTAGATGGAGGTTCATCATCGTCCAGCTGAGGCTCCACATTGTCCTCGGAAATCGGAGAAGGGTTACTAATATTGGCCGACTCATCAAGGGTGGCCAATATCTCGTTGATATTTCTGGATGAGGCAGAGTGTGAAGGCCCTATCCTTGCCTGTTTCTGAACAGGCTCCCTGTCCACAACTATCTCTTTCCTCTTCCTTGAAGTAGTGGCCTCTATCAACTCCACGGCCTGGGATGCTTCCGCATTAGAAGAGTAAGATTCCATTTCGCTTAATCTATCATAGGTAAGCGTCACCTTCATCCGCCTCAGCGCCTGGATCTGTTGATCGACCCACCATTGAGTATACTTGGTGACTGGTCTCATCAATGTGTTCAAGTCAGCATGTTCAGGTTCTGACCACCTTACAGCAGGCAAGGGCAAGCTTTCATCAAAGCACGGCTATACTTGTTTCCCATCATCCTTGAGCTGATCAGGCACTTGGCAAAATTCAGTTGCCTTGATGAAGCTAACCGGCAGTCTGGACCACAGTCTTTGTCTAACCTCATACTCATTTGCAGCGTTTGCCCAGAAGTCCTCCAATTCAACCCTATGTTTGTACCTTCTCCCATCCACAGTCTTAATGTGATGATGTTGGTCGAAGTTGTCCCTAGACGGATAAGTGGCCTGGGTACCGCTGTATTTCCAATTTGGCACTCTCAGTTGCCTGCGTTGACGGACATGTCTTCAACATGTTCCCTATAAAGAAGGGAAAGGTGATTGCCACCTTTTGTTTTGTCCTTTGGAAGCTCTGATATTCTTCCAACTGTCGCAGCACCTCAAGCAAGACCATCATATTAGTAGGAAAGATTGGCAATCGGTATGGACTCCCAGTGAATCCTTGGATTCTGATATATGTGTACCTTGGATACTGGATGAACCAAGACCCGTACTTGCCAATCAAACTCTTAGCTTTGTGAGTTAGCCATTGGTGCGTTCCTCCTTGAAGTATTCTGGTTATGTACATGAGGAATGCGTCATGTGCTCGTCTGAAGTGGGCTTTCTCACTTAGCTGAAGTTGAGGATAGCAATCGTAGGACTTCAGTTCATTCTTCCCGTTGCCAACTATGCCTTTGCAGATCAAGCCTGCATACCTGTATGTCCTAGCCAACATGTAGATGACATAGGAGCTCATATAGAATGTCTTGGTCTTTTCAAGGTTGACCAACTGCTCGTGAAGACTGTTGCTTATCATGCGAGACCAATTGAACATTTTGACCCCCTCCGCGATGTCCTCGATAAAATAGTACATCCAAGTCTCAAAAGGCGCGCCTTGAGGGTTGCCCACTATTCTGTTTATCAGGATAATGATATCTCCGTAATCCTCCTTGAAGTCTGTGTGCAACAGCTTCTTCGACATCTTCTTGGTTGACGCTCTTGGTTTCTCCAGCCATGACTTATTAATGTTGGCAGCACATAGATCAAGCTTTTCCTTGTATAACTTCTTTGCATCCTCCTTAGTTTTGTAAGTAGTCTTGTGGTATGTGGGGATGCTGAAGGCTTCTTGTATGGCGAACTCTCCAAGGTGGGCCAATATCCTTCCATCAGGCACAACAATTTGCTTGTCTTGTGCATTATAGTGAAGAACGCACTCCAATATCAACTCAACACATTCAATTGCAGGTGGGAATCCGACAACTTGAACAATTCCATTTCTCATCATCCTTTTGGCAATAGGTGTCAGCAAGAATCCATCGTGCCTGTACATCCTTCTTTTGAATTCCTTGAGGTCGATGTGTCCGAGGTTGGTGTCTGTGAGATTCTTCCATTTTGAATTAATCTTGGATTTCGGCTGCAGCCCCTTGCTGGCGAACTTCATCTGTGCTTGTCTTGACGGCTCTCCCCGGGTGGTCATCAATGTGCAAGTACAAAATAATTAACATTAATACGAGAACTTTTCTTTTAAAAATCAGATTATTCCGGGATGTTCTTTGATAAAATCGTACTTTCAGCCTTTAAAATATAAATTTCTGTGAAAAAGCAAGCTGAAAGTGAAGAAATTCGCTAAGTATTGGATAAATCTCGTGCCGGAATGAATGTAGAAGATTAGAAAAGAGTAAAAAAGTATTGCCAATGAATTTCCAAACCTCTGAGAATGTCCTCTAGTTGCGAATGAAATAAAACTTCTGAAAATTTGATCAAAGAAGTGCGCCAATCTACTGAGAAGTGCGACTTTCAACAAAGAAGTAATTTATTTCTTCCTAAAAATCACATCCTTTAGCATAAAATTACTCCTGCTACTCACAAAGTAGCGTTACTTCAAAAAAATACTTCTTGCAGATTTGAGAGAGATAACTTCTTCTTAGTTGAATTTGTGAAAAATGAGTTGCTGAAACTCATTATATGGCTGAGAAGTGCGATTTTCCTTAGCAACTGCCTTCTTTTTCTTGAGTTTCTCTCAATTTTAGAAACGTTTTCTCTTCCTCGATTAGCAAGTCTCTAAATCTTTTCGCAATCATTGAGGCAAGTTTCTAATTTCCTCTTGGCGCCACCTCTTTCTGAAATCTTCAGATCTCTTTTAAAATTTGCCTAAGTGTTGAATTTTTTTTGAAACATATTAAATTAATTTTCCAACTTGTTTAGTCCTTGAATTGCGACAAAATTTAATTTTGTCTAAGGCAAATTAAATATTTCTCCAAGTTATCTCCCATTTTGCCAGACATTGAAATTTTTAATTAAAATTCCCTAAGCGTCGGGAAATCATTAAAATATTAAAATATTAAACTTCCAACTTGTTTAAAATTGATACTTGGCCAAATTTGTTTGTCTGTCGGAAATGTTTAATTTTCCAATCATTTGCTTAGCCAAAACGTGCTTAATGACTTCTTTGCCAATTTTCAATTTCCCGGATGGACTTTTGGCCTCTCCAATCATCCATACGTAGTCCAAATTTCCATTTTCTCTCTCCTTCTGGGTTGGGCAGACTTGGAGATTTCTTTGCTGTTTTGCAATTTTATTCATGCCTTAGGAATTTATTTCATGCCGAGTTGGGTTGACTTTGTGTTTGCCTTGCCAGACATTTTTCATTCTGTGCCTTAGAATTTCATTCCGTCATGCTGAGGAGTGAATTTTATGCTAGCTTGATCCCTTCTCTCTCTAGGCATATTTCATTTTTCCTTGCCTTACAAAAATTTCCTTTCCCAAGGTTGGGCGCACTTTAGCTTTGACTTGTCCAAGGGCGGACTTGACCTCTTGTCTTGCCATTCATTAGGCTTGGGCGGACTTCATGTCTTCCTTGCCAAGGGCGGACTTGGCACTTGCTCATTCCATTTACCTCTATCCCTAGGGCGGACTTGGAGGCTTACCAAGACATGGCGGACTTCAACTTTTCCTCTTCCAAGGGTGGACTTGACACTTCATCAAGCCATGGGCGGACTTGGACATCTCTCCTTCCAAGGGCGGACTTCACCCTTCCTCAAACCATGGGCAGACTTAGACCTCTCTCCTTCCAAGGGCGGACTTCACCCTTCCTCAAGCCATGGACGGACTTAGACATCTCTCCTTCCAAGGGCGGACTTCACCATTCCTCAAGCCATGGTGGACTTGGAGGCTTCTTGTGCCATGGTGGACTTCAGCCTTGGCTTGCTAGTGCCTGGCTTTGCCATGCCAAAGGCAAGGGCGGACTTCATGCTTGGCTTGCCATTCCTTCTCATGGGCGCACTTCACCAGACTTAGCCATTTTTGCCAACCTTTTACCATTTACCTTGATTTTCATGTTGATTTCTGGAGGCGTGTTGACTTCATGTTCAGTGGGACCTCGAAATAGAAACTTTCTAAAAATAGAAAAAAGCAAAAAGCATCCCTAAAAAATAGGAACTCCAGAATGGCCTAAAAATGCCAAAAATCAAAAAGCAAAAAAGCAAAATCCCTAAAAAATAGGAAGTGTCAGAAATGACCAAAAGCACAAGCGATCCTCGTCTTCTGGACCTTCTGAGCCCTTCCATGACGTTTAGGCACACAAACGGGTTCAAACTCTTATCTTGGCCGGACTGACTCTCAAAAAACACTCAAATTCTGAACTCCAAACTGGCAACGTAGACAGCGAAACCAAAACTTATGGGGGTCCCCATTTGCAATGGGGCGATGTGTGAAATAGGTCACAACAAGTCTATGGAAGATGACAATGGTAGAAGTGGTAGAGTTCACACTTTTTTGGCTCAGGGACGCGCCCAGAAGGGGTTGCTCGTATTTTTTGTTTTTTATTTATTTTTCATTGTTTAAAGTTTTAAACCTTTAAAGTTTAAACAATAAAGCTCCAATGTTTTAAAAATTTATAATGAAAACTTAATATTTTATTTTTAAATTTTAACATAAAATTATTATTTCATAATTTTTTTTATAATGTTGTTTATTAAATTTAATATATAATTAATATAATAAATATTTATTGATTATTAATCTATTAATAATTAATATAATATTTTATATTTATTTATATTATTATACATTGTTATTTTAAATTTTGTTATATTAATATATATTATAAATTAAGTATTAATAATTAAACTATTAAATATTAATATTATTATATTAACTATTAAATTAATAAATATAAGTCAAATTATTATATTCTTAAATATATATTATAAATTAATTTTATTATTTTAATTTATGTTACTAATAGTAATAGTCTAATATTAACTAGTAACTATAGTTCAATAACTATTAATTAATATTTAAAAATCAATATAAATTTATTAAATTATAATTATACTAGTTTAATATATTTAATATTTTTATATGTATTTTGTACGGACGTACCCAAACGTACCCAACCCCACAATTTTTTTGCCGTACCAACGTATCGTACCTGCACATGTACCCGATTTGGCAACTTAGGTATTACTTCCTACCATGAGCAACTGATACCAAACCATTCAAATTGTTCATTTTATATACTTTCTTATTATTATATATATATATAATTTGTATATTGAGATCCAAATATGACACTTAAAAACCCATGCACGCATTATACAGTATTAGATCTGTAAGCCTTTTTGTGGCTTTTAAAAACATGCTATATACCAATGTCAATCTTGGTGTTGCAGGATAGCTTCAATATTTTGGTGTTTTCCCTATGATAGTTCTTTGTGTTTTGTGGTTCTTTAGCAGCTTTGCTTATTTGGCATTTATATGTTGACTGTAAAATAAAGAGAAAAGGATGCAGCTTACTATTATTGGTTGTGGAAAATGTTTTCTCATCATTTGATAAGATAGTTATTATTTGTTCATTTGGGGGTGGTGTTTTGTAGAAGACAGAAATCAAAGACCGGCATCTGCTCAGAAAGCTGAAAGAATTTTATGGGTTGACAAATATTCACCAAAATCGCTGACAGACCTTGCTGTCAATAAGAAAAAGGTCAAACTTCTTACAGTTTATCTTCCAAGCTACTTATTGTTTCTGTTTTTTTAATTGGAGTTCATTCTGCGCTGTTTAAGAATATGATCGTTATATAGGGTAGTTTTGATTTTTGGGCAGCCAGTTTACTGTATATTAACATTTTTTTCCCCTTTTAATTATAATAGGTAATTTGATGCCAAAATGCCTGAAATGCAGCATTTTTTCTAATCAGTTTTTTTGATTGGTAAATAATAAGGATTTTTCATAAATCAAATATTTTGTTAAGTGGGGTTGAATGTTTTGGATTGAGTTTATTGTGAATCAGTCAATGGCAGTATCTTGACAAATTTTCTTCTTGCTTTAATTTAAGGAGGTTCATAACCAAATATCGCTACGTGCTTAACCTTTTCTATGTTTAGGAAATAAAAATAGTTTGTAGTTGGAAACTAACTTCTTAGATTCTCTGTTTAATGTTTAGGCCAGCTTTTGTAGATGTTGTCAACAGTGTTGATGGTGTATTAAAATCTGAAATAGTTGTGAGATTGATACTTCTGCATTTTTATTGCTATGTTGACAGGTAGCTGAAATAAAAGCTTGGATAGAAGAGCAGCTGAACAATTCAATGGTAGTGATCATTTTAGTCATTCTTCAGTCAGAAAATTGTATCTAGATAACTATAGATGAAAATGTGTAAATGATTGAAGAGTGTTTAGTCCTTTTGATGGCTGTTAACTTAGAATGACATGCCTGGAATCGACATCACAAACTTTAGTTCCTAGGTGCCTAGAAATCTTAAAATATCCCATGGGAGATTTATTTTATAAGCATGTTTTCATTTTATTGCATTTTGCAACAGTAGGATGTGGTTTTTTGCAAGTTAGTAATTTCTTATATCGTACAATGCTGATGAGGATGGTAGTTAAATGCCTAAATGTGAACCTAAGCAACTAGACTAAATATTGGTATAATTGAAAATTTGAGATATTGAATTTCGTTGTTGGATTTAAATAAGTCACTTTTAGAATAAGACTTTCCTTGAATGCTAGTGTACCACAGGTTCATCCCCTAGGCTTGGCTTGATGTCTAGGATGCTTCAAGGAGGTGGTGCTGGGGACAAAACCATAGTTAGAAAATCTGGTGAGTACTTGCCTAACTCATTCGTACATGCAGGCTGAACGTGCTCGGTGAGTAATCTGCCAAATAACCTTCTGCTGAGTTTTTGGCAAGCACTTGCCAAAAAATTGCAAAAATACCTGGATAAAACTCGTGAGTTTGATTCAAACACTTGGCTTGTGACACAGTAGATCAGTCTGCCCCCCCCCAAAAGAACCATTTTTCATCATTTTTCACCTCTTTTTTTTTTCAAGAATTTGAGCTTTTTGACATATTGGAGCATTGGGCATTTGACAGGTATGTAACACTTTTCCGTTTTTTTAATGCCTTCATTCTAAATTTATAGGACTGTTTTTTCAATTGATATATTGGGGATCTATAAAGGGGCCTTGGCCCTCCAACTAAAAGCAACAGATACAATATAAAAACTAAACACTTGCATTAACTACTTGATTAAGGGTGGAGCAGGAAACCGCAGACAGCCATAGAACATACCAATACAGAAAACATAGTATAATACCATAACGATAAAAAATCACAACCCCCTGACCAGCAGAAAACAGAAAATGAAAAATTTACCACAAAGCAAACGTCCACCAGCCTCCATAGGAAGTTGAGACATCTCCCAATGGGCCATCCAGAGCTTGCAGATCATCTTTCCAGTGGTCATACGCCTTGTTGTAAATGTCACTGCTGGGGATGGCCACCATTTGTGCCATTGCCACAGTCAGGCCTTTTGTTGATTCCAAACCATCAAATCTAATTCATTTAAGCACCTTTGCTTGCTTGACTGAGTGTACCAGCTGGTCATACCTTAACAATGGCAATGTATAACCACTTGACGTCTCTAGCAAACCTTTGTGCTGTGACATCATCAAGCTTTTAATAACCATACACATCCTAGCAAAAATATGTTAAGGTATGCACATCTTTCATCAAATCGTGTACCTTGTCATGTATCACCATAATATCCACACTGGAAGCACCCTTGTTTGCAAGCCTAGAAGAATGCTCTTGAAGAGGAAGCAATATATCCTTCACCAACACTATGCACTCGTGCAACTTCTCCCCTCTAGGCATGGCCTCACAAGTAGCTTTGAAAGACTATCCCTCACATTTAGTGCCTGGATTGCTTCCAACAATTTAAACTTAAACTCCTCTAAAATTGAAGCATCCATTTGCAACAATACATTATCTTCTATTCTATCGCTACCTGGAGTAGCTTTAGTAGCTTTTAGGATGGCTGCAGTTGAGAAATTAAAAATCTTCTTTATTCTATGATTTGTTACTTGCCCTTGGCGAAGTTGGTCTCGAGAACCACTCCTAGTAGCCATGAGAATGACACTACCCAAAAACTACAACACTCACATAGGGGCCCCAATAGGCTTTATAGGCTTGAAGAGCCCATACACATTACCATTAAAGTTAAACATTTTTTCTTGTGCATGATGAAATGACAACCTTGAGGCCTCCCTCATCATCAACATGTGTGAAGGGCCAATATCACTTGCCATCCACCATCAAACACCTATTAGGCTTAAACCATCCTAATGGCAAGCATACAATATAAATAAATGCAGACAATCAATCAAGGTGACCGGTCATTATTAATAAGCTTGGCAAGATCTTGCCATTCATTAATGTCATGACTTTCAATAGATGAGCAATTAGATAGTTCAATACCTATGTTATTGAGTTGTCCATTTCCTCTACTGATTTCAGGTATGGTACGTCCTGGAATCGGGTGCATCAAAAAACCTTGCGGAATCGTCTAGGGTTTAGGTTATTGCATTTTGAAACATTTTTTGATCCGCAACAAGATTCCAACCCCTTTTCAACATGACATGGCGTTTTTCATGAAATTTGATGCAATTCCACAACCCAATGCAATTTTCATGCTATTTTTATACCTTTTTAATAAAAACCCTAGGCAACTTCAAAATAAGTGCCAACAAACCTAAAAGGTAAAACATGACATCTATTTTGTTGCTTTTATGCTACAAATGACAGAAAGTAGTCATGACTGCTTTCTAGATCGTCTGTTGCTTGTCATTTGTTGTTTGTGCTATTGGTTCTTGTTAGGTGCTCTTCCTCCAAGCCTGCATGCCTCATAAAACCTTACCCTTGCCATGTGCGACTAGTTATCAGGTAAATCCCTGTGTGACTAACTCTTTGAGCTTGTTAAATTTTAAAATTATATTTTTTATCAAATGATTAATCTATACAAGAACATAATGGTTATTTTTTATTTTTTACCCAACTTTGTTTCATCTTCTATTTGGCCTAAAAAGTTAATATTATGCAAATGGTAATTTCAATTTGTTATCCAAATACAACCTAAAAGAAAGATAATAATTAGTGCCAAATGTTTTCACCAAATTGTTTCTTTTGTGCTATATGCACAACAATATTAAACTTATGAAATTAGTATAAATGCAAAAAAAGTTGCCATTCCCATATGATCTAAAATCAATTTTTTTAAAGTTGCTAGAAAATATTGTGTGGAATATTTGAAACCATCTTGGTTCACACCAATGCATAAGTTATAAACCAATTTTTTAATTTAAGTTTATATATTGTTTGATCCAATATAGATGGGTGGGTAAATTAATTTAATTACAATATATACAACTTTAATTTTTAAGATTTAATATTTATTTTTAATTTAAATTTGTATATTGTTAGAAGGTTTAGGAGTGGGTAAATTAATTTAATAATAAATATATACAAATTTAAAGGTTTATGGTTAAATTTAAATTTTATTAATTAATTTTAAATTTGACATGGTAGGTTAAATTAATTTAATTTTAAATATTTTAATATATACAAATTTGAAAATTTTATGTTTGTTCAATGTTGGTTTCTAATTTTCTTATCACAAAGAGTAGATTGGTACAATGGCAACCAATAGTAACTCCATTGCCCAACCCACCTTTTGAACCAACCCAAGTTTGCCTTTGTGGAGGCATTTATAAATGATAGAAGTTACAACATTTTCGAGGTGGTAAGACATTTGTTTGCTAATGTAGTAATTGGAATGTGTAGTATAATAGCTTGTACAATTGAGTGAAAGAACATTGTCGTGCCATTCCCAATATGGGAATTAAAACATGTCCAGGAAAAGATGGTAAAGGTTTGCCATCTCATCAAATAGCAAAATATATTAGAGAGCAAGAGGAAGTAGATGCAAGAGTCGCCCATATTCCATAGTGTAGAGCATCTTGAGGAGAGGAAGCGGATCACAAAGGCCCCTTTCTTTTCCATCTCATAATGTCTTTCATGATATTGTAGTAGAGAGCTACTCGTTCTTGGGTAGGATTTAAGAATAGCCTACTAGTTGAAGAGAATGCCACTTATGTTAGGACATTTCATAATGACATTAGAGAGATTGTAGATCAAGCCATTGCAAGATGTCTCTATGCAAACAATTTCTCCTTCAATGTTGTTCGATCCTCATATTGGCAAGACATGTTGAGAAAAGCTCCACAAGGGTACATGGGCTTAGGTTATGAGAAGGTGTGCAACACCTTACTAGCAAAGGGGGTAAAAAATATACACTTTATTGGCTCCTATTATAATTCATGGCAACAAATAGGGGTATCCATTGTTTCCGATTGATAGAAGCATGCGAGAAATTGATCGTTAATCAATGCAATTGCAATGTTCCCTAAAGGGACAATGTTTTTGAAAGTTTTCGATTGTGAAGGGTAGGTGAAGGATGCACAATTTATTATCAACATCCTTATATACTGCATTCTGGATGTGGGTCCTCAAAATGTTGTCCAAGTCATAATTGACAATGCAAAGAATTGTAGAGCGGCTGTTATGTTAGTTGAGACACAGTTTTCACATATATTTGGACACCTTGTATTGTCCACTCAATTAACCTTATGCTACGAAAGTTTGGTAGGAAAATAGATTGGATCAAATAAGTCTATGTTGAGGTTGAAGAGATCCAAATGTTGATCACAAACTACCACATGCTGCAAGCTATTTTTAGATCATTCTTGCAATTGGAGCTGCTAAAGGTAATTGAAACACAACAAATTTTAAATTGTATGCTTCACTTTATTAAATTGCTAATTTATTTAAAAAAAAATTATGTATGCTTTCTTTTGGTTTTTATAAATTTTTAATTCTTTAATAGGTTTTTGAGACCCACTCCACATCCAACACAATTGTCTTGAGACAACTTGTGAAGGTGTGGGAGCCACTTTTTAGCATGGTCATCAACCAAAGTTGCTCCTTGTGGAGGTAATCTAATAGTGATAGGGCAACAAATGTAAAGTGGATGATCCTAGATGACACTTGGTGGGATTGCATGGAATATCTTCTTAGTTCACTGAGCCCATCATGAGTATGATCTGTTTTACTAACATGGATAAGCCATTTTTGGGAGAGGTATATGATTGCATTGACTCAATGATTGAGAAGATGAAGTTCATCATAAATGAAAAAGAGCAAGATCCTCAAGAAACTTTCCTCAAGGAAGTGCAAACAATTTGTGTTGAGTAGTGGAACAAAAGGACCACCCCATTGCATATTATTGCCTTTGTATTAATGCCCAAATTTATAGTTATGAGATTCTGGATATGCCATCAAGGGTGCCACCATACAAAGATGTTAAAGTTAGTGAAGGGTATAGGAAAGCACTTACTAAACTCTTCTCCAATCTTGAAATGGAGGATTCAGTTACAAACGAGTTTGCTGATTTTGTAGCCTCCAATGGTCAAAGTGTTTCTGCTCCTTGTGACAAGTAGAAGAAGGATGCTTATGCTTGGTAGTACCTCAATGACCACAACACCTTGAGAGCCTTTTTGATCAAAATTTATCACAAGGAAGTTTTTTAATTTTTATTGCACTCGCTAAATTTGAAGTTTTATTTATAATTTTATAACTATAACTCTCTCACTTTGCTTCAATAGGTTGCTAGTTCCTCTTCATTTGAGTGGAATTGGAGTACAAACTCCTTCATCCACTCATTGAAATGCAATCGATTGGCAGCAAGTAAGGCAGAAGAACTAGTTCATGTGCATTCCAACTTACGCCTTCTTACTCATAGACATAATGAGTACAAGGAAATGGGGCATGAAGTTGTGGGATGTAGATCCAGAGCGAATTGTTTTGGATTTTTTAGTTGCCACATGATCTTCACTTTATATCCAACATACTTTTAGTGCAAATGGTTGTGGGGTTGCATGTGGTTCTTTTAATCTACCCGCATCATCTAATGTCAATGATGATGCTGATGTTAATCTTCATGATAAACCATATGATGCTGATTACTAATTGTATTACTTTAATATTAAACCAATGAACAATGAATTTAAAAAATATCTATCATGACATTAAAGTTTTGACAAATTGATATTGAGTTAGTATATTGCATTTCAAATTTGTAATATTTATGGTAGTTTTGTTTAGCATATGCATGCTATGTAGTATTCTAAATTTAATTCTTGTTCTTAGGCTGTGTATATGGAATTTTTTTTGATCTTTATATGGCTTTTGTATGGATATACCTATCCCCTCCAATTTTTTAACCAGACTGGTGTATTGTACCCACTTACTCATACCTGTACCCAATTCAACAACTTAGTGCAATACCTTTATTGGCCAAAAAATCTGCTACTTTGTCTTGCTCTTGGTAGCAGGTGACCACCTCAACCCTCTTGAATTTATTTTTACAAATTAGAATTTCTTCCAAGATGGGTTGGAGTTTCCAGTTAGGGCAAAAGACATTTTTTAGTGCATTCACCACAATCAATGAATCTCTCTCTACAACTAGATTCCTACATCCTTCAGTCTACACAACTATCAATCTTGCTAGAGTTGCTTCCCATTTGCTTCATTATTAGTTTCAAACTTTTATTGTCCAAATCCTGAGCTCTCCTTAACACAAAAGCACCTTGAGAGTCATGAAGCACATACTCAACACCCACTAGACAAGGATTTCTCTTTGAGGCATCATCAAAGTTCAACTTCCCCCTTCCTCAAGGGCTTTCCTTTTTGCTTTTCTTTAACTATTTTTACTAAGTTACCGGATGCGTACCTAGAGGCCTTGAACCCGGTACGGGTTCGCCTGCGGGTACGCGCTGGGTACGCACAGGGTGCGTGCCCAGCGCGAACCCGGGAGAACCCACAGGCCTGGGCACGCACCCTGTGCGTACCCAGGGCGCATCCAGCTGTTTGGTGCGCGGACCCGAAGGTACCAGGCATGTACCCGGGCGTACCTTGAAGAACCCACGGCCCAGAACTTATAAAAACATTTTTTTTTTAATTATTATTATTAATATGAGGTGCGCCATGGAGTTTTGTATGGTTTCAAAAGCCTTAAATGGAGCTAGGGGCGCTGCCCCTCGACCCCACTGGGGCGTTGCCCCCAGACCCCCACGAGGGGCGCTGCCCCTCAACCCCATTGGAGACATTGCCCTCAAACTCCCATTGAATTTAATTGGTACTCTCCAAGTCCAAGTTTCCATAGTTTTCCTACAAGTCTTCATCTATAATATCGCATTTAAGGCTTTTGAAACCATACAAAACTCCATGCCGCACCTCATTTTTATGGGAAAGAGGAAGATGTAAATTTGTAAAATATATTAATATAGTATTTACTTTCAGTTTTACAAAAACAATTTTCTATTTTCATTTTGTTTAAGAATATCAACATCAACGCATTCCACATGAGGATGCCATTTTGTACCCAATTTGCTTTCAAATCAGTCAAATACAACTATCAATTGACATTTAATATTTATCTTTGGCATTTGGCATTGATCAATGATCAAGTATCATACTATGAAATGATTTAGTTTTACAATTCTGTATATTTCTCTTTTTTTTTTTTGTATATATAATACATATATATACACGTACCCAAACCCCTAAAAAAAAATTTCACGTACCCACGTACCGGGTTCTCGTACCCGAACCCGTCCCCGAACCCGAACTGGTAACTTAGTATTTTTAGGAAGAACAAATAAATTAGCGGGAAGGATGAAGTTAAACCCTATTGTTGTGCTATCTAGTGCTTAAATTTGGACATATTATCAGCATTCTTTTGTATTTCACATTTCAAAAATTCTTTAATGATACTCTCAATTTGACTCCAATATATTTCAAGCAAAAGGGTCTCATTTTTGAATATTCTGCAGTTTTTCTCAAGTCAAATCCCCCATACAACACACAATAAATATGTTTTCCAAAGAACTTGTAGTTGTACAGTGCCTTTTGGCCAGCAATATATATTTTGCTGTAATGTCTCTGGAGAAGCCCACTAGATCTAAAACTTAGTAAAATGGACCATATTCCAGCCAAGAAACTGCATTTCAATAACAGGTGATCTACTGTCTCACAATCATTTTTGCATAACAGACATTTGGAAGGGCCATAAATCAATCTTTTGATTAGATTATTAAAGGTTAGGATGTTAAATTTAGGGGGAGTAGAGGCACAGAAAATGAGATCCACTAGAAAGTCCTCCAATTTGGTTACTTGACTGACTATATTTGATAACATTTTACCCAAATCTAACTTTATAATTGCTCTCTTTGTTCCCAATTCAAAAAGGGGTGTCCTCTCAAGATAGTGTTGGGGTTTGAAAGGACCAAATGCTTTTTCAATGTGGTTATTTGATTCTCTATAATATGGAAGATATCAAAGTTACGCCATTTATCCTTCCACAAGATATACGAAATAAGCATATACAAAATCAATATTTAAACATAACACCAAACAAAAACAAAACTAAATTAACCATAGTCCTAGCAATATAAAATAAGTGTTACACAAAAAGTGGGGAAATTAATATACTCAAGTCAGAAAAGGAGATACAAAAACAATAATCATAAAAAGAAAGAAAGGTGCAATAATCATATAATAAACAAAAAAGAGAAATAATCAATAAAATATTAAAATAATAAAATCCTATATACAATAGTATTATTCTACAATTAAAATCATAATAGTAAAGGTATCATTCTGATATTATGGACAATAAGAAGAAACTATTATCATTATGGACAATAAGGAGAAAGTATTATCATAGGAATGCTATGGAATTAGAAATGCTATGATATAATAATAACTGTGATAGTATCATCTTAAAAAAAGGTATATATAAAGCATGATATCCCAATCCCTACGAATATTCTCATACTTCAATGGTAAAAGAAAAGGCAATAGTGAAGGTGAATAAGGGTGAGGAGGAGAGTGCAAAATAAGTAGATTTAGATGCAAAGAAAAAAGTGGAAGAAGTGGCGCTTGGGAATTCTGCCCTTTGCAGGGGTTTTTTGGTGCCTAGTGCCTAGTCTTTTAAGGCAAACACAGAGCCAAGCAATGGTGGTAAAATTGGTCTGTATCCAAATACTAGGGATGCAAGAATGCTGCTAACCCGTTCCATGTTTTATGTTCTTTTGCAAAAACATTGCTTGTGTTCCCACTCTTGGCCACATTCCTACTGTGAAGGTGTCTCCTCTTCCGATTTCAGCAGATGCAAGGGATGATATTGACTGTGCTTCCTTTTCATAGGTTTCTATGGATGCTTGGTAGGGTTTGGATTTGTCAATAGAATTTGTGGATTTTGTCCTCCTAGGAAATATCTTGATTTTGCTTTCCTCTCCAATAGATTTTTGCCTGGCTGAAAACCAAATTGTCACAATTGTTGACAACCTAGAAAATTCTCATATGCTGAATTATTGGTAGGAGATCGTTCTGTTGGAGTTCTAGAAATGGACTGAGGAATCTTGGTTCTCAATCTTTGATCCTTCAGTATCTATCCTATCCAAAGTTCTTTTTGCAATCAAAATTTCAATCTCAGGCCGAATAAGATTTCATTTGGTCCAACATAACATGGTTTTTTGGGAAGTGTGGGGTCTTTCTATGCCAATAGCATCCCTTTTTAAATCTCGTGTAAGTGGTTTTGTCTCAGATTTTTAATCCCTTTGGATTAGATTTTACAATCTTCCCTTGGCAATGTGAAATATAGGTCTTTTGAAGCTTGTGGAATAGATTAGGGATTTCATAATAATTGTCCCTTCCTTAGAAGATGTACAAAGTCACTTTGTTAAGAGTATGTGTGATGGTTGATCTCTCTAAGCCCACTTTGCACTCCACCCCTTGGATCCAATATATAAATTATGAAGGGCTGCTATTTTGCTGTTTTTGGTGTAATATGTCGGGGCACTTCAGGAGGGAGTGCTGCTCCACAATTTTGACTCCCAAGTTAGTAAAAATTTAAAAGTGATTTAAAAAATTGGCAAACTGGAACCAAATTTCATGTGGAAAAACCATGGTCAGTTTATGGTGGACAAATCTAAAGATGTTGGGCTTTATTCCTCGATGCATGAAATTATCCCTCAGATCCTTGTAAGTGCTGGTGAAATTACCCCCCTAGGTGGGGATGAAGAAGAGGATATGGGTTTGGTTTCTCTGGACTAAAATGACTTTGGGGATGAATTTTGGAGAGCATAACTCCTTTCTATTGCTTAGACAGTGAGTCTCAAAACAAAAGCAGAATGTGGCTTGAGAGGTGAGTGCGGCCAGAAATCCTTGAAGGACAAAAATGAGGAAATCAATTTTGGTTATCAGGCTTCCTTGGATAAGTTTATTTGGGAGAAGGATTTTGTGTTTTGGGTTGAGAATGATATACTAGAAGAGGGAGAAATCCTCCTTGAAGAAAATAATTGACTTTGGACTCTAATGTGGACATTAAAGGCATTGGCTCTCTCTATTGTCTATGGGAACTTTTTCAACCAAGAAGAGGAGGGGCAGAAAGACAAAAGCAGAGCGTATTTGTTTAGAAGAAGCCCAAGAGTCCATAGCTTTGGGCTCTAAACGGACTGTGGAAGTTCTCCTTTCTAGGAGGGGGAGGATGCAGGCCTAGACCTTTTCCTAATTTGTTTCCTTTGGTGATTAATTTCTGAATCTTCTTGTAGGATGGCTGGTCTTTTACTTCTATGACACTCTCTCATCAGTTCTTTGTAGCAATATATCTATTCTTGATTTCCCCTAGGTTGCAATAGTTTGTCTTTTCTTGGTTTCCCTTGGTTATGTGTTGGGGTGTTAATATTGTAATGGGGATGTTTCTTCTCTCTATTTTATTTATGGGTAATGGCCCCAATATCCCTCGTCTTACATATAAAAAAATAGTGATATTTTCAATATAGAAAAACACATAAAAAGAATAAGTATTGATATAATTTTATTATAGTCAATACATGCTCATTAGACTTTGGCAAAGTTTAACTTTTACAACTTATTGTTAGAGATTGAACCAATTTATGGTGATGATTTTGAATGTCAGTATTAATATTGAAATGGTAATTGATTATCGTTGAACAAGGAGAGGAATACTCCTTTAATAATAGATTACAAGACGATATTTCTAAAAGAAACAACCGTGAGCTAAAGCAAAAACAAAAACTTACTAAAAACTAATTGAAAGCAATCTAAGTTAACTAAAAGTAAACTAACAACTAACTAACAACTAAGATGACCATTAAATATTACAATATCACTTTAATACCCTCCTTTAATGGTCATTCTACTAACTAAACCAAGTTTATCTATTACCCGTTGGTCTTTTGGCCATGAGTGCATAAAAGGTAGACTCCTTCTGCTTAGTATGCTATGCAACAAGGGCCTTCTGTTGAGACCCTTCCTAGTTGGATTTTTGATTAGCCAACCGCTTCCTGCAATGTTTCTTCATATGGCCAAGCTTACCACAATAGTGACATCTGATAGACTTCTTGGAGCTATCCTCCGATTTGGCTTGTCCTTTTTGCTGAGTGGACTTGCCGTTGCTACTCCCAAACTGCCTCTTCCACCTATCCTATTGCAAGAGCTTGTTGCATAGTCATCAAACTTCAGGTCAACATTGGTGGAGGTAATGTTGAGAGTTTCGATGAAGTGCTCGTACGATCGTGGTAATCTTTTCAGCATGATGACCACCATATCCTCTTCTTCCATCTTGCGACCAATGGCCTCTAGTTGATTGCGAGTGTCTTTGATCTTCATGAGATGATCTTGAAGAGACAACTTGTCATCCATCATAATGGAGAACAATATATTTTTAAGGAAGAACGCTCTGCCCTTGTTTGAGGTTTCATGAAGATCCTTCAAGTGTTTCTAGATCTCCACAATAGTCTTCCCAGATGGTGTTTCTAGAAGCATCTCATCGGTGACTGATAACTTGAAAAGCATAACCGCCTCTCGATTACTAGCATCATATTTGTCTTGGTCCTTTCCCATAGTGGTGGGATGAGCTTTTGTACCCAGAACAATGGAATCTAGACACTGATACTCGAAAATAGTGAGCATCCTATGTTTCCAGGTGTTGTAGTTTTTACCATTAAACCTTTGGCTACTTTCCAACATGATGTTGGTCAAAGATGCCATCCCTCTTGTTTTCCAAAGACAAAAAACGAGGTAAAAGTCTAATTGCAAAAAGAATAATTTTTTAGTCAAACCTTAGGTGATCAGCTAGCACAAATCCCAAGGCAATCAGCTGTCCCAAATCCCACAATTTAAAAAA
Organism: Sequoiadendron giganteum; assembly: GCA_007115665.2. Taxonomy (NCBI): domain Eukaryota; kingdom Viridiplantae; phylum Streptophyta; class Pinopsida; order Cupressales; family Cupressaceae; genus Sequoiadendron; species Sequoiadendron giganteum. Next base: position 675,473,631 of record CM021104.1, on the reverse strand, counting down.
AAATTGTAAAAAAATCAAAGGCTCAAAAACCCACGATTTTGTCCAAAAATTGAGAAAAAAATGAAGTTCTTTAGCTTTAGTCATGAATTTTTGAAAAATCCGTCAAAACCCTACGATATTTAGCAGAACATGCACTTGATTTTTTGTCATAAATAGTAAAAAATGCAGACTTCCTCATAAACCCTAGCCACAAGTTGTAGAACAAGCACAAATTTTTCAAAAAATCTATCAAAAAACATAGAGAAATCTTTAGAAAATCTCGTTAGAAACTTCACATGTCACAGGAAAAACCAGAACAAACCCGTAGAAGTCAGAGGAAACGCCTAGAAAACTTCTCATGTCGTGCATGTAGACATAATCTCACAAGGAGAAAAACGCTAAAAATTGGTGAATTCTTCAGAAATCGGGTGCCTAACAAACCCTTGATTTTCTACAAACAGGTCACGGAAAAATAAACCACGATTTGTGGACGCTGCGGGGGTTTGCATAGTCACAAAGTACAACAGATCCCGTTGCACAAAGAATAGGCATGAATCTTGCCAACAAATATTGCCAGAAATCCTCAAACATGCAACCACGAAACTCAAAAAATCGCGCATCCAAGGAAAAAAGACTCCCCACGAATTTGCCAGACGCGTGTGCGATTTTACCTTCAGATGCCACGATTTTACACAGTGTAGTACACCCACTTAAATACCCATGAACATGGATTTTTATCTGCAGAAAAATCACATAGGAAAAGGTGCGATTTGCACACAGACTCACACGATTTGTAGGAAATCAAGTAGAAAATCCCCACGAATTTTGTCACAAAAGTTCGCCAAATCCCTCGAAATTCAGAAAAAATTCTTGTGATTTTTAATAGTCGAGAAAACCCACTATTTTTATTAAAAAATTGAGTAAAAACTTTTAAATTTTTTTCCAAAATTTCTTAGGAAAAAAACTACAAATTTTATTGCCCAAAAAAGTTGCCAAAAAATAACCTCTGCTCTGATACCATGAAATGGTAATTGATTATCGTTGAACAAGGAGAGGAATGCTCCTTTAATAATAGATTACAAGACAATGTTTCTAAAAGAAACAATCGTGAACTAAAGCAAAAACAGTAAGTTACTAAAAACTAACTGAAAGCAATCTAAGTTAACTGAAAGTAAACTAACGACTAACTAACATGTAAGATGACCATTAAATATTACAATATTACTTTAATAAATACATTGTGATATCAATTGTCATCTTAATCAATAATCTCCATTTTTCCAATATAGAAAATGCTTTGTCCCTAGTCAGTTCGTGAATGCTGTTTGCAAGGGATGTGGCAATTTTAAATGTTTTGGCATGGCCTAGGTTTTTCTATGAAAACATCTTGAGCTTGTATTGAATAAATGTAATGCAATAGACAATATGAAGATATTCATGCATCTAATTAAATTTATTTAACTGATGGTACTGTATATGTGGTTTGATGATAATTGTTTAACATAAAATAGGAACGTCTAATGTTCCTTATATTTTTAGATGGAGGCTGAAGTAAAATATGAGACAATGTTTGATAAGTTTTATAGGATTAGGAAAGTTTTGTAGCAGTCTAATTTGTAAATGAGCTTGTTTCAAACTTTCAAGTGGATCTTGTACCGAAAAACCTATATTAAATGCACAATTCCTATACTTGTTCTCATTCTTGCTTTCGAGACTTAAGAAGCTGGTGTTTCCAATTTTATCATTTCTTGTACCTCTCTTGCTGGATGACATTGACACTGATATTTTTTGATGTTTTAATGCCCAGGAACCTTGTGGACATCATGTTCTTTTGCTTACAGGACCAACAGGAGTTGGGAAAACTGTATGTATTGCTCTTTGAAATCAAAGTGCATATTGTTTGGTTTGACAGTTGTTATGTTCTCAGACTAATGGTTTTGCTCACTAAATTATATAATTTATTTTTCTTGGATTATAAACAAGGAAAGATCTCAAAAGTTTGAAGATGGCATGGGTGCTGTTATTTTGTTTAGCTTGTTATACTTGATAATTTTAAATTAACTATATGAAGAAAAAGTCAAAACATTTCCTGCTGCATATTCTTGGGAATAGTCTCTTAGACTTTTAATGAATTCTTTGCATGTGCTATTAAATTTCTTTCTTTCAAGAGAGTGGCTCCAATTGCAAGAAATCAACAATTGCCTTGCTTCCGTGTGCATCCTTTAGTGTTAAGGCACCTTTTTTGCTTTTAACCTCAGAGAAATCCATATCAACATATAGACAAGAAAAGGTGGATGAGAGGGGGGAGTTGTTTACGGAGAAATAGATAATAACTTATGCAAGGTGTTGCCAATGGTGTCCAAGTTGGAGGCAGATCAAAACTGCAAGGGAAGATTAGGCAACCTTACCCAAACCAACATCACTGTGAAGGACTCAGTTAAGGGGCTAAAAGTTGGGTGCCAAGGCTTCACAAAGAGAAAGAGCCTACCCTTGAAAGCAATGCCCTGCCTGAAGAATAAACTCACGATCCTCCTCTGCAACACAAACAATAAGAAAAAACCTTTGAGCATAAATGTAGATAACAACAAGCTTTGGAATCCCAAGCAAGGAGATCTGGTAAGTTGTACTGAAAATTTTGAAACATGCAAATCAAATCCTTCTCTATGTAATGCTCTTCTTCTTCAACAACATCAGGCCCTAGTTCAAGCAGAGGAATTTTCTCAGACTGTTGAACCAAAAATAAACCTGTAGAGCTATAACATGATTTTTGATCTAGAACAACGTTCAAAAAACCCCCAAGCTCAAGCACACGAGGATCAGAAGAGACCTGCCCCAAACATGACTTTTAATCAAAAAGAGCAACCATGCAGATCTCCTATTCCCAAAAAGACCTGTGACACTGACAACCAAACAAAAACCTTCATGTGAATGAAAATGCGAGGAAGGCAAGGGCATCTACCAGAAGAAGATCTGAATGCATAGAAGAAAGGTGTATAGTTGAAGGAGTAGAGGCAACAAGAACCAACTTAGAAGAATAAACCCCATTTGCAGAAAAACCAAAAGAGCAAACATCAGACAATCTGTCTGAAGCAAAAGGAAGAAATGCATTAGGGATACAAGCCTGAACATTTTGCTTGTGGTCAATAGCAGTTGTAGCTGCGCTAGCCATCCAAATCTTCATGATAAGAGCCAAAAAGTCCTGGGTATTACAACTTACACCCATTTCTTGTCGCCTTCCATTGGGTAGTAGTTTTTCTTTAGGTTTTAAGTTACCAAAATTTGGGATAACAATTCATTATGGATTTGAACTATATTTACTTGGTGATACCTCTAAGCATAGTTCAAAAACTTGTGACTTGACAAAACTTATGTTACCAAGTTCACTTGTTTGTGGGGACATATCCATACCAAACTAGATGGGCATGGTTCTCAAGTTCAGTCCCTCTTGGGTATGACTAGGGTTCTCATGGTACATCTGAAATGTACCTGAGATGAACCCATAGTCCCGGGGACAAATCAAAAAACACTTTTCTTTTTAAAAGAGATTTTAAGAACCAACTAATTTTAGTTAAGCTCTATTAGTTTTCTTCTCATAAATGTTTAAAAAAAATCCTAGTTAAGCTTTGTTGGATTTCTTCCCATAAATGTTTTTTTTCTATGTTAGGGGAGAGGACCCAGTAGTTGTGCACCCTAACTTCGCGCTGCTCAAAATCCTACGTGGAAATTTCAAATCACTCCAAATTTTTTACAGCAGCTTACATGGCAAGTCACCTGCTTATAACTTTCGTTTCAGGGCCACATCATCAAATATGATGCCACATCAGCATGCTTTTTGTCAAGGTGTCCAAAAAGGCCCAAAAGAAAAGTGCTACCAATACTTGTGCATTCACATCATGGGTAGTTGAGCGCTGATGTGGTATCACATGATTGGTTGCTTTTTAGATCAAAGGGATACATTTTGTTTAAGTTAGGGTACTTATGTCACAACTATTGGACATTATATAAACAACTACTATCACAACTATTGGGCATTATATTAACAACTACTATCACAACTATTGAAACATGCTCAACTACTGGGTCCTCTCCCCTACACCAAGTTTTTGGGATGGGGAAAAGTGTTTCAAGGATGGATTTTCTGGAGGCCAGTTTAGGGGACAGTTATTAAAAACATAGGGAAATTTCAAATATTCATATGATAACATTGATAAGCCATTCATTAAATGCATTATAGATTCTTCATACATTACATTAGAGTTAAATTGAGAGTTCATACAGAGTCAAACAAATTAACAAAATTTAATTGTTTTCATAATTCATTGTCTATGTGCATATGATATATTAAAAAAAATGCCAAAAGGCTGTGAGTTTCAACGACAAAATGAGAAAAATTTGAAAGTATGCTGCTGCCCCTAAGCTTGGAAAGAACTTGTGCAGTCAATGAGCCTCTCTCCCTTGTCTCTCTCCCTTGTCTCAAGATTGTAGTGGTTGACACAAGTGATGAAAAGATCCTGGCATAGGTACTGAGATGGAAATGAGGCTGCCTGAATAAGACCACTGTCCCAAACTCTTTTTGCTTACCTTATTCCCTTTTTGATTGTGTTCTTCCAACTTATTTCTTGGACATTGATGCGCCCCAAATCGGTATCCTTGGTCTGAGGATTTTTGTGCACATGTTTGGAAGGAAATTCTACCATTTAGAGATGGTGCTGCATTTTAATTAGAAAGATGCCTCTCTTCACTGCTTTTACAATTTGAAAATTTTCTGCCCCTAAAATCTGATAGAAAACTTGTTCTTTTAGGATCAAATGAGCACCTTTTATGCCTGAAAACACTGATGTTCTTCCACTGAAATTCTAATTGTTCTGTCACTAAAAAATGCTGCCTTATGCTTACGAAAATCAGTTAGACTGTCATATATGATGAGAGCATTAAAAGGGAGCTCAAGTTGTGCGTATGAGAATTTAAAGATCAATTGTCCTATGACTGAATCTCTGCCATTATATATTGCAAACCTGCAATTATGTGACTGCAAAAACAACTGAAAACTGCTGTTTTCAGTGATAGAAAACCACCATCTTGGGACTGAAACACCACCTTGAGAGGTACAAATGGAGCTTGAAATCTTAGGTATTGTTTTGCCCAATGTTACCTTGAAAACCATGCTATTTTTCCAATTGAAATGACTAAAATATGCTTCCAAATCTTGCAAAGTCTGTTCATTAAAACATAACAACATGCGACTGTCATACACCATAAAAGAGCTTGTAAATCTGTTGTTTTGCAGACCAAAATATCTCATTTAGGGCTGAGTGTGGTGTGGGGGCTCACAAAAAGAAAACAACAAAAAATTTAATTCACTTGTGGTCTTTTTAAAAAAATTGGGTGTAATTGTGGTCATCCATGCAAACTCTCTACGTTTTCAGGATGTTAAGGCCAATTTTTTCTTCACTGGGGATGGCAGGGAGACATTTTTGAGGCATTATCACATCCCTGAAACATCCCTGGTATGCGTGTCAAAAAATGCTGGTGAATAGTTTCTTTTTGCAGTTGCAATTAAGATTTTTTAATTTTCTTCAAAATGTCTGTGCTAGGGTTTTGTCTAGGCACAAATGAGATATCCCCTAGGGGTTTCAAATCTGATTTTTTATGTTTTGTTTTTTTCTGATTTTTTTGTCTTTTTGCCAATATGAATGCTGGAAATTGAAATAATTGAAGGAAATCGAAAACAGAAAGAAACTTGCATAAATGAAGGAAACCCAGTTGTTCTTTATTGATTTCTAACAAAACAATAACATACCCATTTGGTGGAAGAAGACGTTACAGATCTGATTATGAGTAACCAGCAATTTAATGGTTCAAAACCCTAGGTGCCTTGCTTGAATTCTGCTTCCTTTCACCTTCATTTTGATGTTGATCCAATGGTATGATCTGGATGCCCCAGAAAGAGGTCTTATTAGTTGTTAAAACCCCAACAATCTGCTGCTTGCACCACCGTGCCATAATTGCACCTGTATGGCTTGATTGAGTGCTTCCACGTGCCAGCAAACAATTGCAATTTTGATTTGTTTAGACCATTAGCCCTTACTGAAACTGTACGACCTGTTGCAAGGGTTGGATCTGATCTGCATGGCCAGAAAAGGGAAGTTTCTCACGTGCCAAAGAAGCTAAACAACAATCCTATCTCTCACTTGCCAATTGGAGGAATGGTAATCTGCCATTATTGACCTAGTAAATTCTTATTTTGATCTGCTCTAAATTACTGGAAATTTCTGATTTATTCTTCTCTAAAAAAACCTGTGAAAGCTCTGTTAATGGTTCCTGTGTGAAACCATTCAAACAAGAGTTCTCTCACACCTGTAAACCCTATCCTATTCAAGGGTTTTTCATCCTCAGAATAGCTTGAAACTTCATACCTGCAAACCTTGTTGCTCAACTTTTTTCATTTGTAAAATAATAACTTGGATAATGAAAATGATCTTCTTTTACTTTTATTCTTCTCCAAAATCTCACGCCTTAACTTGGCATTTTACTTTTAAATGAAATATTAAATAATGCCTTCATAAAACCCAACGCCACTTTTAGCTTTTTGCACATTTAAACAATTTGTTTTTTTGAAAGATGTGTCTGTTTTAATAAAAATCATAAAGTAACTTTAAAATATAATCATCTTAAATAAAAGTTACTTCATCCCTTTATAACGCCAAATTATAAAGTACTTAATTAAAAGTCACTTTATAACATTTAAATTATAAAGTCACTTTAATAATATAACATTATTAAAGTAATTTGACTTTAGTAATTTAATTAAAGTGCCCACTCTCGACCAAAATTGACAATAACCCCTTGAGAGTGTCTCCGACACAAATCCCCTCTGCAGGCGTGAAACCATTGAACTTGGTATAACTATGACTGATGAGCCCTGAACTGCCTTCAAAGAGTGACATAGAGTGCCATGAATGGTGACATATGTATAGTCATGTGGTATGTGGTATTATAACAATACTCGCATAAATGCAACCACTTGATCCATGCCTCCTGCTGCCCCGAAATGTAGTTCTTGAGGTATCCCTCTACCCATTTATCAACTATTTTGGTTTGCCCATCTGTTTGCAAGTGGTAGCTCATGCTCGGAGTGAGTTTTGTGCCACTGAGTCTGAATAGCTCCTACCAGAAATGACTCATGAATTTCCTGTCTCGATCACTCACTATATTCCGAGGTAGCCCTTGTAATTTGAATACCTCTTTGAAAAACAAATCAGCAACCTGCACTATTGTGTATAGCTGAAATTGGAAAAAGTGTGCAAACTTCTTGCGTTTGTCAACCGCAATATATACAGTCCCTGTCCTGGGTTTTGGGCAAACCGTGATGAAATCCATGGATATGCACTCCCAATTCCAGTTAGGAATGGGTAGGGGTTGTAATAAACCTGCAAGGAAAGAGTGCTCCTGCTTGTTCTGTTGGCATGTAGGACACTCTCTCACATACATGAGTACCTTTGATTTGAGCCCTTTCCAAGTGAACCGCTCCCTAATCTGAGTGACGTAATGAAAGGCTCTCATTATCCGCTTCTTCATAGAGGATCCGGGCACAAGGAAAATCCTTCGTTTGCAAATGATGAGGCCATTTACAAGGGTATACTTGTCATCTGCAACTGTACCAACAATGAGGTTGGAAGCCCATTTATCCTTAGCATACTCAATTGCAATCAAATTGCTCCAATCATCTGCAACCTCACCTAGAGAGAACAAGTAAGGTCTCCTCGAAAAAGCATCAACAACTACATTTTTCTTACCCTTGACCTAAGCTATGTCAAAATCATATGCTTGCAACTTGCTGACCCATTTCTATTGCCGATCATTGAGGTCATGTCGACTTAGGAAATGTTTCAAACTGTTATGATCTGTTTTCACTAAAATTTTTCTACCCACTAGATACTGTCCAAATTTAGCCAAGGCATGCATTATGTCTAGCATTTCCTTATCGTAAATGCTGTAACTCCTCTCAGGACCCCGAAGTTTCTTGCTCTCAAATGCGATTGGGTGCTTATCTTACATCAAGACTAGTGATTTTTTTAGTGGTTAATTTTTGCCAATTAGCTAATAGTTGAAATTTGGGAATAAAAAACTTTCTAATAGTTTGAGCCGTAATGCGAGACATGAATCACCAAATTTTTATGAAGTTTTATTTTAGTTCTATTTAAATCGCCAAAGAAATTATCTTATAAAAAAATTGAACTCAAAAATTCGCCATAATATTTGATACCTGATTAGATCAGATTCGCCTAAATTTTATAAGTTATAGTAGAAATCTATATTAATTCACCAATTGTGTATCATAATCATTAGTTTCTTTAGGGCCATATTTCTAATCTTTAGTTTCCACCATTGATCTACAATATAATCTAATGGTCCTCATTATATTTTACAAGGTAAAATGTACTCACAATCTATACTACTCATGGGGCCCAAAATTTCTTTTGGATCATTGATCTTAGAAGATCAACTATCCAAAAGCAATTTTGGGCCCAATGAAAATTACAGATTATGGGTAAATTTTACCTTTTGGAAAACAATGAGGTCCATTAGATTATATTTTAAATCAATGGTGGTAAGTAAATATTATAGTCTACCCTTAAACCCATTAATAATTTCCACCCTTGGGTCCCTAATTTTCCATAAGATTTTTTCCTTTAGATTGGAAGGTTTCACCATCATAATTAATGCTTTTTCCTATTATTTTCCAAGATTCGCCAATATTTTCTACAAAATTTTAGTGATGTAAAAAAATTTGCGAATAAAATTAATATTTTTTTTGAAAAAAATGAAAGATTCGCCAAAATAAATTAATATTTTTTCCCAAAAAATGAATGATTCGCCAAGATTTTATATATTTTTTTGAAGGGGGTTTCTTAAAGTTATCACTGATCAAGACAACACCAATGCCTTCTCCCAAGGCATGACATTGTAGCTCAAAAGGCTGTGTGAAATTTGGAATAACAAGTATCGGACATGAGCTCATCAATTGTTTGAACTTATCAAAACATTGCTGTGCTCCTGGAGTCCAAACAAATGCCCCCTTCTTTGTCAAGTCCATAACTGGGACTGCCTGCTGTGAAAAGCCCTTGACAAAGCGACGGTAGAACCCACATAGCTCAAAGAAGCCCTTAAGCTTCATGAGATTCGTAGGAGGGGTCCAATCAACTATAGCCCTCACCTTCTCTGGATCCATCTTGACTCCTTCAACACTGATGATATGCCCAAGTACAACAATTCTCTCATGTCGAAGTCACATTTTGATTCCTTGGCGTATAGAGATTCTCTCTCCAATGTGCCCAATACTGAATCCATATGTGCTAAATTGATTATCCCAAGTCCTACTGAAGACTAATATATTATCAAAGAAGATGAGGATTGTCTTCCTCAGTTGATCCTTGAAGACCTTGTTCATACAAGATTGAAAGGTGGCGGGAGCATTGGTTAGACATAAAGGCATAACCAAGAACTCAAAGTGCCCATAATGGCAATGAAACACTATCTTCTCCACATCATCCTCTCTAACCCAAATCTGGTGATAGTTGGATCGAAGATCTATATTGGAAAAAAAATATGCTTTGTGCACCTCATCGATCAACTCATGAATTCGTGAAATTGGGTACCTGTTTTTTATAGTTATCTTATTCAATGCTCTGTAATCGATACACATCCGCAAAGTGCCATCTTTTTCTTCACCAGAACAACAAAAGACGCAAAGGGACTTTTACTTGGTTTGATGTGACCCATCTCTAGGATTTCCTTTATCATCTTCTCAATCTCCTCTTTCATCCTCTTGGGATGCCTATAGGGAGTGATAATGACCGGATTAGCATCGTCCTCAAGCTCTATAATGTGCTCAAACCCCCTGTCGGGAGGTCTCCCATGTGGTGAATTCTCAAACACCTTACTGTGTTTGTCTCTCAATGCTTGTATGTCGAGTGGATACTCATGCTTCTGCTGCTCAACCTATGATGGCAAGGTATAACACTCCACAACCCACTCAACTTGATCATGCCTGATCAATCTCTCCATTCTCCTGAGTGAAATAACCCGAAGACTCCTATTTGACATACCCCTCAACACATGTTTTCTGCCATCAACCTCAAATTTCATCTCCATAACTCGCAAGCTGAGGGTAAACTCACGAATAGCATGAAGCCACTTCATGCCAAGTACAACATCCATCTCCCCCATGCCAATGACATAAAAATCTGCCTGGAACTCATAGTCATTCAATTGCAATGTGAGGTTTGGAATCCTTTGAGTACATTTGAGTGTGCACCCATCAGCTACTCTCACTTCGAATCCCCCGAACTCCTTAGTCTTGAGACCACATCTAGCCACCAGCCCCTCATTTATGAAGTTATGAGTGGCTCTTTTATCAAGCAACGTAATCACCCGCTGCCCACTCAAGATTCCTCTAATCCTGAAGGATCCCTCTTTTTGAATGCTCGAGAGTTGTGCTGTAGGTGGTGCTTCTTCCCTTTCCTTTCTTGACCCTTCGGATGCACTATCCTCATCACTATCTTCTTGATTAGTCTGCTATTCTGAATTTTCAGAATCTGATTTATTAGCATAAAAGTACTCCATCTGATTTACTTTAGCTTGAGAAGAGCACTTATGACCTGGTTCCCAAGGTCCTTGCATTTGAAACATAATTTTTGTCTTCTCAAATCTCTAATAGTCTCATCATTGAGTCTCGTAGATGGTTTTCTTTGCTGGTTTGAAAATTCATTCTGTGGTTTATCTTTTGAAAAGGGAAAGGTTTTGACGGAAACTTGCTTGTTGGGGCAGCAAGCTCCATATCTCGTGCCTTCTTCATAGCATCTTGTAGTGAGGGTGGATCGAAAGCTATGATCCAACCATGTAAAGGTTCCAAGACACCTTCATTGAATAGTACCACTAACCTCCTCTCAAAGATGCTTGTCGCCATCACTGATAGCCACTGAAACTCTGAAATGTAAGATTCCAATGACCCAACTTGTTTGAGCTGTGCAAGCTCACGAAAGAAAATCTTTGGGTCTCTCCTATCAAACGCTTTGATGAGTTTATTAGTGAACTCATCATAAGTGGCGATTGACCTGTTTCCCAATGTTACCAACCCGTGGTACCACCACTCGTGAGCTAGGCCATCTAAATGCAACGTGGCAAACTTGATTGCCTCTTCCTCAGGTATGGGCCTCAAGGAGAGGAAATTGTCTAACTTTTGAACCCGGGCGCGTGCTGTGCATTTATTTCCTCCATTGAAATGCTCCAAAAAAAGCTTGCCCACTGCCTGCTGGAAATCTTTGGTTCCTTGTGATGAGCACACAAATATACTGAGGTGGGGGGGGGGGAGAGAGAAGAGGTGAATCAGTATATTACAATTTTTAACTTCTCAACTTTTACCAATTTCAAACTTTATCTCAATTACAACTATGCAAGAATATAACAATATGAATAAGTTGACACCAAGATTTTACGTGGAAACCCTTATAGGAGAAAACCATGGTACAAAATAATGTGCTTTATATTTAAACGAGTTTACAGTGGTTGTAGGCACCAACCTCTTAATTAGTTATGTAGGCACAAACCTCTTAATCAGTTATGTAGGCACCAACCTACAAGGAACACCAACTCCTTCTTGCATGGCACCAACCTTAACTTACCTGACTGAAAATTCAAAATGTAGAGTAAGATCTTCAAACAGATCTGCACCTTGCTTCTATCCTTTATACTTCTTTGTGATATAAGATTCTTCTTCAATGTTCACGCAAGAAAGTAATATGCTGCTCTGATTTCTACCCAATCATTCCACTCACTCTTATTCCACATATGCAAATCTGAATTGAATCACACTAATATATGTTTGTCATGAATTGCAACCTTTGATGAAAGTTCATATCTTTTGAAATCTGTTCTTGCACCCTTTACTTTTGCATCTTTTCAATTTTCAAATTACACCTCTTCTAAACTTTGATTTATTAAACTTTTATCAAGCCATTCAATGACATATATTCTGATCTTTAATTTTTACCTTCAAACTTTTATCACCTTATTCAATTTCCATAAGAACAGATCACTCTTTTTCCATCGTACTTCATATGCTTATTTCACTTTCTTAAGTAACAGATTTTTATTAAAAACCTGATTACTCCTTATCGTTACACCTTTTCCAGTTTCATTAAGACATCATTACATTATGAGATAGATTTTATTTAAGAGCTATCGCACCTTATAAAGCTGGTGTTTCATCTAGTTTGTCTTTTTATTTAACTGACTTTGACTTATCTGGACATGGATCGCACCTTTTCAGAGACACCTCTTCTTAAAATAAATTGCACCATTTTATTTTTTGTCTTTATTGGTTTTGTCTTATTCATTTTGTCCTTTTCCAAATTTTGTCTTATCTGTTTTTAATTATTGCTAAATTGTGCCTCTTCAAAGATAAATCACAGCAATTTATTTAATCATCCTTTGATAATTCTGAAACACTATCTCATAAAGTCAATTAGAGCATTAACAACCTGTATTAGTTTGTTGTTTGTTTAGCAATGATTTTTTTTTCAGATTTAAATCGATTTCTTCTAATGTAGAGAATTGATGGTTTGAACTTCATTATGTCTTTTAATTGCTGCAGTTTCAGTTATAATTGCTGCCTTCTATGTCAGTAATCGCTGCCTTCTTTGAAATCTGTTCTTTAGCATAGGCCAATCTTCTTAATTTAAACTCAATTGAATCATCATGATCTTGGTTACATACTTTGCAATCAAATCATCATGATTTTGTTTACATACTTTGCAATTGAATCTTCTACCTTCTTAGCTTGACATTAATGACAATTTCCAAGACCCTATGGTGGTCTGGTGAAATATCCCACCACTGATAGGATATTGCTTTCTGATTTTTGCCTGTCTTGTTTTTTGGTTTTATAGTTTTTTCCTTTTTTTCTTTGTGTTTGCTAGGAATGCAGGAAATACAAGATAAGAATTGATAAACTCAAACAAATAAATTAAACTATTAACTCAGATAAGAATTGATAAATTATCAACCCAAAATCCAATAGTATAAATGCAGGTCTTAAAATGGTTTAACCAGCAAATAAGAAGACCTCTATATTGGACGCCTCTTCTGATAGCCACCAAAGGACACACCCAAACTGCTGCTCACAAAACTGATTGCCTTGGATGCCAAATTTGGTGAAGGTTTGGAGACAATAACCTAGGTGTTTGAGCCTAGAAACCACCACGCCTAATCTAGAGGTTGTACGACCTGCAACAAGGTTGTATGGCCTGATATGATCCTCACGCCAAGTGTTTTTGCACAATCAGCAACAATGATAACAACAAATATATTTTCTGATCTGCACAATCAATCCTCTAAAAAACTTTGAATATCAATTTCCAATCAACACAAATGCAGCTTTTGGATGAAGCTACTTGTAGAGCAATCCTTGGGTGATATTTCACACCTGTATATCACTGAATCTAATAGAGTTATCGTTCTCCAAGATCAAATTTCTGCCTAAAACCCTTGTTTCTTCTCCACAACAAAAAAACTCAAGTTTGTAAAAGTTGATTGAATGAATAATGAGCTTTTTTGAAATCTTTTATACTTCCTCCAAAAAGCCACGATTTCCCTTGGCTTTTTAATTCATTAAATAATAAATAACATTTGTTTTTGTTGTTCCATAATATAATCCTCATGTTGGCGTCCCCTTAGTTGCTTTTTTAATTGACCTTATGATTAAATAAAATCATATATTTTAAAGGTCATTAAACACCATTAATAATATCAATTTATAATTCTTTAATAATAATTAATAAATTATAACTCCATTAAAACCCATTATATCAACATTAAACTGATTCTGCCAACAACACGAGGTTACCCACTGCTTCCATTGCTCACCAAAATGGCTTACTATAAATAGTAAGGTTGGACCCAAATGTCTAAGTGACTTACTAAAAATAGTGAGTGCAAATAGAGCCTAAAACACCTTAGAAAGGTTCTTCTTGATTATCACCAAACATTGGAGAAGATATCTCCCAAATAAGGCCCTCTAAACACCAACATTAGCCTATGAGGACCCGTTGATAGGCTAATCCACCAAACACTAAAACTGGCTAAGGAAGGGGACATTACATTTGGTCTCCAACTTGCAAATTGCCACTGAGCTTTGTCTCCTCTGGTTTAGGAATTGATCCAAGGCCAATAAATTCCTAATATCAGGAGAAAGTGAAATGTACTCCGCATGGCTAGCTCTAACCTCATCAACCATAGACATCGGTTGTTCCAGAGGCTGCTTTGGGCGAACATGTGCCTCAGTCCTATGTGTGAAAGTAGGTTGTAAGGGCCTAGATGTGGGGAAGAGTGGAGTCCTTTGCTCGTCCTCAGGTTGTGCATGGGAGCAACCAATCTCCTTAGGATGCATTGTCTGGCTAGGGGTAGTGTTCTGATTCATTTTATGCATGAGATCTGCCATCGCCAATCTTCTCAGGACACACTGTCTGGCTAGGGGTAGTGTTTTGATTCATTTTATGCAAGAGATCTGCCATCATGTCCAACATAGTGTCGAACTTTGGCTCTGTTCTAGCGCTGGGGTTAAGGGAGCCGACATGTCTCTTTTCTCTATTTGCCATTGCATCTGCAACACTCTCACTGTCACTGAATAAATGCTTGGGTGATTCTTGAGAACTATTAATACCCAACGAACCTGTAATAGTTTGTCCCTCCGGTAGCTGTGGAGGTTTCCACGGTTGTGAACCCCTATTATATACTTGTCTTGGTTCGCTCATGAATCAACCACATAGGCTGGCAAGAGATTTAAAGCTCTGATGCCACTGAGATATCCCCTTGGGTTTCAATTTTGATTTTTTGTGTTTTTGGTTTTTTTTTCTGATTTCTTTTTGTCTTTTTGCCAATATGAATGCTGGAAATTGAAATAATTGAAGGAAAGCGAAAACAGAAAGAAACTTGCATAAATGAAGGGAACCTAGTTGTTCTTTATTGATTTCTAACAAAACAATAACATACCCATTTGGTGGAAGAAGATGTTACAGATCTGATTATGAGCAACCAGTAATTTAATGGTTCAAAACCCTAGTCGCCTTCATTGAATTTTGCTTCCTTTCCACCTTGGTTTCGATGCTGATCCAATGGTATGATTTGGACGCCTCAGAAAGAGGTCTTATTTGCTGTTAAAACCCCAACAATCTGCTGATTGCACCACCATGCCATAATTGCAACTGTACGGCTTGATTGAGAGCTTCCACATGCTAGCAAACAATTGCAATTTTGATTTCTTTAGACCATTAGCCCTCACTGAAACTATACGAGCCTGCTGCAAGGGTTAAATTTGATTTGTACGGCCAAAAAAGGGAGTTTTCTCATGTGCCAAAGAAACTAAACAACAATCCTATCTCCCACATGCCAATCGGAGGAATTGTAATCTGCCATTATTGACCTAGTAAATTCTTATTCTGATCTGCTCTGAATTATTGGAAATTTCTGATTTATTCTTCTCTAAAAAATCCTGTGAAAGCTCTGTTAATGGTTCTTGTGTGAAACCATTCAAATGAGAGTTCTTGGGTGATCTTTCACACCTGTAAAGTAAACCTTGTCCTATTTTAGGGTTTTTCATCCCCAGAATAGCTTGAAACTTCATACTTGCAAACCTTGTTGCTCAACTTTTTTCATTTGTAAAATAATAACTTGGATGATGAAAATGATCTTTTACTTTTATCCTTCTCCAAAACCTCACGCCCTAACTTGGCATTTTACTTTTAAATAAAATATTAAATAATGCCCTCACAAAAACCAATGCCACTTTTAGCCTTTTGCACATTTAAATAATATTTGCTTTTTTGAAAGATGTGCCTTTTTTAATAAAAATCATAAAGTAGCTTTAAAATATAATCTTTTAAATAAATGCTAAATTATAAAGTACTTTATTAAAAGTTACTTTATAACATTAAATTATAAAGTCACTTTAATAATATAACATTATTAAAGTAACTTGACTTTAGTAATTTAATTAAAGTGCCCATTCTCGACCAAAACTGACAATAAACCCCTGAGAGTGTCTTCGACACAAATCCCCTCTGTAGGCATGATACCACTGAACTTGGTATAACTTGCTATAAATAGCAAGTATGAATGATGAGCCCTGAACTGCCTTCAAAGGCCTACCAACCAACTGGAATTGAGCTAAATGTATAGGAATGAAACACAAGCTTGCTGAAGACCCCAAATCCCCTCCAAAGGGCCCCCCTGAACATCTTGTTAGCCTACGGGAACCACTATACTCAAAGTTGAATACGAACCCAATTTGGCAACATAGGACAAGACGAGGTTGACCTAATTTTGAATTGCACACGACAACTCATCAAAAACTCAACCAAACTCAACAAATACAAAATACTCATTTTGAAAAAAACCATAAATTTTGTGCAAAATTTAAAATACAGTTGTAGAAACATATGAAATGAGTCGTTAGAACATTGGAAAACTATTGTCTATTAGATTCAAATAAAAAATAGTACAATATTGCATCAATATGTGAATACAATAGCTAATAACATGATATGAATCTCATGATGTAAAATCATCATCAAAAAATTACGATTCCATGCATCCCATATTACATTCTAGTTATGGTTGGGGTCCTACTTTTTGTAGTCATTTGTAGCTCCACTCACGACTTGAAAGGCAATGACTCCTCCTTAGGCTCAACATCATCATCAACTGATGTCATCCAATCCATCTCCTCCTGCTTTTGGTTTTGTTGCATAATCCTTTTCTCGCCTCTCAAAATCAACAATCTCATCTTTTGTAAGCATGGGGTCCTCATCGATGTAGTCTAGTTGCTATATGGGTTAATTCCATCCAAGTCAATTGCCTCATATGACTATTGGAGCCCTCCACCTTTTTTGAGCAAAAGCAAAGGTTGTGTTGCATAAAGACAAGGTCATTGAAGTTTTCTTGTGTATCAGTTTGATTCATTTCTTCGTGTGAATGACACCAAATAAGCTCTAATTCTGCCCACATTAAAAAATGCTACAAGATTGGAACTTAGTGTAGAGGGCTGGCTTTTGAGGATTTGGGGTTTTCCATGCCAATCTTCCCACCAGGCAGATGCAAAAAAGACATTCACTAGTTTGTAAGCAATGATTGTACTCATTAAATGAACTAGGTGAAGTGAAGACTAAAATATTTTGTTACCTAGTGCTTGGTTGGTTCTCTGTAGAATCCACAAAGAAAATTTTGGGGTTGAGGTAGTATGTTACTGCATGAATGGGTTGTTGGGGTTGATTGTTCCACTTCCAGTCAATAATATTCCAAATGGGTTTGAATTTTTTTCACCCCCCCCTACAATAGTTTTGGATGGCATCATTGGTTCTATCCATTGGCTCATATGTGTATCCCATTGAATTTTGCTCCCCATTCACCAAGCACAAAACCTTTTTGTAGAGGCTTTGACAGCTACCTAGTTGAAATATCCCCAATGGGATCTGCCCTAAAATTTCTGATTTCTGCCCTAGATTTTTGATTTATTTTTCTGCACTTTTCCGATTTATTTTTCTGCTAAAACACTAGGATTGAATTCTGATTTTTATTTTCAGAATGATAAACACTTATAGGTTTCCAATATGCCAAACGTCCATAAAACTGTGCTAAACATATAGATAACATCAACTATGATAGCAACCATGAAAATCAACCATCCAAGTGCCAAACATAGGTCCAATAAATCTGATTTCTGATTAAAGAAGTCTGCTGCTACAAAACTGAATATTTTGGACTGATTTTACAATGAATTCATGGGCCCAAACATGCGAAACATATGTCCAGATTTCTGCTCTACAAATCAGACTTAAAACTATGATTGTACATATCAAATATATGCAAAATAGTCTTCAAATATCAAACCTTAGATGCCGAATTCCTCCTTGGCAATCACTTAGGGTTTGCTGCTCCAAATATGCAAAATCATCCTCCAAAGATGGACACTCAAGTCTGCTCCATAGTGGCGCTCCAAATTAGGGCAAAACCCTAATGCAATTTGCTCACAAAATGCCACAACAATACTGCTCCAAATCTGATCTTCAAATCTGGTTATCTGATGATGCTCCAAACCTCCAAATGCCTCCAATGAAGTGCAATTAGAACTCCGTCATGAGTTATCCACAAGATGAGCTATGGTTTCGTCCAACTCACCACATTCACAAGGGTTTTCATCCTTGGAAATGAAGCCCAACCAAAGTTGCAGCCAAAGAGAAGAATCTCCCAAAATGAAATAAGATATGAATGGATGCCCAAATGACCTCAAATGTTCTTATATTTATAGCCACCTTTCCCCTCCAAATCTGGCCAACCTCCTCAAGGAAAAATATTTATTTTATTTGCTTTTTTTCCTCCTCCAATCTTGGCCGACCTCAATAAAGTATTCTTATTTTATTTTATTTATTATAATTATATTATTTATATTTTAATATTATATAATATATATACTAGTGTTTAAAAACATTATTAAAATAGGGTGAATTTAGGGCAGGAAAAGGGGGACATTACACTAGTAATTAGATTTAGAAAAAGTGAACTTAAGGATACAAATTAAAATTTAAATAGAAGTTTGAAGTTACTTTCATGATCTCATTAGCCCTCTTCACAAAGACTATTGAAGATGATCTATATGACCCTCTCTCCATTTGTCTTTTTTCATTAAGAAGAATGCACCCATTGGTTGCTCACAAGCATCTGCTTCTTAGGTGTTACCAAACCATAAATGCTTTGAAGGGGAGGAAGTTAGCTGTATGATCTCTCATAAAGCTAAACAGCCAAGGGTGATTGTAGATGTATTTGATAATTTTCTTGGTATCTTCCGCCATGGATTTCACCCAATCAAGTTTGCATACAAACCTTGGATTTAAAAAATAAGAATATCATATTTAATTGCTGCAAACCCTAGCATTGAAAATAAAATAAAATTGCAAAACCCTGGTTTTGAATTTAAAAATCCAAAATTTAAATGCAGAAACCCCAGATAAATTTGAATGAATGTGAAACACGAATGATCATGTAAGGAAAGAATTTGAACTTGTAAAAGAAACTTGAAACAACTTGGAAAAAAAACTTGAAACTTCGATAATTGCCAAAATCTCTCTTCAACAATTGCCACAAGAAGAGTTCAAAGGAGATAAATTCTGTGTGAGTGAGAAGTGAGGGCAAGCAGGGTTTAAAATGGAAAAATTCAGTGTTTTTTCCACTTTTTTGGTGTATTAATGCTGTAGGCTGCATTGCATATGCAGCGGCAAGTCCCAGGCATAGACTCATCAAGTACTTGCGGCCAGTTTATGCTAGTGACTTGGCTGTGAGTCCATAAATGAGTTCCTCACCTTGCAATTGGACTCACAAGGACTTATAGTTTTCATGGGTACTCATTGAGTACTTAAACTAATCCTCTAGGGCATAAATATACCCTTACATATATTGTACTATCAATAGTGTTCAGAGAATTGGACTCACAAGGACTTATAGTTATCATGGGTACTCATTGAGTACTTAAACTAATCCTCTAGGGCATAAATATACCCTTACATAAATTGTACTATCAATAGTGTTCAGAGAATTTGATGTGTATGGGGGTGATTAGACTTGAGTCTTTTTATTTGCATTTCACCTTATGATAATATGTGTACTTTTATATGTTTTATTTACCTTTAAAAGTTAACTATATAATTATGCATTTGTAAAGGGGAATAATCTTTCACTGTGTACTGTGTAGTTCTATTTTTTCAAAATTCTTCTCTCCTTTCTACTGCCTTGTTTCACAGCTATTTGATAAACATATCGACAATTATTACTTACCATTATGAAATATTTTACAGTCTTCACACTTTCTTGTTTTTTAGTTTTTTGATCGCAGCTTTAATGGATTGAATGAATTACAATTCTAGTCTAGATAAATAAAAGCACTCCATTTACTGGATGTTAGTGTAGATCAAAGTTACAACATAAATGGTCCTGGTAAACATACCATGAAATAATCACATATGCAAATTTCAAATATTTAAAATGAAAAGTGAGTTCTCTGTTCCGTGCCTTTGCTTATTTATTGGACTAGTAATTTTCCATTTTAGCAGCACCAAGAAGTCCACATGAGAGGTCAATCAACAGATAGATGTCAATGCCAAATAAAGTTTGAGACAACTTATTGATTGTTTAGAACAATATTAAACTTAAGTTTTCAGGAAAATACAAGTTCTCGACCTAGAATGTTAAATGCAAGTTCTCAAGGTGAACCACATAGAATTAGCAACATACCATAACAAAATTCAAACCATGGCAAAATAAAACCATACATGTACTTGAACAAACCAAACTTGGACAAAAGACTCTTTTGCAAACTTTAAGGTGCAAGGGTAACAATAACAAACCTTGTAACTTTTGAGGTCCTCATGATGGAGGGTTTATGTAATGTTCCCTTCTCAGTAGTAGTTTCATTAGTTGATCGTTAGCCTATCCCGGAGGGCCCGTAGGCTAGTTGGAAGTGGAAATTAGGGTTTCTTGTTTTGTGGAGGTTTCTATTGTGGATTTAGGGGTTTGCATGAGGGAGTTTTGCAGAATGGTCTTTGGGTCTTTTGGGGTTTCCAAAGAGCTTGAAAGTGGTATGACATGCATCTACATTAGGTGACTTTTTCGAACTTGCTATTTTTAGTAAGTTACGATGGCTGCCCGGTTTGTGCTTAAAATGCATTTGAAGTCACTTACTATTTTTAGCAGTTGCTATTTATAGTAAGTGCTATTTTTGGCAGTGCTATTTTTAGCAGTAGTTCAGTGGCTCAGTGCAGTGGCTATTTTTGGCAAGGCAGTTTGAGCAGTTTGGTCTCCTTCACTTTTGGAGCTTGTTTTGGCAAGTTTAATTCTTTGGTGAATATAATGCTATTTCTGGCAGGGCAGTTTGAGCAATTTGGTCTCCATCACTTTTGGAGCTTGTTTTGGCAAGTTTAATTCTTTGGTGAATATGCTTTAGTGAAAATATTGGCTAAGGTCAAGGAGTCAAAATGCAACTCAAATGCAAATTGAAAATGGTGAATGTTTCATTTTGGGCGCCCTAATTGGAGGGAAAAGGTTTGAATTTGAGGAGAAAGTTATAAATAAGAGTGTTGGCCTTCATTTGTGACTATCCATTGCAAACATAATGAAGTGCTACTGAAATTTCTTCAGACCCTTGCTTTGAGGAATGCATACCTCCTAGCCCCCTTTCAGTTTTGTGCTTGCAAGATAGCACCTAGCTGATTAGTGACTGTTCTTTACATTGAAGAGCAGATTGAGCTTATTGAAGATGAGGAACTTTGATGTTTTCTGATTTTTTGAGTGTTCTATCAGTTTTGGTGATGTTGGTTTGGTGCTTGGCTGAAGCACATTTTCGATCGTAGCTCCTTGCATGATTTTTGCGTGGTTCTAGGTATTGGCTCCTTGTGTTCACCTATCCTGGGTGTCCCTTTCCTCATGGTTTCATAATTTTTGGAGAAGTGGTTGATTTTCTATGCTGGTCGCCCTCTTCTAGAAGGCTGTACCATCTCTGCCAGTGCATTGGGAAGCATGCTTTAATTATTTGAGGCTGTTTGGAGCTTTTTCTTGGTTGGTTCTGGGACGCCGTTCTCCTAACATCATTTGCACTTTGTTTGACATCATTCGGAGGAGGATTGGTGAAGTTGTGAATGTTTTGGTGTGTTTGGAGCTTGCTGATCAGATTTTCTGAGTGCTGCTATTTCATATCAGATTGGTAATAAGTTCTAGTTTTGGCTTATTTTCATAGTTTGATAGCTTGTTCTAGTTTGGAGTTCATTTACTAACATTTTGGAGTGCTTTAGATATCTATATCTCATTGTATTTGCAGATTGTTCATCACATTGTAACGCTGAATCAGTAGTACTGATCAACTCTTTTACTTTCTGCAATTTACATTTTGTTTTCCCATTGAAACGTGGAAGAGACAGGCCTCGCCGTCTATTACATTTCAGTTCTGTTCTTTATTTTCATTCCCACTGGAAAGTGGAAGAGATTGGCCTCGCCGTCTATTTCATTTCAGCACTTTACTTTCTTGTATTGCTGGCTGAAAAGCGGAAGGGGTCGGCTAGCTGCCCAGACATTTCTTTTCAATACTTTGTATTTGAACTCCTATTGAATAAGTGGTCGAGTTGCTCTTTTTTTCAGTATTGTACTTCCAATTGCAGTTAACGATCCCCTTTCCACTGTATGCTCTCACCTCGCCCACACTAGGAACTTGGTGATCAAAAAGTGAAGGGTTGATTTCAGTACTGTACTTTCAGTTTCAGATTTCATCTAATGATCCCCTTTTCACCGTATGTTCTCACCTTGCCCTCACTGGGATCTGGGTGATTAGAAAGGGAAGGGTTGCTTTTAAGTTGTTTATCATTTCTTTAACATTAACGGGTGAAATCTTGTGCTAAAAAATCGAAAAAAATTAAAAATTATAAGGGGATATTTCAGTTTAGCCCTGACCAAACAGATAAATGCTCTTATCAACTTCAAAGATCAAGCATAAATAGGACAAAAGGTCAAGAGAGAGGGTCCCCAATTATGAGGAATAGGGGTGTGTTGTGAGAGACAAAGAATCACAACACTCCATAGTGTAGTGAAAAGTTATGATCAATCATACAGAATTGTTCTAAAAGATGCATAGCATAGTTGACCTGAGTGATAAAATAAGGTGGTTATGTTACCGAGCTCTACACCTAGGTAAAATAATGTAGGAGTTCTAAATCAGTCATGTCAAAAGTAGAGTATAATTCAGATTTCACTCACTGCAATGCAGTCAACATGCTATGTATGATTGCAAGATCATCAAAGTAGACATCACCATTGCTTTTAAAACACAGATTTTTGATCAGAAATACTTCTTTTGAATCTCAGATCTTGAAGATGCTGATCAAATTTCATTCACTCAGCTCGTGGAGCTTACTTAAGTCCATAGAACGACTTAAGAAGCTAGCAAATCAAATGATAATTGCCAGGACCTGGAATCCTTTCAGCTGTACCTTGTAGACCTCCTCATCCAAATCCCCGTTCAAGAAGGAGCTTTTCAAATCTATTTGATATGCTTTCCAACCAAAATCAGGATGGTATGGAGAGAAGCAATTGAAATGTGATCATCTTTGTGCTTTGTGGTAGGGGTTTAAGTTTGCTCATGATTTATCCCCTCTTGTTGCAAATTGCTTTTTGCAACAAGATGAGCCTTGTTTTACATTTGATCTTGGCCAACACTCAGGTATGATTCTTTGTAACGACCCCATCCTTGGGTAATTAAAATTTTTCTACCATTTCATTCCAAACATATAAAAGTAACAAGTAACAAAGACATTGCAATAAAATTCTTCCTTTCTTTATTGATAAATACATGCAAGTTACAATATATATTTCCACATGAATTCCATTTTCATTGTAAATATAAATCAGAGTACAAAAGTAAGACAAATTACATACATAGGTTGTAAGCTTTTGCACAAATAGTAGTAAGATGGTCCAGGTTCCCTTCCTTTCAAATCTTGGTGTATCCGTCGCCTGCGGTGGAGGAGAAACATCACTCAGGCGCTTTTCTGCCAACCACGGACTGTTAATGCGGTCCCCCGCACATCTATCATTCGACAGATGGCCCTCCCTTCGAACGAAGAGATTGGTAAAGTAACCGGCTGCGACAACCCAACTGAGCATAGTGCTGTGTCCTATACATCTAGAACTTGCTATTTCACAATCCCGAACTAGCATGATGGATCACAATGAACTGACAGTGTAGTCTCGACTATCTCACATCTAAGTGGATGTCGTACCTTCCACTACTTTGGCCAAAGTATTCTCATTCAGTACTTTGAATGAAGGTTATCTATCATATACACTACTCAGGGCCGATTTGACTTAAGGCTATCTTACACTATGCGTAGGCTAAGTCCTTCACTGGATTGTCAATCATCCCAGACTATCCTACATCAATCTAATTCAAGACAACAATTATAGGTTCAAGTCCTTCACTGGATTATCTTTCATCCCAGACCAACCTACGACATTCTAACTTACTAGAAATAATCCAGCTTGACAAGTAATTCATTCCTTCTCTCCTGTTCCGGAAATCTTTATCCTAGGAGTTTCTTAGCCTATCTCAGTTAATCTAAAACTCTAAGCTGCTTGAATATACTTGACTCCTGTCCTTATTTCGATCCTAGCATATAATAACTAGTACAGACATAACCTCCTCATTAGGAGTCCATTCAATAATGCAATCATGCAATATGCAATTTCTAGTTTTACTTTTCTAGAATGCTTTATTTACCCTTTTTACAATCCCTTTATACATTTACCCTTAAATGCATTGCTTATGAGAGTTTAACAAACAGAACTAATTATCTTTAACTATTTGCAAACATCAATCACAAGACCAAGAGAATGCAGCATATCAAACAAAGAGTCACAATAAAATAGATTCATGCCTGGTATTTGGAAGCTCTTTTTCCCAGCACTGCTCTTCTTGACACTCCTTCAGCAAACTTCCAAAATCTTAAATGAAAATGGCTTCTATTCAAGTTTCACAAACTGTGGTGGTCTCTCAAATCACTTCTCACAAATTGGTCTCTTCTATTAAAAGCTTTCTCAACTATGGCTTCTCTTCACTCAAAACTCAAGAAGGATTTAACACAGAAATTTGATATTTGCTGGTAAAAGCTCACTGTATGTTCAACTCAGCAAAACAGAAAATACAAACAAACAGGGAAATGGATATGGTAGCTCAAAAAATGCTAAACTCGGATTGCTCAAGTGATACCAAACAAGGAATGGCTGCAATCTATTTATAGACCCGAAATTGCAACAAATTCCACTATTCAGGGCATGCAACATGACATAACTAACCTTTGATTAATTCAAAATGAAATGTGGTAGCGATTTGATACCTACTCAGCAAAGAGGAAGATGATTCGACCTATTTTATGAAGAACTTTTCAAACTTCACATGGCAAATTCGTGAAGCATCCACGTACAGGCGTATCACTAAAAATGCCCTCAAAAATGGCGGACTGTATGAACAAATGGCGTTTGAAGTTCCCTGTTGAAAATGTCAAGGTTAATACGCAGACATTTATGGCCTCCTTCCGCCCACGCGTCCAGAATAATGGTGTTTCAACATGTGCGACCAGGTCTAAGTCATGCGAGCTGGGCGCGGGATTCATCCTTGCCATCTTCCATGGTTTTCTGGTTCTCACAGTCGTGTGATTTCTTCCCGTGAAGAAATCCGCGATTTTCAGCTTATTCAAACATTTACTTTAAATCTTTTAAAAGTCTATAGTTTCAAACATTCATATTTCTTTTAATATTTTCCAATATATTTCCAAATGGCTTTAAATTTCGAAATTCCTTTATTCCATATGGTAAATGCAATTAACTACCAAATGACTATAAAAGTCCATTTCAAATATTTCCAAGGCAAAGTCATTTTAATATATAATTTAAAATGTTATAAATACATTTAACACTATATTTAATATAAACCATTATAGTTTTTATTTCACCTTTATTAAAATATATGAATATATCTATATAATATCCAAATATTAATATAGATATACCAATATATTTCATTATTGATTTAAACTATAATAACGTCTATATTAAATATATTTATAAATATATCCACATTTACATTTAAATATATCTATACATGTTTATTTCCAATTATCCAATTACGTGTATTATAGGCCAGTCAGAGCACCTTTAATATACGTAATTGCACAAACATGTATATATACATTTAACTGTAAATTCCAGGCATCAGTATAACTTATTAGTTCACATTTCACATTCAAGGTTCACAGAATAGAAGTCAGTCAATCAAGTAACACCACTCATAAAGCGTAAAGAAGTAATCATAAACTCCTAAGCCTAAGGATGACTTATCACGACCATTCAAACTGACTCAGATCCCAAAACTCTCAGTGAAGTGTGTGTATGCTCAACTTGATCAACTTTACCGGTTACTCGACCAAGCCCCTCTCCCGAGTGATCTCCCCTCCGCCTGGAGGAATAGTTCCTGTTCCTGCATCCATAGACATACAATCTCGGCAGTTACTTGTTCATAACATCAACAGTATACAAAACATCTCAGTTAGAATATTCTCAATTCAATACTATGCATGCAACATTTATCAAGGATAACATCGATAGAAGTATCAATTAGATGAAACAATCATTTAAATAGAACTCATTCATTTTGATAACAAAACATGTTTTATTCATCACAACGATTCAAACATTACACTCAATTGCCCTATGCAATAGTAGCTATACAATCGGGGTGTAACATTCTTGATCAAGGCATCATACTCAATTTGTATTTCAAGTTGTCCTTTAGCCTCTGAGTATTGTTGTGGTTTAGTCACCTTAAAAAGGTTAGAAAAAAGAGATATAAACATGCACCCCAAACAAGCAATATTGAGGAAGTTTATCCTCCATCACATGCTGAAAAGTGGTATAGTACAGAACACAACCTTCTCTTGATGCCCGATGCTTCTTTCAACTTACCATAAATAGCTAGTAGAGACAGACGGTTCCAAACTTCCAACAGCAAGAAGGCTTCTTTATGACAGTTGTTAAAAGCAGCAAATATTTGAAGTCGTTTTGGTTTCTGTTTTGAGGATTCTTTTATCATAGTTTCTATATTCAGCAATGACAAGTATTTTTTGACTCCAGATATCAAAATTCTGTCTGGTTAATTTCTTGTCTTTTGGCAAAACCAGATTTTGCATATTGGCCATTGCTAGGGTTTCAGCCTAGCATTTACAGGAAAAATCGAGATCTTGATAAATGATTGTAGACTATTAAAATTCAATGGTATTTTTTCACAATCTTTTTGCTGAATGTTGGACTTATTTTATAGATTTGAATGTGAAAATTGCAAGAAGTTTGATAAGTAACTATATATGTGTGCAACTGCCAAGTATTTTTTTGTGGCTAAGGCTTGTGATATCTGGGGGGTAGGGTTTCTCATGTCTTATTCTTTGCTTTCTTTCTGCCAGCATATATTAGGGTTTCTGCAACTTTTTAAAAAATCCAGTGGCTAGGGTATCTGTCTACCTGCAGAATACTATCTGGCTAATTGATTAGGGTTTTTCTGCTGCATGCTTTCTGCACTAAATTGCCTACCTTCGCTGCCCGTGTTTCTGCTGTATGCATATGGTCTAAATTTTTATGTCAGGGTTGCTGATTTTTCTAGGACTGCTGCTCCGCCTGTGCGTGTGCACATGTCTGCCCATGGAAGTATGGTTTGCACCTGGGGTTTTGTGTCTAGCTTTTGCAGTCTCCCTGCATTTCAGTTCATCTGGATTTTGGTGCATCCTTTGTATGGGTTTTCTTGCTCCTCCAGACTTGAATTCCTGTCTTCTTTGCTTCTTTTGCTCTAATACCCATTGTAAAAATAACCAAAGACACTCCAATGTGTGGATGCTTGTAGTTATTATTGTACAGGGAAACTGCATTGGTGGTTGTGACTGACATTGTGTGAATTGCCTTTAGACATCACTAATATGGTATTATTGCATCATTAACATAATTAATAAATGCCTATGTATAAAGTTTAATCTAACATTGTATGATCTCTAATATGGAATGTATGGGTATTCTTTCTAGGCTTGGAGGATCCTAAACTGTTAATGCTGAAATTCCACTCTTGAATTTAATGCAGGCAACTATTCATTTGCTTAGGGATCTTTTAAGGATTGAAATGCATGAATGGGAGACACCAGCCCCTACCCTCTGGAGAGAATATACACATCATGTAAATTCTGGTATGAATAAATTCTGATCTGAATATTAGACAGCTATTTTTTTGCAAGAAGAGGCTAGGAATTTAACACAGATTATGATGATATCTTTTCTCAATTTTCCAATCTCTCTCTACAATGTAAAATTAAATGCTAGACCATATCTGTAATCATTTGACTAGTTCTTACTAGCAGTTCCAGATATCTTAGCTCATATGTTTTACAATTTTTTTCGTTGAGTTCCTGAAGAAATAGTGCTGATGCTTTGCTAGGAACATCATATGTTTCAAAGTTCGATGAGTTTGTAGCATTTGTAACAGCTATTCAAAAATTTCCAGTATATATGGGTTCATCAAAAGGAGCTGGAAGATTTAAGAATGCTATGGTAATTCTGATAGATGATTTGCCAGTTCCAACTAGTAGGGAGGCTTGCCAACAACTCTGTCAGTGCCTTAGAATTCTTGCGCTGTCTGCTCGATTCCCAATAATTGTGTTAGTTACTGATTTCCCTGAAGCTGGTGACAGAGAAGGACCTGGTCGAATGATTCTGGAATTGGAGTCAGCTCTTGAGCAAGGTGGAGCTACAAAGGTAATAAATGTTTCCAAACCTAGGTTTTAACATTTATTTCAGTTTGCAGCAGTTGATGAAGTTTAAGGAGGCGGCTAATTAAGCATTTGGTGCAGATTGCTCTCAATCCACTTACAGCTAAAGCAATCACAAAGACGCTCACAAAAATATGGAAAACTGAATATCTCTCTCCACCTCCAGATTGGCTAAGAAACATATCTGAAAGTAGTGGAGGTGATATTAGACATGCGATTAATTCTCTGCAGTACCTTTGCCTTGGCCAGGTCTCTGGGACTTGGGATCCTGGAGGCATTGAATGTTTGGCACTGCCTGAATCAAAATCTAGAAGAGAGTCACAGAAGAAAATTGTTCATTCATATCCATCTCTAAGCTGCCTAGAATTTACAGGTAAGGTCAAACTGAGCATGGGACGCGATGGAAGTCTTTCTCTATTTCATGCTCTTGGGAAATTTTTACACAACAAGAGAGAAACAGATCAGATTGCAGATTCAGGTAAAAGCTACTCACTGAACAAAGTTTGTCTTTAAAACCTAGCAGATTGTTTGCAAAAGAAATATGAACTTTAACTATCCTTTTTCTGTTAATGGAAATGCATATTCTTTGTCTTCTAAAGATAATTAATTGTACATGTAAAAATCTGCATAACCTGTGTCCGTGGCTTGAGGACTGAAACTAAAGCCACAGTGCAAAATATTGTAAGGATTATATATGTTATGGGGCTTTGTCCCCAAAGTGAAAAGAAAATAACCCAATAGCATTAAACGGAGACAGAAAAATAAAGGATAAAATGATCCTCTTTAAAACGGAGATCAACAAAATAATACTTATGAAAACTCTTTTAAAAGGGAGGAATAATTGTATTATTTAAATAATAATTAAAGATAACCTTTGTGAAAGGGTGTGATGGTTTGGAAAACACCCCTTGAAATGTATGTGAGACTTGGAAAGTGCAGGGAAATCATTCAAGGAAGAAGGTGTTTTGATGGGTTATGGGAATTGGAGAAGGGGCACACAGAGTGTGTCCAACTTGGGGTACAAAGTACACTCAGGATTGTCCTTGCCAGGGCTTGTTGAGTGATTGTTCTGTTGCATGTTGAGCGATTGCTTTGGAGTATGTTGTGTTCTGAATAAAAACTGTTTCCTCCTAAAGTGTGCCATAGTTATGAGGGCCAAAACCATTGAAATCTTCCTAGGGTGGGAGTGATCTTTCCAAGTGCTCTATTTCAGGTAAGTATTGAAATTATTGTTCTTAAAAGATATTCAAAATTAAATATAAATAAGTTGGAATTATTCTAATGAAAATTCTCTAAAAATGATGATCTAAATGTGCTTAAGTCTTGAGCTAGTTAATATTGTCAAACAAGCATTTTTGTGCATTTGTTCTAAATTATAGATATATTTTATAATTGTTGAACTTAGTGATAACAGTAATAAATCTGCTGCCATATAAAAATTAACTCTGATATTTCAAATCTATGCAATTTTATACTTTGGAAAAAAGTAGCCTTACAATATACTTGCAAAATATCTTTATATACTTAGGATTTAAAGTGTAGGTAGCAATTTGCACAATGAAGAGGTCTTTTATATTTGTTTGATTTTTCATTTATTTTTCTCATTCTTTCACATATAGAATCATTCTCTTAATAAATCTTTACCAAACATGATTTGTCTAAATCTACAACTTGATTACCTCACAAATGGGCTAGATAAAGTCAACAAATTTAACATTTGCCCAAAAATGGTTATCAAGGATCATCTCTCTCACCTCAAGTGCATTATCTAATATAGTTTATCTCCAAGCGGCCCATGCATCATTGGCAATGATTATAATGGAAGATAAAGGCCTTTTGACCACATAAAGACGGTCAAGAAGTATGAAATAAAAAGTAGTGTTCCATGGGGACGCGTCCCCCCCAAAAAACCCCGCGTTTCCTAGACGGGGATGTCTCAGAGACTTGGGGACTTGGGGGGGATGTCCCCCCACCAGCTCACCACCAGCGCCACCATCCCACCACTAGTGTCACTGTCTCCAAGACGCCACTAGGACTTCGAGGATGTTGGGGTGTCCTCAAGACGTCTAGGGGACTCTTAGTTGTCTCCAAGATGTATAATTCTTATACATCTTTTTATAACTATTTTTTCAAGTACTATATGTATTTCAGCACCTTACCGCTCCCCCACCGCCGTCCCTCCCTCGTCCCCCCGCCACCCCCAAACTTAGACCCCCCTTCCTCGCATCCTTGAAACGTGTCCCCTTCTGTCCCAACGTCCCCGTCCCCGTCCCCGAAACCTTGTGGAACATTGATAAAAAGTGAACCTCATATCAGCAAGTTTCCACCTTCGCAAATTTTCAATAAATGGCTTGTGTGGTGATAATTACAAATGAACATTTGCATTTGCGTGCCCTTTTCAATGAACTCGAAAACCCATTGAACCTTGCCGATGTCTTTTTGTGCATTATTCAATGAATGCACACATGGTGTTGAAAATATAAATTTCTACATTTTCTTATGGCAATGACAAGTCTGCTGATTTACAAATAGGAGCAACATATATATCAGTTTGGGCTATATGTGATGCCCTACCTTAATGACATCACATCTAAGTTACCGAATCAGAATTGATACAGGTACAGGTATGTGCATACAATACACCAATATGACATTTTTTTGGGGGAGGGCTGGGGTATGTCCATACAATTTTTTTTTTTAATATATATATTTGCAGTCTAAAAACATAACTAAGTTTAGAATACCATCTATCATGCATGTACTAAATTAAAGTATTACAAATTTCAAAATTTGAAATACAATATACTAATTGGATATCAATTTGTCAAACATGAATGCCATGATAGATAATCATTGTTCAATAACGAAAGTACTGCAAATTTCAAAATTTGAAATACATTATACTAATTGGATATCAATTTGTCAAACATGAATGCCATGATAGGTAATCATTGTTCAATATTAAAATATTAAAATTAGTAATCAGCAGCATATGGGTCATCATTAAGACCAGCATTATCATCATCATTATTAACATTAGATGATGCAAGTAGATTAGAACATGGAATCCCACCACCATTGCAACTAAAATTATGTTGGCTACTCGACTCCTTAAAAATTGAAGATTGTGCAATAGAAGAACGATTCAAGGCAGTTCACTTTGGGTCTACATCCCACAACCTTGTTGCCCCTTCCTTGTATTCATCTTTAGTGAGTAGGAAGGTGCATGTTGGAATGCATGTAGATTAAATCCTTTACTTTATTTGCTGCCACTCGGTTGTGCTTCACTAAGTGGATGGAGTATGCATTCTGATTCTGTTAAGATGAAGAAGAATTAGGAACCTATTGAAACAAAGTGAGCTCGTGTTAGAGTTGTTGAATTAATAAACCGTATATCAAACTTCAAATTTGAAAGTAGTAATTTTTAAAATGAAAAAAAATCAAGTTTAGAGATTGTGTTAAAAATTAATAAACTTGCTTACAATAAAATTTTGACTGTAGTAATTTGGAGGTGGCAATTTGTGGCCATTGAAGTACCACTAAAAGTGAGCATCCTTCCTATACTTGTTATGGAGAGTGGAAACAATTTGACCTTTGGAGGTTGCAAAATTGGTAAACTCACTCACAACTACATCCTCCATATTAGGATTAGGGAAGAGTTTGGTAAGTGCTTTCCTAAATCCTTCATTGAATTTTGGATCACCTGAGCTCTTGTTAGAGTTGTTGAATTAAAAAATTGTGTATCAAACTTCAAATTTGAAAGTAGTAATTTCTAAACTGTATATGGTGGCACCCTTGACGGCATAGCAAGGATCTCTTTGTTGTAATATTTGGGAGTCAACGCAAAGGAAAAAAGATGGAGTGGGGTGGTCATTTTGTTCTGCTACTCAACACAAATTGACTGCTCCTCTTTGAATAAAGTTTCTTTAGGATTTGCTTTCTTTCATTTATGATAGACTTCATCTTCTCAATCATTGAGTTGATGCCATCGTAAACCTCTTCCAAACATGGTTTATCCATGTTTGTAAAGTTGATCATAGCAAGTGTCATCTTAGATCATTTGCTTGACATTTTCTTGCTCACTATTGGATTGCCTCCATATGAACCAAGGTTGGTTGATGACCATGCCAAAAGCTACCTCTTGCACCTATTTGTAAACAAAAAACAAAAAAATAAAAACAAAGAAGAATGCATACTTAAAGTTTTAATAATAAATAACTAAAGTGAAGCTTAAAATTAAAAAAGTTGCATTGTTTTAGTTACCTTCAATAGTTTTAATCATGAGAATGATCCAAAAATAGCCTGCGGCATGTGGTGATTTGTGATGAACATTTGGATCTCTTTGGCCTCATCATAGACCTTGTTTGATTCGATCTATTTTCTTACCCAACTTTTGTAGCATGAGATTGAGCAAATGGACAACACAAGGTCTCCAAAGTATATGTGAGAACTATGTTTTAATGAACATACTAGCCCTTTTGCAATTCTTTGCATTGTCTATTATGATTTGGACAACATTTTGAGGACCCACTTCCTAAATGCATCGTATAAGGGTGTTATCAACAAATTGTGCATCCTTTACCTGCTCCTCATAATCCATGAATTTTAAAAACATTGTCTCTTTAGAGTACATTGCAATCATTTGATTAACAACCTGTTTCTTGCATCTTTCCATCCATCGAAAGTGACACCTTTGTTTCTTTCCATGAGGCCCTAATAGGAACCAATGAACTTTCTATATGTTTGACCTCCTTTGACAATAAGGTGCTACACACCTTCTCAAAGCCTTGGCCCATGTACCGTTTTGGAGTTTCATTTACTTTTCTCATCATATCTTGCCAATATGGCGATCAAACAACATTGAAGGACAAACCATTTGCATAGATGTTTCATGCAATGGTTTGATCAACAATCTTTCTAGCATAATTTTTAAATGCTCTCTAGTGGTCTTTGTGACCCCCTGCCTCTATTGAAAGGATGCTCTATTCTAAGGACAACTCTTGCATTTGCTTCTTTTTGCTCTTTGATGATTTCTGCTATTTATGAGGTGGCATAGGTGCACCATTCTTTCCTAGACAGGCATTGATTCCCCTTCCAAGAATGGCAAACAAATGGGCTTTCACTTGGTTGTACAAACTTGTATACCTTTGATCACACTTATTGCATATCCAAACATGTCTTGCCACTTGGCATCTATTGGATCATTTGTACATGCCTCTACAAAGGTGAACTTGGGGTTGATTTTAGACGATGGTTGGGTAATGGAGCTCGAAGTGGTTGCCATTGTATTATGTCACTAGCCTGATGATGGTTGGTCTATAGAGCTACAAGAAGTAGTTTGAAAATTAGAAAAATATTGAACAATATGTCACTAACCAAATAATGGTATATTTTATTATTTAAAAATTAAAATCTCTGATTGTATATATGTTACTTGTTATTGATATCGATCTATGAATGCTTGTATAAATTTTAATCCTATTGCAAATCAATCGTGATCAAACAAGGATTGGGTTAATAATAAATATTTGTTATTATTTGGTCTTCCATTGGAATTTATTTTGGTTAGATTGCTTAGGGTAATCATCACATTATCTAGTATATGGATGTTGTGTTTAGTGGTGGGGGTGGCACTTTTGATTTAAATAAAAAAGTAGTAAATAATTCAAAATTTATATTAAAAAATCCTTAAAGTTTCTGTGGCCAATGTAGAGCTGTTAAGTAATGCAAATGAAGTTTGAACTCATTTGGAATGTTATTGCTTCCCTGAAGTTGGTTGGCTGAGTCTGAGCTTCTGGAGAAGAACATTGCCTATTCTTTGGAAAGAGGACCTTTAAGCACCAAGAGTTTGTCCTATGATCTAGGAAAATGAGGGAACAAAAGAGAGAGTTGCAGGCTAGTGGTGGAGGTGGAGAGAGTATAGACCTAGAGCTAGGAAGTTTCTGGCTAAACTAGTATGGAAGAACATTTTCAGATCCCTAGTATATAATGAAATTTGTCAATGTTATTCCTAGACTTGGGATTCACGGTTCTCTATCAGTTCTGATGGATGATAAGGATCTTAGAAGTCTTGCATTTTTTAAACGAAGATACTCGTTAGATAAGAAACTTTCCCAATAGCAGACCTAATTGTATTAGATTATGTGGTAACTGACCTCACTAACTTCCTTAATATTAATCCTTCTTATAGTGGACTACACAAAGACATCACCATAATGCCTCAACATCTACCACTACCAGATTCTTGTAAGCATTGAATGCTAAGAGTGACAAGAATTGATTTTTCTTGTTGCCATTCTTAAACTC
This sequence comes from Sequoiadendron giganteum, assembly GCA_007115665.2. Classification (NCBI taxonomy): domain Eukaryota; kingdom Viridiplantae; phylum Streptophyta; class Pinopsida; order Cupressales; family Cupressaceae; genus Sequoiadendron; species Sequoiadendron giganteum. The sequence continues at coordinate 675,438,898 of CM021104.1, read as the reverse complement.
CCCCTTCCCTCTCTCTGGTGTTTCCATTCAACGAGTTTTGGAATCTTATTTAATTGCATCTGGAGCAGGCCAGTAAGTTTTTTCGAGCACTAATTAACACCTCATCCAAAGTTCTATGAAATGTCTTGTGTTGTCTTTCTCTATGAGATAATTAGATGACTATGGCACAAGGAAATCAAATTTCTTCCTAAAAATATCTTGGACTGATTGTGGAAGATATTTATTGTTAATTCACTCACAAGATTTGGTTCTTTCTTTTCCAACTGCTTAGCCCTAGTTTGACATTGTCTGCAAAAAACGTATCTTCTAGATTTTTAAGAGTCCTGTCTATTTAGGCAAACTAGTGGCATGGTGTTATTCACTGTCAGTCAGCTTAGAGCATGTTAATGTTGCCTATGGGTTGAAACAAATTGCTAGATTACTAGGAGGATAAAAGAAGCAATTTTTGCTGTTTTTAGAGGTTGAGGCTTATGAACATATAGTCTTCAAATGTTTCATCTAAAATGAGATATGTACACCTTGTTATTTGTTCAAGTTGAAGATACTTTAAAAGCTCCATTTTTACAACTCTATTTGTTCAAGTTGAACTTTTTTGGTTATCTGTGAACATTTCTTACTTTCTTTCTTTCTTGATTAAAGAAAAGATCACTTTGTTTAATCTAAAATAAGGGGAGGCTTATCTATGTTAACAAATTATAATGACTGGAGTAATAAGAAAGGAGGTAATTTGCAAAACTCAGTTGCAAAAGTTGAATATGTATAATGATGGTTTTGCTTACATTCAAGAACTAAGATGCAAGGACTTCGTTTTTGTTGTCCTCAATAATGAAATGAACTATGCTAATTAAAAGTTATAACATAATACCAAAGAGCTACTGAATATATAATACATGGGAGGTTCATATAAGAACAGTCACACTCTTGGGTTTTTAGTGTAAGATGAAATTGGAGGTGTCTAATAGGTTTCTGTATACTCAAATAGTAGTGTAATATTGCTTACTTGTATTGAAAGATTTATAGGATGAATATTATATGTATTATGGACAGGTGTAGTTGCTTTTTAGTATGATAAGAGTCTCAATGAATGGGTTGTGATTTCCATTTAATAAGCTATGTTATGCGTAATTGTTCGTAAGTATTTATTCTTACAATAGACTAGACCTTGTTGGCTTTTACCCATGATCGTTGAATTTCTTCTAAGAAAGTAGGAATTTTGATGATATCCATTAATCGTTTGTAATATGTTCATGCAATTCTCCTAAACAGCATTGTGAGCTTCAAACTCATTCATACTGCCAATTGATTCTTTGTATATATCCTTGATGAACATGAGAGAGTATTCCAAAGGTTAGCCTAACCTGTTCTTGATGGCTCATTAATTCACAATTCCAGTAGGTTTAGGCAATTAGATGTGGCGCTGTGATTACATATTGAAAATGTTTTTCACAAACAGACTTGATATTTTTGTAGTTTGATTTTATATTTTGATCTATGCATAAAACTAATTAGTCCTTCATAAGGTTAGTTGACTTATAATTTATGGATAGGACATTAGGTCCAATATTTATCTTTAGCAATAAAATTATTTTCTTAACTGTGTGTAGATAATGCTTGGTTTCATACTTTCACATGGTGTGTGAATATTTTATTTCAGTGATAGGTTGCTTGAATATTTTGTATTTTATTTTACAGTGCAAGGTTCTGTTCTTATGAAGGAGAAATTTGTGAGAGATCCATTGAAGATGGATATGCCAGAAGTTGTTCTCTCTCAGGCACATGCAGAAGCTGGGACGTTTTCTGCTTTCCTACATGAAAATGGTAATTGAAAATTCTAGGTTCTCATGTAAACTGGTTTTCTTCAAATTTTATGGCTTGATTTACTGTGAACTCTTTGGAGCCAGTTGTAACATGCATTTACTTTGGTAAAATGGTGTCTAGTTGTCTAAAATTACTGAGAAGTTTGATGTCAGAATTGCAAATCAGATGTGATTATTAGCTATCAGTTGTTAAAATATATCAAAGGAGATTCTGATATCATAAGAACAAAGTATGAATGTAATATCAGCAATTCTATAGACAACCGTAGATCAGACTAATTTATCCTATGATATTATTCTATGGAATTAACAATCCTTGGTGTTTTATACCCATCCTTTATATACTAGTCAAAAGAAGTAAAATACAAGTGTGGTGGTTGTAACTGTTACATTATGTAAGTTTATGAAGTAGCATCTTTAAAACCATCCATACTTAAAGATTGGTTGAATTCACATACTCCTTCCCATGGTGATATCAGCCATGATACTGTTCACAGTGTCACACAATGGTGATGAGTATACTCAAACCTTATTTGAAGAAGCTGTTGAATGCTTACAGCACCATCACAGCGGACTTGAATGGTTGGCTTGCCTCATCTACATGTGGCATGAGTTGCTGTAATTTGTATTATTGGTCATATAAGCTCTAAGCCTACAATGTAGTTTTAATAATTGCATATGAACAAGGAACACAACTAAAACTTCTCTTCTGGGATTTCAGTTTGCTGAAGATTTGATCACATTTGTTTTTTCCTTTGCATCTTATGCTATATAACTTGTACTAAATCTTTTGGCTAATGCTTGTGCAAGTTCCCTGGAAGACATTGTGATCAAAACTCATTTAACAGATTAAAAACCATCTAGACTCTAGAGTGATGACAATTTTCTCCAGTGCCATTTTTCAAATTCAAAATATGGGGAATATTTTTTATGACTGCATTATTGTCCAAGAAAGCTTTTATTATTTCTTAGTCAAGGGCATGCTTGACAATAAACATCTTTGTACAATAATTTTTTTCGAGTCTCTCCAGGTCAATACCATCCTATGGTGTCTGTTGGTGTTTCAAATCGCACCTCTGGAATGCGTTTTGGAGATGGACAGCTATGTGCAGTAAACTGCTCTTCGAATTAGGAGGGGAAGCTCCCTCTTTTGCTGAGTTGCATAAAGAAAGTAAACTAAACTTAATTTCGCCTATCTTTTTGGTTCAGCTACGAGAACACAAAGTTATAGAACACTAGATGTTGCAGCCGAGGTTTTCCCTTTAATGAAACTTGACAACTACAACTTAACTTACGCTAAAACGTTTCTATCCTTTCAAGTAAACACAGAGCAAGAGAGTTTAGAAATGGACGAGGTTGATTTTTTGACAGAGATACTTAAACAAACTTTTCTTCAACATACATTTAATGCAAGCTGAAAAAGAGATCATAAAAGTATTACGGAAATATGAGACTTTTATTTCAAGGGCAGCAAAGCAAGCTTCAAGATTTTATTTCCTCACACTTCTAGCACAAAACAATAAACGGAAATCTGAGATATTTATATCGAGGCAGCAAAGCACGCTCAAGATTTTATTTACTCAAACTTCTGGCACAAAGATTACAATTCCGGAACATCAAGTTGTAGCAAAACACTTGCAACATGCGATCAAAACCAGATTATAATTGACACATAACACATGCACTAAACAAGTATTTGCAGCTAAGGAGGCATGCAAACTTGCTCTTTACCCAAAGTGAACTGACACTAATCGATAACAAACATGAAGGCATAAGCTCAACGATTCTGTTATCACAAGCACGGTTTTGAGCAACACTGAATAACAAAGAGAAGGCACTAAAGGCACTTGTGTCTAGTTATCACTAGCATGGCTAAACTAAAATGAGCAAACACTGCTCTTATTTATACACAAGCAGAGGAGTAGGGAATCCTAAAATCTCCTTGCTTTTACACCTACTACTTGCCAACGTGCAAGCTTTATTTCTAATCCTAGAAAAGATAACATCTAACACCTAAGAAAGCATGTAAAATAGGAAATGCCAACTCATTACATTTGTGATTTCCTTTTTCTTCAAAGAATGGATAAGAATTGAGACGAAAATAGAAAGAAAGCGTGAGACAAGAATGGAAAGAAAGCTTGGGGAAAGCTTCTAGAAGATTGCTGCTTTAAATCTCGATCACATCCGCCAAAAAGCGAGAAACTACCTCTCTATCAGGAGCGTTGATACTATCTATAGCTACATTCCGCTTTTCTAAGATCTTCTCCCCTTTTGCAATCAAACTTAGAGAATCTTTGACATCTTCAGCTATTCTTGAAAAACATTGCTGCCCCAAAAGATGACTCATTGATAACTTGGCGGCTCTGCAACTTTATGCTTTTGACACTTCTCTTGATTCTCCCACAGAAGAGTATTGTACAACTTTTTCCAACACTTGTCCTTTCGCTCATACCACTCCCTCTGCACGTTCTTCAATTGAGATGACGTTTTATGTCCATGATGGTACTGAAAAAGCACTTCCCAACATCGTCCATTCAGATAATTATGATACAACACTTGTTTGACTTTGAATTCAATGGGAGAGTACTTCATGCTAAAAAACTTGAAGATTGATTGTAAACTTGACTATGCTCGGACAAGTTCAACACAAACCCTAAAAATATCTTGTTGATTTTCTTCGCCAAACAGATAAATTTTTTGGAAATTTTTCTGAGATATGGGTTTTATTTAGAATTTCGTTACAACAAGACCCAGATCGTCCGTTTTTGAAAATTCTGAATGAAGATAGAAAAAACAACAAACCCTAACTTTCTTCAAAAAAGCAGAAAAAATTGGCATCTGGGTATTGTTCATGAGTATATTCTGGATGAACCCATTTGGTTAGATTTTGAAAACCTCGAAGTTTCACTGAAAAAGCAGCCACTTGAAGTTTCACTGAAAAAGTTGTGATATGGGTTTTGTCTAGAAGAAGGTTTGGTATAAACCTAGAAGATTAGAAATGGAAGATTTTGGAGTTTTCTTTGACATGCAAAATAAAAAGCAACTACTGCAACTTTGAGAAAATCTTTCAAAAATTTGTTCAGAAGATAGAACAAATATGAACCAACTTGCTGAAAATTGAAAATAATGGCCTTCTTCTTCAAAGATTTGATGTCCTAGATGAAGAAGTATGAAAAAACAAGCCTTCTTTGAGTGTTGATCTGAAAATTTATGAAAAACCAGCAAGTTAAACTCTTGAATCTTGAAAATAAGGGTTTGAAGTTGCTGCTCTGTTTCTCCGTGAAAACCACCTGCAAGAAAATAATGAATAATGAAACACAAAGGTGCCTTAAATAAGCTTTGCCTTGAGAGAAACAACTCTTTTGCCCTAATTCTTCAAAACCCTAATTCAAGTTTGTGTAATGAACTTAGACTTTTGTTTTCATCTTCAATTTTTGAAATTTTCAAAAATTTGACTAAGGCATTGGAAGTTGGGCGCCCTTCTTGGTTGGAGGCGACTATTTCTTCCAAACTTAGTCATTTTTTCATTGTTTTCAACTTCTCAATTTTTGACCTTAGTCTGATCCTGTCTCCTGGCTTCCAGATTGATCCAGCAGACGAACTGAATGTTTCACCACAGAGCCAGATCGAATTTGACGACATTGTTTTGGAGACATTATCTGACAAAAACTTCATTTGACCCTTCAAATTGTCGGGTGCCTATCTCCTCCAGGGGTGCCCACTTTCTCTAGTGTTAGGCATTTTTATGATCTTCAAACTTTGCTTGTCTTCTGACCTTCAAATGAATTCATGATATCGGGCGTTGTACTTGTCAGATTGACTGGGTGTTAGGTCCACTGGATAGCTGAGAAGATTTTGGAAGGGGTCTTCTGGACACTTCGTCTTTGAAAACTGACATTTAGAGGCTCTAAACCCTAGGCGCCCTTCTTCGTTAGGGGCGCCCATCTCCTCCAAAGATAGTTTTTACTCTGAGTTTTTTACTGTTGCTTTTGACTTTTGTCGCTTCATTCACTTTTCCTTCTATGTTCAGCTTGCGACATCTGATGATTGCCTGTTTCGACAGACGTGCTGATGATTGTGTTGGACAACTTGATCAATTCTGACAAAGTCACGTTGGAGGTGCCTTCTGCAAATTCTATCATTTGACATCCCAAAAACTTGGGCGCCCTTCTTCTCCAGGGGTGCCCATGTTCACCAGTGTTAGAATATTTTCATCGTTTTTACCTTCAAAGTTCTAAACACCTCTCATCATGGCTCTTGTTTGATCTGGTTTTGCTAGTGGTTGAGTGATCGGATGAGCTGACGAAGACATCCACTACGAAGCTGACAGAAAACTGAACAACATTGCCTGGGAATTTCAACCCTGATCTTATCATTTGATGCTTCAAAATGATGGGCGCCCTTCTTCTCTAGGGGCGCCCATGTTTAGCAGAGTTAGAAAAATTTCTAAACTTTTCAACTTTCTTTCCTCGTTTGACGTGTTTGCCTTGGCCTCGACTACCAGATACAAATTTTTTCTAAGGCATGGGAGTATGGGCACCCTTCTTGACTGGAGGCGCCTGGATTCACCAGAGGCCAAATTTTTGCATTTTTCAACTTTTTCAAATTCTTCTCTCCTTTCTCCGTTTTTCCTCGTTCATCGTTGACAGCTTTTGTTTGACGCTTGAACGTCTGATTCTGACACCCGGCAGCCGAATGACCTCCATTGATGACCTTGGTTCTCTAGAAAAAGCTTTTGAAAAAGCAAAATAGACCCACTAGGGCAAAATTGATCTTTTCGTGATTCTGACTGCACTAGCCTGATGAGGAAGTATATTGAGCCAGTCAAAACCAGTCTTAACCCTAGAAGCCAAACTTTCTATTTTTAGAAAATTTTACAAGTATCCGTTTCAAAAGAAACTCAGAAAAACCCCCAAAAAAAAGTTTCTATATTTAGAAAACTGCTAAAAATAGAAATTTTCCTAAAATTTAGGGTTGAAAAACTGAAATTTGGGTATTGTTGGTTTGATCGTTCTGAGCCGACCCAGATTGTCAGATTTTGAAAATTTCAAGTTTTTGACCCCCATGCAAGACATACAAACCCCAATTTTGACCTTTTTGACAGATTTCGACAAGACTTTAACTCATTTCTTCAAAATGCCTAAGTGTAGCAAATCTCTTAATTTGGGGTACAACAGTGTCATGGTCTGTTTTCAAGTTGGATGATTTTTCAGAGGTTGTGTATTTTGATTGTCCAGAAGATGTTGTCTTAGAAAACTAATATTTCTTTTGTAGTCAGCACTACTAGGTGCTCTGGCTATACAAACTTTCAAGTGCTATACGTTTGTTTATACTTGTTTGACTGGAATATCCTCTTAGTTTTTGGTGGTAGCACCATAACAGTATGTCTTCTATAGCATCTGTATTGCTCAGTAGGAAGGGGTTGTTCCTGTTAGAATTGGCTATGGTTGCCAAGATCTTGAGACCAAATGAAAACCACAAGAAGAGAGAATATGATGTGACAAGAATAAACTGTATTATCATCAATATGATTATGATATGAGGTGATATATTGTTTACAATGAGAGAGACCCCTTGGTTATATAGCCAAGGTGAGTACACAGGAGTGCATAAGATTATGACAAGTGTCGTAATTTTATGACATGAGACAACTATGGAAAGCTATCACTTCGCCTAAAGTGGAAAAGTGATAATGTGATAACCACCACAAATGGTGGATCACCCATAAAAGGTGGAGAGGTAATCACATGATATGTCCATGAAAGGTGGAAGTGATAAAGTAATAACATGATAAGTCCACCAAAGGTGGAAAAGCTCCAACTACCTCCTATGTGGTCCCTAAGTAAATTTAACTAAGGTGTAATAATGACCTAGGACAAGGTACAAGACATTTAATTACACCAACACCCCCCCTTAAGTGCAACTTAGGGAGAATGTGCACAAAAGAAAACAATGCAAGATGGGTCCCGACAACTAAGCCATGTTAGGTACCCATGTACAAATGCAATGCAATCTCTCACAAACAGAGAAAAGGAGAAAACCTAGTGGGACAAAACTCCTTCCCAAAAGAGAGATGAAATGCAAAAAGAAATGCTCTCAATGATGAATGAGAAGGTAAAAACCCCGTGTGAGGAAAAAGACCCCCCCATAAGAGAGAAAAAGAAGAAAGACAAGGCAGCCCCCCCTCAATGTTGAGTCTCTTGCAATGATGGTAGAAGCTTGACATTGAATGTTGATGATGATCCAATCTCACCGAACAACGTTCCTCCCTTTAGGAAGAAACAAAACCAAGAATGTATGCAGCATGTCAGGATGATGGATGATGTATGATATCTCTGAAGCATGCTCAAGTGTCTCCATGTCGATGCCGAAAGCTGACACACTCCAAATAGGTGTTCTAGGCCACATTGCTGAAGAGGAAAATCCAACATCTAGTAGAGATGAATGTAGAGCACAATCCAACGAGAAAAATATCCCCTCTGAAGACAAAGAAGCCTCCTCCAAATGCTGTCCAAAAGTATCCACACTCATGTCAAACTGCAAAGAATGATCATGTAGAGAATGGACAAGAGGGTCAGAGTGTTCCCTCACAACAACTGAAGAAGGAGCATCTTCATCAAAGAGAAGATGAATGTTATCGATGATGTCCCCCAAATCTGCAAGATGAGACTCCACAAACAAGTCTGAAATACCTATCAAGAAGCCATCCAAAGTAACCATATCTGGAAGACAATGTATGTCTTGCTGCACTGAACCACAAGGAACCCAAACTGTGGAATCACAAGCATCCTCAAGTACAACAATAGATGATTTTTCCAATGCTAGATCACAAGAGTCCTCAGCCTCAAGATGTTGACTCATAGATGAAGAAGATGAACCCTCTAAATCTGGATTAGGAGCCATAGAAACTAAAGTCTCAATAGATGTCTCTGTAGGAGAAGGAGAAGGTTCTGTGTCATCAAAACTACCATACCTTTCCCAATGAGCAAGTGTTTCAGCTGTTTTATCATCAATAGGTCCAAACTCTGCAAGTGGAACGAGACAATCCGCAACAAGATCCTCTAGGAATGGAGGTTCATTCGAGTCTCCATACATCTCCCAAAGTTTGGTTATAATGTCATGAGGGATCTCAATACCATTAGTGGCCATTTGTGTATCAATATCACAACTACAACCAATGAATTCCAAGATATGTTCTGTTTTAATGTCCCACACAACTCTTCCATTTTGATGAAGGTTTAGGAACTAGTCCATAGAGATATGGCAAAAGATTAAGCCACTTACAATGTCTTAGGATTCCATCTCGCTAAAACTTAAAGTTCCATCGATTTAAGCTTATTACAGCAGGATGTTTTTTGATACCCATATTAAACTCCTCAACTTAGTCACACAATAGACCAATCAAGAGACATAAGCCAACAAAGGCAAAAGATTATCCCCCCAAATCACTCAATCAAGAAACCCCCAAGTAATATCTGATTTGGCACTTTATATTTAGTGCGTTTACAGTTGCCACTTGCCAAACTAGCGAAGTGGACTTTGATCTTGGTACATGCAAATTGCCAAAATAGGCCTCAAGCTCAAAGTGAAAAAATTACAACAGATGAGATAAATCTGATTACACCAGTGGAAAGTACACGAAAAATCATGCACTTTCAAAAAAAAATTTCATCCAAAAATGTTACCATAGGAGCAAGATATGAGCTCCAAAAGTTCCCAAAATGAGGACGAAGCAGCAACACCTGTGAGAATCTGCAATTTTTGGAAAAACCAGAAGCCAAAACCAAAAACTGATTGCACCACTGTGTAGAGGATGAAAAATTAGCCTCCAAAAGTTCCCAAAATGAGGACGAAGCAGCAACACTTGTGAGAATCTGCAATTTTTGGAAAAACCAGAAGCCAAAACCAAAAATTGATTGCACAACTGTGTAGAGGATGAAAAATTAGCCCAAATAAAAAAAATTGCTCGAAAAAAGGAGCCAAAATGAGCAAGTTATGAGCCTCTAAAGTCGGACTGCAAAATCAAAAAGTGCATTGGTGAGGGGGGCAATTTTTTTTTGAAAATGTTGATGTAGTGCTTACGTTAGCCGACCATTGGATTAAATTTGACGGGCTAGTGGCCATCAAGTGTTGCACGAGCTTAAGATTGACGCCCGTCTGGGCGTCGCAGTCGGCCTAACCTCCGTCGAAATATTCTCAAAACTGCCTCGTATATGCTTTTCTCGGCGGCGAAATCTTTGACTGTGGTCGGAATATTCCTGTGGTGTCGCCGATTCTTCAACAACCAGATTGTATGGCTGGAATTTTTGACGTGGGGCCCAGATTCTTTTATGCCACCTGGGAACTTTGGTTACCGCCGGTTTTTTAAAGTGGTGCCGGATTTTCTTTATAAGAAACCTACCGAAATTGTTATGCTGGCCGGTATTGTGTTGCCGCCTAGAATTTGAGAAATGTTGACCGCCGATGTGGGGGACGTGGCCGTAAAGCCACGCGACAGCCTTGTAGGGCTCACGGTACCTTGCTTAATGATGACGACCTGGGGGCCGTATGACTCTACGAGCAAATTGTTTTTTGCCTCACCGGACAACTTGCTCCAAAATGGACGAATTGGCAGTCGATCTTAAGGATTTTGGCCTTTCTGGACGCGATGGCAAGGTCAGATTTGATCCAAAATGCTCAAAAAATGCAGCTACCTTCTAGATCTGACAACCACAATTCAACTTCAAATCCTCATAGATTTGGCCCCGTATGTTTGTTATGGACGAAACAAAAGGCAAAATCGAATTTCTCAAACTTTTCAGACGCAATGGTGAGCTTAGATTTGCCGTAAGGCCACGCGGAAGCCTTGCAGGGCCTGCAGTACCTTGCTTAATGATGACGACCTGGGGGCCGTACGATTCTACGGGCAAATATTTTTTTGCCTCATCGAACAACTTGCTCCAAAATGGACGAATTGATAGTTGATCTTAAGGTTTTTGGCCCTTCTAGACGCAATGGTAGGGTCGGATTTGACCCAAAATGCTCCAAAAATGCAGCTACCTTTTTGGATCTGACAACCACAATTCATCTTCAAACCCTCATAGATTTGTCCTCGCATGTCCAATTTGGACGAAACAAAAGGCAAAATCGACTTTCTCGAACCTTCCGGACACAATGGTGAGCTTAGATTTGCACCAACAAGCTCCGATATAAACTTGCAATAAAGAGCCAATAATGGAACCTCTCCAAATCTGGCATCTCTCTTCAGAAAAAGACTCTCCAATGGCACCCAACCCACTCTGATACCATGTTAGAATTGGCTATGGCTGCCAAGATCTTGAGACCAAATGAAAATCACAAGAAGAGAGAATATGATGTGACAAGAATAAACTGTATTCTCATCAATATAATTATGATATGAGGTGATATATTGTTTACAATGATAGAGACCCTTTGGTTATATAGCCAAGGTGAGTACATAGGAGTGCATAAGTATGACATGAGACAACTATGAAAAGCTATCACTCCACCTAAAGTGGAAAAGTGATAATGTGATAGCCACCACAAATGGTGGATCACCCACAAAAGGTGGAGAGGTAATCACATGATATGTCCATGAAAGGTGGAAGTGATAAAGTAATAACATGATAAGTCCACCAAAAGTGGAAAAGCTCCAACTACCTCCTATGTGGTCCCTAAGTAAATTTAACTAAGGTGGAATTATGACCTAGGACAAGGTACAACACATTTAATTACACCAACAGTTCCTCCTTAGCAAGCATCTTTCCTTGATGCATCCTTGTGGTCAGGCATGACTTGGAAGGCCAAATAGATAATATGATCTTACCTTAGTTACCCGCAAAATCATAACTTTACCCCTAGTACTCATCTCCTATCTGGGAGATACATCCTCTATATTAGGGAAACATATGAGGATGTCTCCAGACAACATGGGACTTGATCTCATGAATCTAGATGTCTCTTGTAACATATCTTAAAAATCAGGAATTCTCTTATAGAATATTCTCAAAATGGGCTGAATTGTTAATAATCGTCTGAACTTTGAAAAGAAACAAAATATAAAATAATAAATATAGGCATAAAATCATTTATCGCTTATCTTTCATGACAATTATCCTTCTATGGTGTCATTGTTTGTTTTTAAGTTAGATATTTTTTCAGAGGTGGTGTATTCTGATTGGCCAGAAGATATTGTATTAGAAAAATTAGTATCTTTTTTGTAGTTAGCAACTTAGCACTACTCGGTGCTCTAGCTATAAAAGCTTCCAACTGCAATACGTCTGTTAATACTTACTTGCTTCACAGGTTTGCCCTCTTAGTTTTTGGTGGTAGCACCACAGCAGTATGCCTTTTGTAGCATCTGTTCTGCTCAGTAGGAAGGGTTTGTTCTTCCTTAGCAAGCATCTTTCCTTGATGTATCCTTGTGGTCAGGCATAACTTGGAAGGCCAAATAGGATAATGTGATCATACACTAGTTACCCGCAGACTCGTGACCTTACCCCTAGTACTCATTACTCATCTCCTGTCTGGGAAACATATCCTCTATATTAGGGAAACATATGAGGATGTCTCCAGACAACACGGGACTTGATCTAATGACTCTAGATGTCTCTTGTAACATATCTTAAAAATCAGGAATTCTCTTATAGAAGATTCTCAAATGGGCTAAATTGTTAATAATTGTTTGAACTTTCAAGAGAAAAAAATAGAAAATAATAAATATAGGCATATATTTTACTTGAAAGTGTACAAGCATATGTTGCAATACAGAAATTTATCTTCCAAGTCTACAGTGGTACTAGTAAGAAGAGAAACAATAAGAGGGTTAAGATGTTTGTTAATAGAATTTTTTCTCACTTGATGGAAGTGAAAGAGTACTCCATGATATTAACTCTTGTAATTTCTTGAGAATTAAAAAAATTTGTAAATACACAATTCTCCATAGCTACCAGCTTCTACAAAACCTCCTTCAAGATTATTCATCCACTGTCAAGGCATTCTAGACTATCCATCCTTGTTGACAATACGGTTTGAGTTGGACAGCACAAACAATGAAGTGTGGAGTAAATAATAAATAATGATTTTGAACAAATCGAGACATTATTTGCAAACTGTGGACTAGAGTTATATCTCTTGGAACTTATGGATTCTAAGGGTCTTATTTGAGAGTTGATTAATAAGCTAGATTTTTAATGCCTCTTTACCATTCGATATAAATAAATTTGTTTTTATTTTCTTTCAAAAATGTTGATTTTTCATTTATAAATCTTGTAATATTTTTAGCTTATAAGCTATACACAGTTAAATTTTTTGTAGTGTGGTGTTTCCTTGTAGGCTCATTTGAGAGTTGATGAATCAGCTAGCTTTTTAATGTCTCTTTACCATTCGATATACATAAATTTGTCTTTTTTTTTCTTTTCAAAATGTTGAGTTTTCATTTATAAATCTTGTAATATTTTTAGCTTATAAGCTTATTCATACTTAAAAATTTTGTACTGTGGTGTTTCCTTGTAGCCTCCCATCTTATTTTCTGAAAAATGATGTCCCTGCTTCCATACCCATCTTTCATCCTAGAGATGTCTTCTGTCTCTAGGTAACTATGGTGTAATGCCAAGATGTGAAATGCAAATAGAAACAAACTATCATGCAAGATCCTATTTCAAAACATGCAAAACCTCTAGATAGAGCTCACAAAAGAGATCAAAACAAGACAATAACATCAAGTGTAATGCCAAGATTTGAAACTCAAACAGAAACAAACTAGTATGCAAGCTTCTATTTCAAAACAAGAAAAACCTCTTGGTAGAGCTCACAAAAGAGATCAAAACAAGACAATAACATCAAAATCAACTTGAAATGTCACCATAGCCTCCATTTGTAATTTGATTTGCTCCAATGACTTTGAGATGTGGATGCTCCTTGCTTGAAGATTACGAATTTGATAGCATATACTTAGCAAAAGGGATAATTGGTATAGGAATGAAGGATAGAGTGCTTGAATTTATAGGCTTTTGGGCTAAGTTGCTGAATTGGGTACGTGTACGTGTATGGGTATGTGGGTACAGTACACTGGTACAACAATTTTTTTTTTTGGGGGGGTGGGTAAGTTTGAGTACGTTTGTACAAAAAACATATAAAAATCATAGATATATACATATTTGCAGCCTAAAAAGTAAAAATAAGAATTAAATTTAGAATAACACATATCATGCATATGCTAAACAAAACTTAGAACTACCATAAATATAACAAATTTGAAATACAATTATACTAAATTAATTTGATATCAATTTTTCAAAACTTGAATGTTACGATAGATATATAATTATATTGAATTCATTGTTCATTGGTTCAACATTTAAAACAAAATTACACAATTAATAGTTGGCATCATATGGTCATCATGAAGATCAAGATCAACATCATCATTGACATTAGATGAGGTAGGTAAATTAGTAGAACCACATGCAGCACCACTATCACTTGCACTAGAAGTAGGTTGGGTATCCGACTCCATAGAAAGTAAAGATTGTGTGGCAGCTGAAAAATGCAAATCAGTTCGCTCTGGATCTACATCCCACAACTTTGTGGCTCCTTCCTTATACTCATTCTTTTTATGAGTAAGAAGGCACAAGTTGGAATGCAGATAAACTAGCTATTGCGCCTTAATTGCTGCCAATCGGTTGTGTTTCACTAAGTGGATAAAGGAGTATGTATTCTAATTTCACTTAGATGAATAGGAACTAGCAACCTATTGAAACAAAGTGAGAGGAACTTATAATTATAAAATTGTAAATCAAACTTATAATTATAAATTTAGAGAGTGCAATAAAAACTAAAAAACTTAATTGTGATAAAACTTTGATCGCAAGAGTTTGGAGGTGTGGTGATGTATGGTCATTGAGGTACCACCAAGAATGAGCATCCATTCTATACTTGTCACAGAGAGCAGCAACACTTTGATTATTGGAGGCTACAAAATCAGCAAACTCAGCTCTAACTAAATCTTGCATTTCATGATCGGGGAAGAGTCTAGTAAGTGCTTTCCTACACCCGTCACGACTTCTGCATCTTTGTATGGTTGCACTCTTGATTGAAAAGCAAGAATTTCATTGCTATAAAATTTGTGAGTCAATGCAAATGCAAGATGTAGTGGGGTGATCATTTTGTTCCACTGCTCAACACAAATTTTTTGCACCTGTTTGAAGAAAGTTTCTTTAGAATCTTTCTCTTTTTCATTGATGATGATTTTTATTTTCTCGATCATTTAGTCAATGCCATCATATACCTCTCCCAAACATGGCTTATCCATGTCAGTAAAACAGATCATACTCATGATGGGCTCAGTGAAACTAAGAAGATATTCTGCTCGTTCCCACCAAGTGTCATCTAGGATCATCTGTTTTATATTTGATGCCCTTTCAGTATTGGATTGCCTCCATAGGGACCAACTTTGACTGATAACCATGCTAGAAAGTGGCTCCCGCACCTTCACAAGTCGCCTCAAGATGATTGTGTTCGATGCAAAGTTGGTTTTGGCAACCTATTAAAAAATTTAAAATTAAAATTAAAATATAAAGAAGACATGCTTGAGTTTAAAACATAAATTAGTAATTACTAAAGTGAAATGTAAAATTTAAAAGTTGAAGTTTTTCAATTACCTTCAACAACTCCAACTTTGAAAATGATCTAAAAATGGGCTGTGACATTTGACGGTTTGTGATGAACATTTGGACCTCTTCAGCCTTAGCATACATTTGTTTGATCCAATTTATTTTTGCACCCAACTTTTGTAGCATGAGGTTGAGAGAGTGAACAGCACAAGGTGTCCAAAATATGTGCTCAAACCGTGTCTCAATCAACATACCTGCAGCTGTACAATTCTTTGAATTGTTTGTTATTACTTGGACAATATTTTGAGGACCCACATCTTGAAAGCACTGTAAAGGATGTTACCAATAAACTGTGCATCCTTCACCCGTCCCTTACAACCCACGACTTTCAAAAACATTGCCCCTTTAGGGCACACTGCAATCACATTGATTAATGGCCGATTTTTGAAATCCTTCCATCCATCAGGAACAATTGACACCCCTGTTTGTTTCCATGAATTTCTAATGGGAGTCAATGCATTGTCTATGCTTTTTACCTCCTTTGCTAGTAAGGTGGTACACACCTTCTCATAACCTAGCCCTATGTACCCTTGTGGACACTCACTTGTCTTTCTCAACATATCTTTCCAATATGGTGATCAAACAAGATTAAATGTCAAACCATTTGCATATAGACATCTTGCAACGACTTGAGCTACAACCTCTCTAGCATCATGCTTAAATGCTCTTTCTAATGGCCCCTTGCTTCTCTTCACACTAACAAGTTCTTCAATTCTATCGAAAAATGGGTGGCGCTCTATTACAACATCAAGAAAGTCACTATGAGATGGAGGAGGGGGCCTCTTTGATCCCCCTTCCTCTCATCAAAGGATGGTTTGTGGCATGACCAAGTCTTGCATCTACTTCCTCTTGCTCTCTAATATATTTTGCTATTTTTCGAGGTGGTAACCCCTTACCATCATTTCTGGGACATACTTTGATTCCTTGATGGGGAATGGCACATAAATGGGGTTTCACATGATTGTATGAGATAGTATACCTCACTTCACAATGATTGCATATCCAAACAAATGTTCCTCCCCCTTTAACTTGTTGTATCATTTGTACATGTTTCCATAAAGGTGAATTTGGGTCGGTTTTAAAGGTGGGTCGAGCAATAGAACTGGTATTGGTTGCCATTATGCTATCTACAACAAGTTCAAAAACAATTATGAAACAATAAATGTTAAATATTTAAATAAATAAATTGATATACCATTTTAGGAATTTTTTATTTATTTAAATTAACATTTAATATATTATTATTAAATTATTAATTTATTATTTAAAATAAAAATAATAAATTAGTATAATTATAATTTACAATATAATAATCTATTAATATAATTTTTTATAACATAATTAATAAATCAATAATATTACAAATATGTGTATATTAAATTATTAATATTATATAATAATAATATTATAATTTTGTAATACTAACTATATTATTATTATCATAATAATGATATATATAATTAGTATTATATAATACTATGTTATTAAATAAATTAACAATAATACTGAATACATATATTATAAATTAAAATTAAAATTTATAAACTATAAATTTATAATATAATAATAAATTTATAAACAACACTGCATAACTATAATTTATAAACATTAAGAAAGATAAATTAGAAAAGAAAAAAACAAATGAAAAAAACCTACTTGCAAATATCATGCGCCGACAGTAATGGAGATATTGCTGTCCACAAACACTCGCAACTGCGCCTGCAATGGAGATATGGAGATGTCAAAATAAAATCGCCTGTGTTTTATTGCCTTGGGTCGTCGAAGTGAAACTGCTTGCTTGAGTGTTTTATCGCAAAAGAAAACAAACGAAAAATGATAGCTGAAATGAGAAATCAATGCGTTAGGATTTCTTCGAGTTGTTTTTCACATGAAAAGGTTGCAAAAGTTTTTGATCCCTGTGCCAAACGCCTCAGAATCTTTCCAAAAACACTACGTCATGATGGAAACATTTAGATTTGGCAAGGAAACCGTAGAATTGTTTCATATGCTAAAATCTCAAACCTTGTCTAATTCCACAGGGATTCTGGGAGGTATCTGATTCTAGGACGTCCTGTACTCGGAATCGGTAGGGAAAATGGCCAATTTTGGTAACTTAGCATTTAGGAGAAGGAATGGATGGTCAAGATTTGATTGTGAGAGCAAGGGTGGAGAATAGTTGAGAAGAATTCCCTAGGATCAAGGAAAAGATTGAGGGTGGAGATGAAGGTGGTTAGATTGTGAATGGCTAGGATTAACTTACCAAATTTAGTAAGTAGTTTTGAGCATGAGGGAAATTAGGGAAGGCTATAACTTTGGGTTGTGTTGAGAGAATAAGGGGACCATAAGGACAAGTGTTCTTAGGTGCACATTATTTGTGGAATGTGTTGAGGGAATATAGGCCATTTTAGCTACATGTGTGAGATGGATAATAGGTGGAATATGATAATTATTTATTAATTTATTGTGAGGAGATGAAAAGTGGTTAATTAAATAATATTAAGTGATGGACTTTAGGTGAAGGGGACATGTCCTAAGTGATGATATTGGTCGATTAAGACTAGGTGATGGGGACTTGATTAGGACTAGATGATGAGGGCTAGATTAGGTGATGATATTGGTCGATTAGGATTAGGTGATGAATGACTAGGGAATATTTTAGGTGTTTGCATTTTGCCCCTCTTTGACACAATTCAACTAAGTGGCACGTCAAAGAAGAAAGTAGAATGGAATGGAATGAAGCTCCGGTGGCAAGTTGCCCAAGTTGTTTAGGTATGATGATGGAAGTGATGCCCCCTCAAGAGAATTGTTGGGTGAAATGGAACCCAAAAGGCATCTTGAAAAGACAAATGAGAATAAAAGATGTTCCATAAAGGATAAAAGATGACTTGAGAGAAATCATGTTGGGATGATGTACATGCCATGAATATAAGACTAAGGATGGAGTAAGGATTGGGCATTTTGATTGATGCTGCTATGATTATTAGATTGGATTGCATGGATGTGTATGTTGGATGATGAAATCTCACAAGGATATAATGGAACTAAATGACACATGATTGGGATTATGGATAAATGGATGATTAATACATGCTATCATAGTAACTTCATGTGCAAGGAGCAACCTTTATTTTTCTGTAGCACTTAGCGTTATGCACCATGATATAAAGGATCATGATGACAATGCGCCATGTGCATATGGATTGACACACAAACAAAGAAGTTGCAAATAGTAGAGTGATCCAATAAACATGGTGTTGTCATTAGCATTCCATCATATGAAGGATGAGGGCGATTGTGACGATGTGATGGAAGGAGTACTAAGCCTATAGGTTACAAACAAACACAAACCCATGAAAACAAACAATCAAAAACATGCAAAAAATACATATGGTATCCAATGACATGCTGAAGCTAAGGGTGTATGGAATGATGGGATCAGATGGATTGGTTGGATCCTAGGATTAATGATGATGGCATTGTTGATGTGGGAAGGATGCATCACAAAAACAACGCAAGGATTGGGAAAGACATATCCCAATGATGATTGATTAGATTGATTGTAGATTAAACACAACTTGTAGCAAGATAAGGAACAAATCTTATAGATGTTTTTGGATGGATGTGAGATTTTAAATGGGGTATGCTTTGATTTAAGGGCTTCAACATGGATAAAGTGTTTTGTGGAGCATGCTTATAAATTGAGAATATGTTTGGGTAAGTGTTTGTTTTTGTTTTTCATCTTGATGTTTGGAACCAATGGCAAAGGATAAGCCAAGCCTAGAGACAAGGACAAATATGGTTTAGATGGAATAGTTGGCGAAATGGATGCGATGGAGAGGATATGGATTGATGGAAGGATTTAGGGGGAGATGTTCAAGGACTACATCACATAGGATTAACATGTTTTGATCCAAGATAGCACTACATGTTGGGTAGTGCTATCTAGGCAATGAAGTGATGGTAGATGGTGTGTGGCCAAAGGATGACTATGTCAAGAGTTTTCCAAAGTATGCATCATGTGCCCCCAATCATTGTTAAGATCTAGGTGAGTAGTAAATATGGATGAATTATGACTAAATGGACATGGTGGATGGATAGTATGGAATGACATGATAGGATGGATAGGTTTCGTGGAATGGATGAGACAACTTCCCCCAATTTCAAGGTTCATATAGTTAGTTGACTTACACATGATGCTCATGAATGGGTTTTCATCATAGTACTTGGCCAAGGCGCCACAAGAAATGGTTTTCACCAATGGACAAATTACTTATCTTTACTATTTTTGTTCTAAATTGGTTTTTTCCTTTTTTTTTTGGAATTTTGCTGATTTTGTAATTTTTTAGAGTTTTGGATTTTTATTTTTTTTATTTTGCAATTTTTTTGGAGTTTTGGACTTTAGGTATCAAGTGCATGGACATCTGATGTAACTGATTTGGATGCTTCAATCATGACATGCCAATAATATACTGCCTTGCGAAGTTGCTTTGCTAGGATCGCTACACTAGTATACAATGCACACTTGTGATGCTCTTTGATAGTTGGATTGGCCTTGTCCAAATATAAACATCTTGATAAAGTGCCATCATAACTCTTGTGGTAAAGTGTCATTGCTAGGATGTGATGGATTCTAGGTTTTCGGTTGGATTTAGGATGAATTTGTATGGATTTAGATGGTGGAGGTGAGGATTGAGATTTGGATTTTTGATTTGGTAACTAGGACTTTGGAGGTAGATGTGTGGATTGATGGATTTTGGATGTAGGGATTTGATATTTGGATTGGAATGAGGGACATCGGGATTGGGTGGTAAAATTGGATTTGGATCTGGAATAAGACATAGTATCGGGACCAACATTCTTTTTGGATTCTGAAGTTTTATTTGATAATTGTGAAGGTGGTGCACACCTCTTGTATACACCTCTTGTATGTGATATGTGATTTTTGTTCTATGGATTGCTTTTGATGGCTTGCTATGAATTCACTTTGCTTTGGGATCTATGTAGTTCTTTTGTTCTCCTTGATTTTTGGCTTTCTAGATTCATCTTGATATGGAGTTTGTATTTGCTTTTCTGTGGTAGTTGATTGCAATATTTTACTTCATGGGAAAGATTCATGTTGCATAATGGATGATTGCAATATTTTACTTCATGGGAAAGATTCATGTTGCATAATTGATGATGTTGTTGGTCCCAATCAAGAGGTCTAGGATGTTGCAGATGTAGGTTGTTATTATGGATGGAGGAAGTAGTTAGAAGATGGGTGGATGGAGGATTCTTATAAGAGTTATGGATGGCCTCTATTTTGATGCTTTCATTGGATAAGGCTGTGCCAATTATCATTGAGTTGCTACCATTAGATTGCTTGCTTGGAGATGTGTAGCCAAGACCATGATATCCATAATATTCATATACTGATACTAGTTCTAAAATTCCTTGTTCATGAAGGCCTAATCCTTTTCCATTATAGCCCATGTTTTGAAATTTTTTGTTCGCCATAGGATATTTGATAGTTTTGAAACATGATGCAGATCAATCATTAGGCAACCATGACTAGTGGAGGGCTCTATTCGCTATTTTGCAAGAAGGCCAAACTGCATGTAGGTAGTTGAATCCATCTTGTAAGAGGATTGTGATTTCTCCTTATTTGCAATTATGGTGTCTTGATCAAGGATATGCCCAATATGACCAACCTTGTCTTGTGAATCTTCATGCATGGTGAGATCCATATGATTTTTTTGACTATCTATGTGTCCAAGGCAAGTGTCTCATCTTGGGAAATGGAAGTTGTTAGAGTATGGATGTGCTCATCTTTGATTTCATGGTCATGGATGGGATAAAGGTGGAGTAAGGGATCATCTTGGATTTTTGGATCAATGGGCGGATCATGATCAAAGATTGGGTTTTGAACGTCATTACCGTAGGTAGGATCTTGATCTAATAAGAGTGGATTGTCATGGGTTTTATAATCATCATTTGGTTCTTGGTCAAAGATGGGGTTAACATGAATATCAAGATCATTTATGGGGACTTTCTAACTTGATCTTGACTTGGTTGGAAGCAAGTTGTGACATGCTTTAGAGCAAGCTTTTGACATAGCCTTCGTTCCTTCTTTGACAAGATGGATACACTTTGCGTTGCTTTGATATTCCCTATATAGTCTAGGCCTTTGATATATGTTCCTAGTGTCACATTTAATAGTATGCTCAGACTAGTGGGATATTTTTGGACCTTATGACATTTATGGATTTTGGACCTTTTCGCTTTTATGGAGTTCATGAAATGTTTATGTTTATCTTCCCATGTGCGTTGACCCATGGAGATGGTAGCATTTGATGGTATTTGATCTAGGATAGGCATAGTGGAAGGAGACTCATGGATAGGTGTTGTGGATATGGATTTCTTGGATTTGTTTTTTATCCCATGGAAGTAGTACTTTGACAACATCTTTAGTTGATTGGGATGAATCAAAGGACTTGGGTGATAATGATTTGGAGGAGGTGGATGCAAATGAATTGGAAGATGTAGAGGCAGGTTTAAAAGATTTAGGTGAAGAGGATTCAAATGACATGGATTGGGGTGATGGGGGATATTGTTCTAGGATGGTATTTTCCTTGCCAAAGGTGGGATAATGATGAATATGGAGGTTTGATGTTGGTTCATGAGGTAGCTAGTGCTTGGGAGGTCTTGGTTTTGGGGGATATGTTGGCAAGAGACACTGCTAGTATCATTTGGTGTTGTCATTGATGGCAACCATAATTGATGATCAGATACGCACATCATCATTCATTCATATCGACAGACAGATTAAAGATTGACAAGGAAGAATAGAGCATCCGGTAGTTCAGTATTCATCGATTCGTATGAAGATTTTCTGTTATTGTTTTGTGTTGTGCATCTTAGGAAATGTTTGTTGTTATATTATCTCTATTACTGCTGAAGCGCAGTGGCTCGTATCTATTCTTGTGTGAGTTAGAAGATTCGGTTGGCTAATTTTCTGTTTTATCAGTACTGGAGCCGACTTCATGAATGTATCATGTCACGGATGTATGAGAAGTAATTAGTTAAGTATTTTCGTGTTTATTTGCTTCATGTTTATGCATTATGGTTGAATGTTGTTAATGCTTTGAAGATAAAGGTTAATAAAGTTAATTTTTGCACAACACTGATTCACCCCTCGACCCCCTCCTGCCTCCCCCCGCCCTCTCTCAATGTAGCTTGTTTCCAACAATTGGTATCAAAGCTAGTTCCTTAGAAGAAGAAGTCTAACAACTTGGGGAGATCTTGGGAAGTGTTTCAATGGATTCAAGCAGTCTTCAACAACAACTTTTGGTGGCCCAGGATGATCTTGATCAGTCAAAGGCTGAAGTTCCTAAATTGTAAGCAAATCTCATGGATGTTGAGAAATTCATTGAGTCTTTGAAAGACACAATCAATAAGTCTAGAGAAAAGAGAAAGGAACATTGTGATCATATTAAGCGGAATGACAGTAAGAGCATTGAAGATGAACAAATCAGTCAGGCCCTGAAGGAAAAGACAGAAGAGTGTGAAAAACTTACCAAAGACAATGCTGCCCTAAAGCATGAGATGGAGTCAATCATAATGAGAATGACCAAGGAACTTGAAGACAAAAAGAAGAATGAAGAGAACCTAGCACAGTCCTTGAAAGAAAAATTTGAAGTATGCAGCCTATTGGATGATGAACTGGAACAATCTAAAAAGAACGAAGAGGCACTTGAAAAGCAGATGGATGATCTTAGAAATGAACTTGCTGCTGCAAATGAGTACAAGGAGAAATTCAAAGGTAGCTCAACCATGTTTGATGAACTGATTAATAGTCAGAGGACTCATGGTGACAAGAGAGGTCTTGGATATGAGGAAGGAGAAAGTTCAAAATCTAGACAAAGAAATTCTGGACAAAGGAATTCTAGATGAGGGAGATTTAGACAAGGAAATCAGATGAACAATGTTGGAAGGTATCCGGTAAGGCAACCTAATGCTCAGAGATTTAATGGATATTGTTTTAGTTGCAATAAATTTGGACACATGGCTACTAAATGTAGAAGTAGAATGAAATCAAGTGGTCCATCTTTCTCAGGTCAGTGCTTTAATTGTCATAAGGTTGGTCATAAGTCAAATGAATGCAGAAATGTGATGAATCAATTTCATAGGAATATCAGATGCTATACATGCAATAGATTTGGCCATACTGCGAACCAGTGTAGATCAAGAGGAAATCAGTGGAACAACTAGTTTGGACAAAGAAATGTTGTGTGCTATAAATGCAATAAATTTGGTCATATTGCTACATTCTGTTGGAACTGAAGAGGTCCAGTAAATCAAAAGAAAACATGTAGAAGGATATCAAGGGAAAAGGCAAAGTCACTACAGATGTGATAAGGCAACATATGTAGAAGAAATGGGTGAGGAAAAGCCCCTCTGTTGAAGAAAATGTGCCAGCACCAGAACCTGCTTCTGGTAATTCCTCCGGGAATTAGTTTCAAGCCTTTGGCCTAGGGGGAACTATCAAGAAAATCAATTAACCCCCTAACCGGTAAATAACACCAGATGTGGATATGCACAGAAGGTACATAGATGCTCTACAGATGTTGTTGAAATCATTGGAGGAAGTGGTATGCCATATGGGAGGTTCGCAGAAGATTTGACTGTCACAGTGCACAAAAACAGAGTAACCGGAGGAATTAGGGTTAAAGCATTTATTGCGACAAAAGGGTTACGTATGCAAGTGATAAAAGTCATCTCTATTCTTCATTCATCACTTTGCATTTGGAGAAAAGAAATTTGAAGAGCTCTAAGGCGAACTTTGGCAAATTGAGGCGAAGATCAAGTGTAAAAGTGATTCGGCAATCAAAATTTTGATCCGACGAAAAAAGTATTTATCAGAAAACTCATTTGTGATTTGGTCAAAATGAATACTCCTTTGGTAGTTGAAGTCAAGGATAGACCTCGTCCCAAATTCAAATGGCATCCTTATAAGTCTATTGAGACTGATCCGTTAGGAGCATTTTTGTCTATGCCGCACGAAGTGTTACACACAAAAGATATTAGGGTTTATATTCACGCGAATATTGAAGAACTAGGAAGTTCACAATTGCTGAATTTGTACAATAATCACATCATAGGTGAAGATTTCTATGTGAAACCGGAATACAAAACCCTAGAAGAGAAGACATTCACTGAGATTGTGAAATTTCTTGTCTTCGCAGAAAATGAATGGCTCTGGTATATCTTGAGTAGAGTTCTTGCAAAATTCATGTGGTTGAACTTACCCTTCAAGATAACAAGAGAAGCCATAAGGGCAATTATAGGTTTGTGTTCCTCTGGTGGATTGCTTGTTCTGAAATTGGTGAAGAATCAAACAGTCACCGATGCAACCGGTTCTCAATATGATAGAAGGGCAATGACAATTGATGACATTGCTGATGTAGAGGTCAAATTTGCATCCATGACAACTTTGTGTCCGGTACAACCATATATGTAGCCTACCAAATGGTTAAAGAAAATGCAGATTGTGATCTCTGTGAATTGTTGAGGAGTCAGCTAATGGAAAATCTTGCGAAGATTAAGAAGGATAAGAAAAACTCTTTCAAGTATGGTAACTTGCTTTTATGCTTATTCTTTTATTTCATAAATGAGGTTCTAGGATTTGGAAAGGTTCATTGGAAAAAGGACAAGTCGGTAGTCGCTCAGATCAAAGATCTATTTCACCAATTTGCAGACACCAAAACAAAGAATGCGGCTATCTGGGGATACTTTAAAAGTTTTCAGACTATGATGCTAGCCAGAGAGAGGATTCTCACTTCAATTGTGGAGAAGTACAAGGATACAATCTGTTTCATGGTAGACATTGATCAGTGCATGATGGAAGCTTCTGATCCCAGAACAATCTGGATCATGCCTATGGGGTACGAAGTTGAAGAGAACATTCTGGATATGTATGCACGACACTTACTAAGTAAACCTCTGGATCTGACAGAAGAGAGGTTCGGTACCTATGCAGAGAAGGACATATAGGTGCACAACGAGCTCAGGAAACTTGTGGTAACCAAAAGAGTTAGAAAAGAGGTAGAAGTTCTTGCAGAAAGCTTGGGCATTTCAATAGAGAAATTAAGAGAAGCCAAAAAGAAAAGGGAAGAAGCTGAAGCAGCTAAAACGCAATCAGCTGGTCCGACAGCATTCTCTGGCAAAAACAGGTCTACAAGGAGTTCTGCACCCTCATCCGCTCCTGCATCAAAGCCAACTCTTTGATGACATTCGACAAGGATGGAAAGAGGAAGAAAGATAAAAGTAAGAGAGTCTATGTAGCAGTCTCTGAGGATGAAGAGATAGAGTTTGATGGAGTCAAAGAAATTAGGCATCAAGGCACCAAGGCAACAACAGTTACAAAAGGCAAGCCCTCCAGTGGAGATGACCAAGCAAAGAAGGAGGCAAAAACTGACAAACCAGGTATGTCAGTGGAAGCAGTTGAAAAAGATTTGGTTAAGGATGGAAATCTAAAACCACTTTGCAAATGGTTTGAATCTTTTCAACAAAGTTTTGATGGATATAATGCCTAATTTGCCTAAGTCTATATGACATTCTAGAAATGAGAATACTTTTGCTAGAACAGAAGAAGAATAGATGAGAGAAAGAATCCTAGCAGAATTGTGTTCCGTAATGTCTATGGATGATATGCATGCACTCTTGAATAAAGCCAAAAGGAAATTCAAGAGCAAATCAAGGGTAAATAAGCTCATGATAGGTCTAACTGATGAAGTTACAAAAGAAACTGAGCAAATCTTGAGGGAGATATTGTTAGATGAGAGAATTGATGTTATTGTTGAAGATGCTCCATTTGGTCCGGAAAAGGAAGCAGAAGAGGAAAATCTTGATACAACTGAGGATTCACAGATTCCTCCTACAATGGACAACACAAAAATTCCTATGGAAGTTGAGGTACCTGAAAATGTATTAGTCGAAAAAGTAGAGATCCCTAAAGATAAATCAGAACTTGCAATAGAGGAAGCAATGGTTGAAGAGAAGAAAGTTGATGTGAAGGCAATTCCAGTTGAAGCAAGAGACACTGCAGAGGCAGTGAAGAAATTTTTGGTGAAACAACAGGAAGAAATTGATCTAGAATTGATTGAAGGTCCTATTGACCTATCTACCTTGAGTCCAATTTAGAAAATGAAGGTAGCTTCATTTGCTCAAGTGAAAGCCAAAGAAGAAATGCTGAAGTCCCACATTGAGGATAGTGAACTTCTAAATCTTGCATCTGGAGTCTTGGAAAAGATAATGCCCACTCATGTGAAAGATCTGATCGGTTCCTCCTCCGGTGAATTAAAGAAGCTTATCAACTTTGTAAGTACTCACTTTGAGTCACTTGAGAAATCAGCTATGGTGAAAGTGCAGAAAGAATTTGATGTCAAAAGGTTTAATGGTTTGAAAGAAATGATTGCCAAAGATAAAATCCTTTTAGCCACATGTGTGAAGAGTGTACAAAATGCTCTGTCAGAAGGTGGAAAGATTTACAAATCATGTTTATCTTTTTCAAAGTTTACTGTAGCTAATGAGAAAAAGGTTAAGGATCTGGAAAAATAGTTAAGTACTATATCTGAAACTTTTGATCTTCTAACTGGTGGTGTTGGAAAGATAGAAGGTGAAGTGATGTCTTTGCTTGACAAAATAAAAAGCTTGAAGCATGAAAATGATAAAATTGTTGCAAGGGCATGTGATCTTAGAGGCCAAATTGGTCCAAAGATTGATATACTGTCAAGCGCTCTAAAGGAAGGAGAAGACACTATGGTAGTTGGTGATCCAACGAACTTGGAATTTGCAGAGAGACGATCCTACCTACTTTGTGGTCACATAACAGTCCTGGAGAGTTTCAAAAGAGTCTGGGATGCAAATTTGATCCAGCTGAAGAAAGATTTTGCAGACATTTTCTAGTTTATGTAGGTCAAAGAAGCATTTTTGTATAACAGTTTTGTTTGATCCATTTTTCGTATGCAGATCCCTGCCTTTGCCATTGATGTCAAAGGGGGAGAATAGTGGAGTGAAAAATGTATAATCATCTCAGGGGGAGAATTGTATTTTTGGAATTTTAGATGGCAGCGCAGTCTATCTTGGTACTGATTCGACACTTAGTCATTTTTCACTAAGTGTTGCCATCAATGCCAAAGGGGGAGATTGCTGGCAAGAGACACTGCTAGTATCATTTGGTGTTGTCATTGATGGCAACCATAATCGATGATTAGATACACACATTATCATTCAATCATACCGGAAGACAAATTAAAGATTGACAAGGAAGAACAAAGCATCTGGTAGTTCAATGTTCATTGATCCGTATGAAGATTTTCTGTTGTTGTTTTGTGTTGCGCATCTCAAGAAATGTTTGTTGGTATATTATCTCTATTACCACTTAAGCGCAGTGGCTTGTATCGATTCTTGTGCAAGTTAGAAGATTCGGTTGGCTAATTTTTGTTTTATCAGTACCGGAGGCGACTTCATGAATGTATCATGTCGCGGATGTATGAGAAGTAATTAGTTAAGTATTTTCGTGTTCGTACATCTTTGTTTGGGTCCTAGCCAAGTTGTGGCCGACTGTTGTGGATACACATTGCATATTATTCATGATTTGAGTCGACAAATGTAAATATTCTTTTGTTCTATTGAAGTCGACAAAGTGTAATTGAATTCTAAGTTGCGGATATATAGATAAGATCATCCGTATCATTTTGTATGAAGTATGAAGTGTGTGTTGATGTGAATTGCGAATTAGAGCAGAGTAGAAGAGCAATAATGCGCAGTTTCACTTGTGCATAAAGAATTTGTGTTGCAAGTGTGAACAATACAAAGTAGAAGTGCAAAATCAGTTTGTAGGATAGTAGATCAAATATTGTGCCTCACTGGAATTGTAATCAGGCATATGTAGATGCTATTTTTCTCAGTTCAAACTCTCAGATGGTTTTAATCTGATTCTCTTTGTAAGGCAGTGAGCCTTCCCTTTGAGCATTGAGCTCTAGGCCATCTACCATGGTTTTTCCCCTAACATGGTTTCCACGTAAAAATCCTTGTGTTATGGTGTTGTGTTTATTTGCTTCATGTTTATGCATTATGGTTGAATGTTGTTAATGCTTTGAAGATAAAGGTTAATAAAGTTAATTTTTGCACAACACTGATTCACCCTCCCCCTCCCTCCTCCCCTCTCAGTGTAGCTTGTTTCCAACAGGATATGGGAGTTGATAGTGGGGTGTATGGAATCTATGACAAGACGATTCATAAGGATCTAATCAATGGTGTCTTGGTCAATGTTATCATCATCATAAGGGTTATATTCAGGTTGATTGATAAGATCATCATCATCATCATAAGGGTTATATTCAGGTTGATTGATAAGATCATCATCATCATCGTAAGGATCATATTCAGGTTGGTAGATAAGACCATCCTCATCATCATAAGGATCATATTTAGGTTGATGGACAATTTCATTAGTCATTATACTTGGCTTGATTTGGGAAAATGATTTCATCTAGAGGGCTCATGGTGTTGGCCTTTCCCTTGATTATGATCTTTTGGCTTGCTTTAATTATGAGTTTGGTCTTTACTTGTGTTGGATATGGATCCATTATTTTAGTTAGGTCCTTGGATTTGCAAAATTGGTATGATTTGGATTTTGGATTGCTTTGACTTATGGTAACTATATCAAAAGGATAACCCTAGGTGTACTTGATAGATGACTTGGATGGATAACTCAAATGATTATGATGACCCCAATGATGGGAATAGATTATTAGGTGGACTATGTGGATTGGATTTGATAACCTTGGATTAAAGTTTAAGTCTACATACTTGGATCTTAGGATGACTTGATTATGACTTTGATTTTGGAATCTATGGATTGGTGTACAATTTCCAAGGATTTAACAATGGGCCTTAGGATGATTAAAGGTCCAAAAGGTTGGACTAAGGTGATGATTTTGATTAAGAGATCCAAAAGTGATGCTTTCAACTATGACCAGGGATTGTGTTGGATTGATGATGGGTGTGGACTATAAGGATGATGTGGATAAAAGATGATGATGATAATATGATGATCAAGGATATCCCAATGTTCTCTTGGATGTGACTCAAAGATGATTGGGGTTATGACCAAGGGGATAATGAGTGACAAAAGGATGTGTACCTTGCACTCAAAGGTGTGTTGTGGATGATTGGATAATGGGACAAGTCAAAATGTGGATAATATATGAAGGACTAAGGGTATGGTCAGAATGGATAAATGGGCAATGGACAAGGTATTGGTGTGGTGTGGGGGATGTTGGTTTCATTTGGAAGTAAATGGTTATGCTAGGTTTGACTTCAATGGTTTGCGTTTCAAAAGGATACCAAATTGGAAGATGTTTTCCAAACAAACAAAAGGATTGCAAACTAGACTTGACTCAAACTTGATAGTAAAGGTTTATAAACAAGCACTTTGGTATATACAACACTCAAACAAGAAGATACAATGACAAGCCTCAATTTATTCAATAAAAGGAGTGTTAATTTAGTGTTGGCCCACCATAGAATTTAATCTATTAATACCTTAAGATTGGTGTGACACTTTTCTTTCAAGAGTCTATAGGTAGGGGTCCAGTGGCACAAGAGCTCACCTTTCCCCTTTCTTTGGAGGTTTTTGAATACCTTGCCCAAAGAGTGTCTACCTCTACTTAGAAAGGTATGGGGTGAGTAGCTTCAAGCATGATACTATACCTTGCACCACACTAAGCAACATATGAAAGGTCTAAAATTAGGTTATACAATGCTTATCTAGGGGTATCCCTCAAATACCTCAAGGGTATGTGAGGCCTAATCTGTCAATTTGAAAGTGCAAAATCATCAAATAGCCGAGAGAAGAGGGTAACCCATGCTTCTCCTTCACTTCCCCAAGGTATAAAGTTCTTAGGGGCTTAGCCTGAATGAAAAAATCACAACTTCTAAGAGGCGGGTTTTTTGATTCACCCTCGACTATTTATATTGTGCTGGAACACTAGAGTTGAGGTCATCCCTTGGGATGATGAAATCCCCAAGCAAGTCCCTTAAAAAGGAAAAAAACAAGACCACGTGCTTTTGATCCCCAAGATCATCTGTGCTTGGGGTTTAAAAGACATGTAAATTATTAGGCCAAATCGAAGTGTGAATGTAAATTTTAAACCAATTTCAATGTGAGAACACACAAAATAGACAAAACAAAGAAAAATAAAATGTCTATAATCAATGTCTTTAGCCAAATTTCCTGTGAAACCAATATTAGTAGTTTGCAAGATTGTTCCCTTGGAAACACGAAAAAACCTGGACATTGGGGAAATTTAAAAAAAAATTATCTCCACCATAGCGTCCATCTTCGAATTAGCTTTCCAACACCTATTAAAGTATGAAAAGTGGACAAAAAATGAGTAAGTTATTGCGATTTAACCAGGAGGATCAGCTGGTCCCTGGTCACCCAAGTGACCACAGGTTGGGAAAAGGGAACTAAGGTGTTGGGGTGCTGGAAATAAGCCCTTAAGGGCTGATTGAGACCAAGGGCTAAAAGGGTCATATGGCCATGACCTCCAAATCAAGTAGAGCCCTCGGTTCCAATATGGTTGAGGGTCGGATGACTCGGATCTATTCGAAGCAAAAATTAAAAAGGCCACCAAGACTGTTTGATCTCGTGGATTTGAAAATGAAATTAAAACCAGGCTATACATATCAAAACCCATACTTCAAAGCCCCTTGCAGGTTAGTCGACCATATTTAAACCCTAACCTAAAGTTCATGGATTTCAACACTTTATTTAATAGGATTTTTAAGAAGATTAATGCTTGACATTACCTACGGACTTCAAACTGTTGAACAGTCCCGTTAAACATGAATTTCAAAAGATATTAATTAAAATTCCATACCAATGATCTCTTGAATACTCTTGGTTAAACATGGATTTCACTGGGCATTAAAAACGGTTTTATGTCAGATTTTAAATGATAAACAGACAATTTTAAAACCTCAAAACCACCACTAGATTTCAAAATTTATAAAAAGGAATTTAAAGTGTCAATGATTGCGGATTCCACAAGATTGTGGAAGTCGACTAATCGTTGCAGAGTTTAAAAATTTATGAAATGAATTCTAAATCGTGGATTGTAAAACAAACTTAAAACTGATTAGTGATTTCTTTATTTTCTTCACCTGCTCATTCAAAGAGATTGTGTGTATACCTCCTTGTTCACCCTCTATATCCTCAACCAAACACGAGGCCTAAATATCTCCCTGGTCTGCTCATGTGTATGTCCACCCCACTGTGCATGTATATACAGCTTGAGGGAGTATACACATATATCTGCATGTGAAGTATACTCTGTACCGCTTTTTGTGTTGCTTTTGGTGTATACACAGATTATGTACCTTTTTTTTGCTTACATAGTACGGTCATCCATATAGTATGAATGGTATGGATTTCGTACTATCCGTACAACAACCGTAAACAACCTTGCAAACACCTAAATTTTTTTGTTAGCAAACTATCAAGTGTTTTATGTCAAACTTTGTTTCTTGGCCATTTTGGATGCAATGATGCAGTCCGTTTTTCCCTCGGATGCACCTATAAAAAGTTGATATCTAAAACCACTTAGTCAAAAATCACCACAAGACACCAACACACCAAATTAAGTGAGATAAGGGATAAGTCCCTAGTAGAGTCGCCAAAATGTAGTTCTAAGATTTGAAACTCAAATAGAAACAAACTAGTATGCAAACTTCTATTTCAAAACTAGCAAAACCTCTAGATAGAGCTCACAAAAGAGATCAAAACAAGACAATAACATCAAATTCAACTTGAAATGTTACCATAACCTCCATTTGTGATTTGATTTGCTCCAATGACTTTGGGATGTGGATGCTCCTTGCTTGAAGATTACCAATTTGACAACATATGCCTAGCATAAGTTATAATTGGAATAGGAATGAAGGATAGAGTGCCTGAATTAATAGGCTTTTGGGAGAATGGATGGTCAAGATTTGATTGTGAGATGAAGAGTGGAGAATGGTTGAGAGGAATTCCCTAGGATCAAGGAGAAGATGGAGGGTGGAGATGAAGGCGGTTAGATTGTGAATAGCTAGGACTAACTTACCAAAGGTAGTAAGTAGTTGTGAGCATGAGGGAAATTAATGACATGTGCACCTAAGAAGGCTATAACTTTGGAATGTGTTGAGAGAATAATGGGACCATAAGGATAAGTGTTCTTGGTTGCCCATTATTCTTGGACTGTGTTGAGGGAATATAGGCTTTAATTAAATAATAATATTATTTAATTATTATAACCACGTGTGAGATGGATAATAGGTGGAATATGATAATTATTTATTAATTTATTGTGAGGAGATGGTGAGTTAATAACATCAGCTTTGTAGTTTTATAGCTACGTGGCAGTGTAGGGCTTGATTCTCTCACATGGGTTTAACTCTTTATAGTCTTTAACAAATCCCTTTAAATATTTGTGAAGTTATGTTCTGTGCTTAATAATTTGCTGTTTTCTCTAAGGATGTATGTATTTCTATTAATAATCTGTTTATTTGCTTTCTTTCACAATTCTCAATGCCATATGTTGCAAATTCTCTAATTTTATACGTATTGTGTACATATATATATTTTAAAAAAAACTGATAGAAAAAAAATCCTGAAACTTAAAAGGTGTTGAATGTGCAGCCATATAAGGTATGCCCACACATACACCTTTATAATTGTAGGCTTTATTCATTTAAGCTGAGAGTAGTTTCTGAGGTCAATTGATATAAAAATCACAGCATTATATCATGAAAAGTCCTTAATCAACATTAACAATCTATCTCATTAACTCATCTCATTTTCTTCGGTCGCAGTATTAGATTTTATAAGCGAGGAGGGAATTGATGATGCTTGGATGGCATTATCTTATTTGAGTGACTCCGATTGCCTTCTTGGTGCTAGTAACTGTCGTTACCAGAGAAGAACTCAAGCACTACTAGAATGGGATGAAGTTGATTCAGCATTTGTTGTTGAATCAATATCTGGATCTGTCATGACTCGTGGAGTTTTGTTTGGAAATTCTCATCCTGCACCTCCCAGGTAAATCTTTTAACTTTTGATTATTTATGCAGGATAAGTTTTTAACTGCTCTTGTTTAATGACTTTGACAATGCTTGTTACTCTATGTGAGCAACTGGCCAGATGGCAATCCATCCGAGGTCCAGCACTCTGGCAGGTGGAGCGGTCCTCACACAAAAAGAGGGTAAGTTAACAACATCAAGTTTCCACAGTCCATGATCATGAATTGTTTAGTTTTCTGGATTGAAACTGTGCATTTTTGTGAATCGACGTTTCAGATCAAACTCCATGATCCATCCTCAAGATAATGCATGCAACTAGAGAGAAGAGAAAAAAATCATGCTAAGTTATGACAGAAGTAGTCCTCAGTTGAAGTGCAAAGAGAAGGTGGTTGCACAGAATTCCTATAAAATTATTCGAGTCATCTAAATGGCAAAGAAATGAAATATAAATTTTAGTTTCCACACCTTACCTAGATTGTTTTCAGAGGTCCTTGATATAAGCTCTAAGTTTCTAAGAGTCCAGATCCCGTTTTTTATTTTTTGTCTTAGGTTTTTCTGTCTTGTACTGTGCACTACATCACTTATTTTGAAAAACTCAGTGATTGAATGTCTAGAAATTTTGGGCTTGAATAAATCAGAGTGAAATCGGTCCCATGTTAAATCTATGAGAAGCTCCATTGCAAAAGCTCTTCAATTTTATTTAGTTGGAAAACTTGGGTGAGTTATAGAGAAAGGAGTTAAAATCTATGTATGACAGTTTTCGGCGTGTATTTGTAGTTATATTTTAAATTAAAAGTGGATCAGAAACTGGAACATGGAAAATAAATTTGCTAAGATTGCTTTCTTTGTATACAGATTGAAATGCTCTCAGAGATATTGGCTTCCAGTGGCCTTTTTAAGACTTGCAGTTTATCCGTTTTGGCTACCGAATATAAACCAATTATGCAGATGTTGGGACAGCCAGCTTTCCATGTGCAGCTGGAATCTGTAAGAGGCCATAATGAAGAATGGGATAAACAACATTGGGATTATGAAGAAATAGAAGCACCTGAAATTGATTCAGCTGAGATAGATAATTTCTTTTCTGATGGTGACATTTTGTCAACGTTAGATATCAATGACGATTTTACTAATGTAAATAGTAGGCTAAGTGAGATTCCGGAAGAGATGGATGTAGATGAGATAGAGGAGTGGTAATTTTCCTATACAGGGATGCTTTATACGCCAGGAGTTGGGACACGGTAAAATACAAGCAAAGAAATGGAAATGAATCCACCAAGTAGATTTTGGCAAAAAATATGACCAGAAATTCATTTTTCCTCAGACTTCAGTTTAAGGAAGAAAGCTTAGCTTCGTTTTGATTCTAGATACCCAAATTGGTTTTGGTTGAATCAAAACCTTGTTTGTAAAGCACCCTAATTCGTACGTAATTTTCCTAAGCAAGGAGCATTTTGATATAATTCGAGCTGTGTGCAAATATAGCTGGCATAGATGTCAAAGGCTGCTCTTGATCTCAACAGCACTGTGAAAATTTTGTGCAATTTAAAAAAAGAAAAATGCAGCATATATTTTAATATTAGTTCCTTGTAATGTGCCATTAAAATCTTTTAAGTTTTTGTGAAACCAGCTGTAAGGTATGTATCGCAAAAACCAAATTTTGATCAAGGTTTATTTCAATTTTATTGTGTCGAAGGGAGGAATATGTAACCGTGTGAGTGGATAATAAAAAACATTAAAAAAATAGAAAAGTAAAAGTGGAAAAAAAAGAAGACAAAAAAAAAGATAAAATTGGGCTTTTTAAAGGACCCAAACACTTGTACGACGACTAATACAAATGAGCAATAAGTCTCAACAATCAAATAGGAGAAAATCAAACAAGGATTAACAAAAGAGTCATATCCGAAGGTTGTAAATTAACATCTACAAACATTGAACTAATAACAAAAAGACAATAGGGAGGTGAACATAAAGTACAATGCTGTGAAAATAACTAACTGCACGCACCACCCAAGCCCCAAATAATAAACATATGACCTTCATTCATGACTGTTTGGATCTGTTGAGATCTAGAGTGTGTTACTTTTATTAGCAACATCTTTTGCAGTCCCCTTTAGCAAGTTGCCTTCAAATTTGGACTCTTAGATGACACCTCTACATTTGCAGATTTGTTAGACCGTCTAGAACTGTCTTGATCTTAAGATTTAAGAAACGGGAGGACATCATAGACTCCATTGAATGGATCAAAGAACAAGGGATGATTTTCTCTTTATCCAACTCTATATCATTAGATACTAGCCTTCTTGAATTACCACATCTAGAACTTGATTACTTCCTATTTTTATAACTTGTGGGTGAAGTAACAAAAGATAAACCAAACCTTTGGGGCTAATGTCTCCATTTGTGGTTTATCCCACTATTTCACCTGTTGCTCCTCTTTCTTTTGGACTTTATGCCACATAAAAAAAACATTTGCATGACTATATTCTCATTCATCGAATCCTTATTAGATTTTTCCTTTACTTCTTGAAGCATACTTTGTTTAAATAGATCATTTTTTCCCATAAAGCCATGACATTTTTTGGTTGGGCATGCACTAGTAAAGCGGCCAATTTTGAGGTAGGTTAGACAAGTAAGAGAGAAGCACTCATATTCAATTCTTTTGACTAAACTACCAAGCCTAAAAGAGAAGATAAATGATGACAATTCCTTGTCAACATTGGCATTAACACAACATCTCGCATAAACCAATTGCTTATATTTAGTGATTGCACCAAAAGTTATAAGTTTAACCAATTGATTTCACTATTCCCATTATGACTTTATCCTCTCAATATTTTGACAATCCTAGAAGCCTAACTTAGATAGGAACTATATTTATATTCTCTTCAGGATATAGAAGAATGGATCATGTTTGGGTATGGTAAATTAATGAGCAATGGTATTATTGGTTAGAATATATGTATTAATAGATGTTGGGCTTTTGTTTCTTGGCAAGGTGGTGGAGCCGAGTGTGCATTGACTTTTTAGTTGCGTGGGTTGGTTGTTTGGGCAACAAGAGTAAGATGGAGGAGCATACTTAGGAGTTGTAAGATGCCATTAATATACATGAATGTAGAATTTTAGATGGATCTTTGATGCATCTTTGTTTGACATGAGCTAATAATAATAATGCTAGGGTAGGCCATTGCCAAGGCAATAGGGATTTATTCATGAACATAGATTAGTTTGAGGGCTTGTCTACAAATGATGTAGTGGTTATGTTAAGACAAGAGGTGAAAATGAATACATTTGAAGGAGAGGGTTCAATCTCTACTTTTGTAGGGTGTAGATTACGCAAAGGAATCAACATATTGAGGAAAACAATTATTGGTTTGGTGGGCTTACTATGAAGATGTTAGCAAAGTGTTTGTAGGGCTACACACTCATTACCATAGTGGTAGGTTAGAGGTTGGTTGGGATTTCACCATTGTGTTCTATGTGGGCCAATGGTGCATAGGGCTAGGTGTAGGTGTAAGATATGTTATAGAGTTAGATTCCTTGTGTTTGTTGGTAATAAGTGTGGTTGTCAAGTGTAACCATGCAATAATTGGATTTAAAATATTCTTGATAATGTCTTTGCCTCCTTTGTTCCTCATGAGTGCTAGGAGATACTTTAGTTAGGTCTTTGGATAGGGTTTTGGGGGTTTGTGGATTGTGTGTTAGAGCTTCTTTGTTTTTTTTACAATTGGTAGCTTTGTATGTTAGCATTGGCTTGTGAGTTTTTTGTGTCATGGTGTATGTGATGTTTTAGCTTAGTCTTCTATGTTGTTGGTTCAATTTAATATCTCGTATTCAAGTATCTTTAGAGGTAAACCCTTCTATAGAACTCCTACCTAAATCTCTAAAAAAAAATTACTTTGAGCTATAAATTATCTACCTATCTATATATAGTTGGTTCTTCATGTTGTGAAATATAAAAATGGCTCTAAAATTCTCTTTGTAAAAAAAATGTTGTTTCACCTTAAATATAGTGGACAAATAAAATATTTAACATTTGTAATAATGCTGAACGCATGAGGTCACTTCATGTTTTAAAACATTGAGTGGGCGGCCATTTTTTGTTACGGCAGGGGTTCCTTCCATTTTGTTTAAGTACATTCCTGAAAAGATTTGACAGAAGAAAATATCAAGTGTCGGAAAGTTCTTGAGTGAAAACGTTTTCCACGGTTCCTGTCAAAGCATTAATGGAAGAGGGGTTTTTCTGGCAGAGAAGTTCAAGTGCAGTACGACACGCTCAAAGAAAAAACATAATGACAGAAAAAAAACAATAAAAAATTCAAGAGTTTTAGTTTTAGTTTTCCTGTACAAGGGCTTACTGAGCTACGTATCACTTTAAGAAGCACCTCCATCATTATTATCTGTGGAAATTATAAAGTTACTATTTTTATGAAAATAATTCAATTGTTTATATATTAATATTTTTGTTAAAGATCCAATAGCCGTCTACTCTAATTTCACCCATCTTAAGTTCTTAAACAACACATTGAATTTTCATGTTTTTTTGGGTTCTTTCGTATGTGACTTAAGGGTTTAAAGCTATTGTTTCAGCTTTTGGGTAGCTATAGAAAATGCGAGAAGACTCATTATATGCACAAAGGTAAAAAGTGATCATTCAGAAGTGATGCCCAATACTTACTCATAAATGCTCCAATAACGATGCACTACAACCATCAAAAAATTTGTACAACTAATCTAATATATATTCCTCTAATAAATGTTTTGACCAATACCTATGCACAATTGTCCGTAATCGTGTGCTATGGATAACAATACAATTGCACAACTTTTCCAATTAAAGATTCAAATTTTAACTATTGGGTATACAAGTGGACGACTATTGGTAAATACAATTTTTTTTAGCGGGCTTTTAATTATTATGTATTAATGAACGGTTATTGGTATGTGGATGACTATTGGGTCATTTCCCCTCGTGGATTATAATTTTATAAATGAAA
Organism: Sequoiadendron giganteum; assembly: GCA_007115665.2. Lineage (NCBI taxonomy): Eukaryota > Viridiplantae > Streptophyta > Pinopsida > Cupressales > Cupressaceae > Sequoiadendron > Sequoiadendron giganteum. Next base: position 675,400,306 of record CM021104.1, on the reverse strand, counting down.
AATATATTTAAATCTTAAGTTGTCAGTTAAATTGTTATGAGTAAAGGAGTCTAGTTTATCTAAGTCATATAGGGGCCAACTCTTAAACTATTTGAATCTTGGTAGGTGACATAATTAAGGAATATACCATCATCCTCGCTAATTGTGCTCAATTCATTGAGCTTCAATCTTTTGATTTACAAATTACCATTTAAATTTAATTTAATTGAAAAGTAAACTCATAATAAATGTTATTTTTATGTTTGTTTTGTCTTGTCAAAAAATAATAATTAATTTGTATTCTCAAATTATTTAACTAATAGAAATCCAAATATATATATTTTTTAGTAAATTTGTATGTTTATAGTGAGAAGAAAAAAAAAAAGTATTGACTCAATTTTGTTTTATTTGAACCTACAATAAATAATAATCAATTATCACTTATCCATCACTATAATTATCACTTGTAAAATAAAGACATAAAATATCAATACAAATCAATTAATCAATTGAAATAATCTATTTTGTTCAATTACAACAAAAAATAATACAAAACTAATCAAAGAAAAACATTTTCTTAAATTTGATGAATTAATTAATCTAAATTATATATATTAAAAATAAAAGACCAACCAATATAATTGGTTAAATCTACATAGAATTGGAACAAACAAGAACTTGCATCTCTTGATTGATATTTTTATTTGTTATAATCAAGTGGCTTCTTCAATGGGATTGATCCACAATTATATGATGATTGGTCTCTATCTTCACAATCATAAATGTAAATGGAATTAAGAGAACACTAAGTAGGATAAAGTTAATGTAAATAAAATTAAGAGGATACTAATTAGAATAAAATTACTTGTCTTTTAATATGTGTTTTGATCCCATTAATTAAAGAATAAGTTTGAGTTCTATTGACAAGCCATAGATTTGAAAGTATTCCATTTCAAATCAAACATCTCTCAAAGAAATGCAATATGCCATATTTGGTTGTCAATGAGAAAACAAAGTCTTCAAACTCTTGCAATAATGGTACACCTAAAGACAAAGTGATCCTTTTTCTCATGTTTTAGAGGTCAAAGTTTCTTCAATGTTTTATAAAAGTTGATGGGTTTATCTCAAAACGAGGTTAACGAAAACACACTTTGAACCATGCAAACTTGAAGTTGGCATGTCTGAATTATGTCCGAGTTAATTTTGTCTGTTGGTGTGCTGGGCAGGAGCTTGGTTTCAAATGTGCTTGCTTATGTGTGCATGGGCGGGAGCTCTAACGGGTATGGTGCTCTGGGGGAGGGCATTTCAACTACTGGGGGGACCTACGGGTTCTCTCCTCCTGTTGGTGCCTCTCAAAACTTCTTGTTGTCTATGTCAGGGGATTCAGTATTCTCTATTGGCGGCTTGGGACGGGATTTCTGCCTTGTGCAGGAAGGTTTTGCCTCGGCCTTGACCTTCTAAGGGCGATGTTCCTTCTTTCGCAGGGGATGTTCTTTTGGCTAGTGGTGGCCCTCCTCCTGCCACCTTTCTATAGGTGTGCCCTGGTGTGCTTGATGGGATTTCTGTGGTGCTTGTGGTTGCGTCAGTGGACTCGGCGGTGGTTGGCTGTGGACTACCTGGGAGTGACGAGATTCCTTGGTGTTGCGTGGGTTGAGGTCTCTGCTAAGGGCCTTTCCTCTTATCGAGTGAAGTCCTTCTCTGAGGCTGCAAAAGTGGGCTCTCAACCTTCTCAGTCTCGGGCTCAGCCTCTACCCTATGCTCGTGATTCTCCTGTGGTGGTGTGCAGACCCAAGGTTATTGAAAATGAGGAATATTCTTTAAAGCAGGGTGTGGTCTGCAGATTCAATGGCTTGTGGCCCTCCCTTCCCGACCTCCATGACTGGGTTTCCACCTCCTAGAAGCTGGTTGTCTCTGGGGAGATTGAGCTCTACCCCTGTGCTAGGGGTTTCTTCATGGCAACCTTTGCTTCCTCGGTGGAGAGAGATCGTGTTCTGGACAGGGGATGGATATGGGGGATTCATTCACTGCCCATCAAGCTTTGGTCTCGGTCTTTCAATCCCCTTACAAAGCTACTACATACTAGACCAGTTTGGGTTCGACTGTTGAACCTCCCTTTCTAGTTTTGGGAGGACTCATGTTATGAAGCTATTGGCAACACCATTGGATGCTTTTTGATGGTGGAATCTGCGACTCAAGATCTCTGACATACTACAGTAGCTCGTATTTTAGTTGATCTGGACATCTCCAAACCCCTCCATGGTGATGCAATCTTGTTGGTGGAGGACAAACCTTGGAAGCAACTCTTGGACTATGAGGGTCTCCCTTTTCGGTGTAGGAGATGTTTCTCTGTGGTTCATTTGGCCTCTGGCTTCCCACTTGCACGTCGCAAGGGTGCTACTACTTGGTGGAAGGATGCTCTCCCAGATCATCTCATGGTGGGTTCCCCTCCTTTGAAGACTTCTTTTGTGGAGGTTGACCCGCTTGAGCCTTCTTGTGTGCCTGTGTCTTGCTTGACTCCTCTTCCAACAATCCCTTCTGTGGAGCCTTTGTTGGCTCGTTCTGCTGACACTGTGTTGTCTGAGCTTGCTCGAACCTTGTTGGATGCCTCTGCTGGTCCGTCGATTGATCATGTCTCGTCTCTCGCGTTGCAGTCTCCCATGCGAGATGGCTCCTTGCCCTTGGTGGCTGTAGTGGATTCGCTTCTCTCTCCCCGCTCGGGGGATGATTCTGAGCTTTCATGGCCGGTTGTGTTGAGAAAGGAAAAGGGCCTCCCTCGATTTGTTGCCGCATCTCGGCCTTGGGTTAAGGGAGTCAATTTGGTCCCCCCTGATTCTGGGGCTGTCTAGTCCTCGTAAGTTGTTCGACTACTGTTTGTTAGTTGTTTCTGTGTAAGGTCTGTTTTCCTAGTTCATTTTTGGTTCGAACTAGCTTCTTTTTGGCCCTTTGGGCTCTTTGTGTTAAGGGTACGACACCCTGAAAATGCTGCTTATCTTTTCAAAAACAATAAGAAATGTAGAGTTGAAATTTTGTTAAGTGGATATTTTGATTTAACCTTGTTTAATCTTAACACACGCCTTCTAAATCTCACTATAATGCCCGTGTTAATATTTTTCCTACTAGAGAAATCAACTTCCTTAACAGATTAAGAATATGTGTAATGACATTGATTTTTAGTTTTAATGTGAGAGGTAAGAATCTCACTAAACAAGGAGCACTAATTATTTAACAAGGAGTATCAATTCTTTTTTTTCAAAGTTGTATAGAAAATTAATTTTTTAGGTATGTATTTTTATTAGGAAGGTGTTGTACAAATTGTATATAGAAATATTTGATATTTTGTAATATTGTGGTCTATGTTTATGCAAGATTTTACACATTGGAATTGGATAATATATTCTTATAGGGTGTTGTGTGTGACATCACAAATATATTTAATATGAGTTGCATGTTTGGTGGTCAAGATGTCTAGTGAAAATTGTTTATTGGGCTAATTAGAGGAATGCATTTAAAATATGGGGTTCATTATAGAATGTATTTAAAAATATTTAATACTTGGGATAAGTATTTTAAGCCATGTTGGAAATGCTTTTGCATTGACTTTTTGGGGCATTAAATGAAAGTGGCAAAGGTGGATATATATATTTTAGTGGGCTTTCTCTTGCTTGTAACTCTTTTGTCTATACATAGAAGGCATGGGATGTAGTCATTCATTAACTATTGATCACTCACTTGATCATCTTGTACTTACTCATTGTGAGTGGAGCTTGGATTTAGTTACCTGTTGAAGAGATCTTGAAAAACATGGAGTGAGATGTGTGGCTCTCATTTATTCCTGGATGAATTGAGTTGCTTGTTGAGGAGATCTTGAAAAGCATGGAGTGAGATGTGTGGCTCTCATTTATTCTTGGATTAGTGTCACGGGGATAACAACAATGTTTATTAATTGTTGCAAAACAAGGTCACATCTTGTATGGTTCTATTTGGTTGAGAGTGTTGATCTCTATGTTAAGGCTTGGAACTTGGTATTGTACCATGACTAGTTTGTTACTAGAAATACATTATTTTTCAGTACTTTAGAGGCTGATTTTTTCCAACAGGGTTTTCTAGGATATATCGATCTCTCTTTTGTATTTTATTTCTTTCATTCGTTAATAACACTTGTCATTTTTTCCATGGTTTGTCAAAAATTAATAATTAATATTGATATTCTCAAATTATTTAACTAATAGAAACTCAAATATTTTTTAATAAGAAAATTTCAGTTGATAAATTTATATGTTTATATTGAGAAGAATAAGTATTAGTATTCATTCAAATGTTTTTTTTTTGTTTTTTTTGAAACTACAATAAATAATAACCATTTATTACTTATGCTTCACTACAATTATCCTTCCAAAATGAAGACTAATTAAATATCAAATCAAATCAACAAATTAATTAAACTTTTCATTTCATTTAATTAAAATAAATAATATAAAACTAAAAACACAATAGATTTTTTAAAATTTGTTTTGATTATTAAAATTAAATTTATATATTAATATCTATTAACAATAAAATTTCAGTTGATAGAATTACAAAAAAATTATATAGAATTGGAGCAAACAAAAACTGACATATTTTGTTTGATCTTTTTATTTGTCACAACCAAATGACTTCTTCTTGTTAATTATGAGAATGAGATTGATCCGTACATATATGGATAATTGACCTCCATCATCCCAATCATAAATCATAAATATAAATAAAATTAAGAGAACACTAAATAGAATAAAATAAAGTTAATGACTCTTTCTTTCATTTTGTATTTTGATCTCATTCCTTGCAAACCCATAAGATTGAGTCCTACTGACAAGCCATAGATTTGAAAGTACCCCATTTCAAATAAAAAATCTCTCAAAGAAACAAGAAGATATGTTTGATTATTAATGAAAAAAAAGGTCTCCAAACTATTGTGATAAATGAGACACTAAAGACAAAGTGATGTTTTTTCTCATATTTTAAAGGTCAAAGTTTCCTTATTGTTTTATTAAAGTTGATGGTTTTGTCTCAAAACAAGTTTAATGAAAAAAAACTTCAGTCATGTGAGCCTAAAATTGGCATGTAAATAACAATAAAAAAAGTGGAGTTAAATTTTTTGTTAAGAGGGGATATTTTGATTTAACCTTAGCCTTAAAACATTCCTTGTAAATCTCATTATAATTCTTGTGTTAATATTCTTTCTACTAGAGAAACCAGCTTCATTAAAAAGTTAAGATGTGTAATGAAATTCTATTTATTTTTAATGTGGGAGAGATAAGGCTCTCACACAATAATGATCACTAATTATTTTGCGCAAGTTTTATAGAGAATTAAAATTTTAGGTGTATTTTTTATTGGGAAGGTGTTGTACAACTTGTATATGAAGATATTTCATATTTTACAATATTGCGGTCTGTATTTATCTAGTACTCTACACATTAGAATTGGATGATTTATTCTAATGGGGTTTTGTATGTGACAATACAAATGTATTTGATACGTGTTGCATGTTTGGGGGTCAAGGTTTGGTGAACACATGGTTTATTAAACTCATTGAAAAAATGCATTTAATTTATGAGGTTAATTACAAAATACATTCAATATTATGAAAAAAATTTAATACTTGAGGCAAATGTTGTTAGCCATATTGGAGATGCTTTTGCATTGATTTTTTTGGGGGCATTAAATGGTGGTGGCAAAGGTGGCTAGGAAGCTTCTAGTGGATTTTATCTTGCTCATGGTTCTCTTGCCTATAAATAGAAGGTTTGGGATGTAGTCATCATCACCTATTGACCATTCAATTTATCATCTTGAACTTACTCGTTATGAGTGGAGGTTTGCTTGAGTTGCTTGTTGAGGACACCTTGAAAAACATGGAGTGAGAAGTGTGACTCTCATTTTTCTTGGATTATTTTTATAGGGATAACAATAATGATTATTGATCACTACAAAAGAAGGCCACATCTTGCATGGTTTCTCTTTGGTTGAGAGTGTCAATTTCTATGTTAAGAATTGGAACTTGATATTGTACTATAAGTAGTTTGTTACCAAAAATAATTTATTTTTAGTACTTTGGAGGATAGGTTTTTTTCCAATAGAATTTCTTAGGATATATTGGCCTCTCTCTCTTTCTCTCGTGTTTTTTTCATTCATTATTGTTATGTGTGATTTATGCTAGAATTTTATTGGAATATATATATATGAGATACCAATATAAAGTCTTTCCTTGTAGGGTTAATGTAGAACTATTTTGTATTATGGTTAATGTAGTAAACTATCCATATTTCATTATATTTGGTATAAATTAGTATCAAAATTTGTCTATGATTTTAGCATTGGTAGTGTGGGTTTCCTTTCATTTAGTATTAGATCCTTGTTTAGGGTTGAAGAAGGGAAACATTCTTTATATTATCAATCCTTGTTCAAGTGAGAGTTTTCTTCTAGTGATATGGATATGTGTATTTGATATATGCTCTTCTAGTATTGAGGATGGGTATTATTTTGAATTGATTGATCATGGATCAATAATCTTGAAATGATATATCTAATTTTGGGAAAATTTGTCAGTTGTAGACATATAATATTCTCATGAGAGGATAAAAATCATGGAGCTATAACAATTTCTTAGGGTTTTTAATGGTCATGTCATGGGAGCACTAGTTAGGATTTCAAGATAATCTGCTAGTGTTGAGTACACTATTAATTTTTCGTTGGAGAGATGCTCTTGGATATTATGTTTCCAAAGTTTGGACTTATACCTAGTATTTTATGGATAAATTGAGGTGAGGTTGGTGATTCTTGGATGTTGGAGACCAAGTGTAAGAATATGATAAATCACTCTACATGGTTCTAGCAAATAGATTGGAGAGCCTACACTTGGGGCTAGATGTATGTTTAACATGGACTTGATGAGGAGATTGTTTGGAGAGAGATTTAGAGCGACTCAAAGCACCACAAGAAGAGGACCAATATCATTTCTACCCTCAAATAGGTCCACTCGATGGATAATCCAACTAAATAGATTTAGCCCACCTAGTTTTTTAGATGCATCCCATTTTTTCTTTCTCTTATATGGGTCTTGAGTTGTTGAGTTAGTTTTGAAGAGTATAAGGCATGTTTAATGGATATGAGTTGAATAATTGGTTGTGGAAATGGATGTTGGTGAGAACTTCCCTTTGATTAAAGAAATGTGGCTTTGGATCAAAACAAAGATTGACAATAAACTAGATAGATGGAATAGGCAATACATTTCTCTAGCTTGTAGATTGCAAGTATGTCAAAATATTATGTCCTCATACACTATTTACTTTGCATCAATTTGGTTTTTCATGAGTTACCAAGTAAATGAAGTACATAAAAAAATTAGATGCTTCCTTTTGTCAGATGGCAAAGGAAAGAGGAAAATTCACTCCGTCAGATGGGAGTGGTGTTGTTTGGATAAGGCCCATGGTGTGCTTGGTGTCAAAGATCTCAAGAAACATGGCACTACCTTGGTTGCTAAATGGGTTATTCATGCCCTTGAAGGAAACGAACCCTGGAAGGTTCTAGTTAGAAGCAAGATCATGAATGTTGTGCCTAAGTTAGCAAAATCCTAGAAAGCATTACCCTTTAGTGATCTTATTACCAAACACCAAATTGTGTCTGTAGGCTCAATGGTCTTCAGGAGTAGCTAGAGAGCTTGGGAAAGTGTAAGAGGCGATGCACAATGCCCCCTTTTCTTTGAACACAACTCAAACTTTATTCACCTCAGCAGGTATATTTGGTGGAATTTGGGGCATATTGGGAAACCATTGGCCCTATTGCAAGGGTGTTCTACAAAAAATGGGCCCAAGCTAGAATTGAAACCTTTAACCATATTATGAGGGATGGAATGTTGGTGGATTGGGTTTAACTAAAAGAGGAATTCGACCTGCCTCAATCTAGCTATAAAACCTATTTTGTTCTCAAGGATGCTTGTAAAGACCTCCTCTTGAATCCTAGAATTAAAGATAATAGTAACCCACTTACCTGTAACTGGCAAGGCTCTGGTCGACTATGTGAAATCAAGACTAAAATTATATATAAAGAACTTAATAATTCCAAACCTCTTTTTGAATACCTAAACCAAATCTAGGAAGTTAATATGGAAGGCAAAATGTGGCAAAAGATCTTTGTTTCTCTTTGGCATGATACTATGGATGCTAGAAAAGCATGTTTTAGATGGCTTCTTCTTTTACAAAAGCTTCCATTTAAACTTAATCATGTTGATATAGATATTTGCAATATATGTAGAGTGCCTAAAACTATTAACCACATTTTCTTTGACTATCTTTATGCAAATTACGTAGCAATTTCAACAATAATGTTGAAAGTATAGGGTCACTCATGTTTTAAAACCTTGAGTGGGTAGTCATTTTTTGTTACATGAATGATTGTTTTCTTTCTACCCAAAAACACTTTGTCTTACTAACTTTTATCTCATGTACATTACATAATTATAAATTATCGCAACATATTAAAAAAAACTTTAATAATGCTTGTTAGGGCTTGAATTTGATGATCAATTTTTTCATGATGACTATCTATTTGAAATTCTTTCAAATATTAAGACCTATTTTATTTCAAATTAAAAACCTATTATATATATGTATATATGATCAACCTGAAATTTCTCTTTTGATAACGGTCTTCTTGAAATTATAGCTAACACTTGCACCTAAAGGAGGTTCAAGGATTACATAGATAGAAAACTATATGCATGTTAATATGTTAGATAGTACATGTTTGTGCATGCAAATTCTAGTTGCATGTGGCTGGATTAAACAATTAATAATAAATGCTAAATAATGGAATGAAATAAACTTATACATATCTAGATTTTTTTCTTAAATAAATTAAGTATTATCTGATTATAAAATATTTGCATACAGATTTAAAACATAATGCAATGCAATGCAAATGAAAAAAGAAAATTGTCATCAAATTGACAAAAAATACTGCAAATGAATGAGTAAGATTTTGAAGACTTTTACCATTAAATGGCAGCTGGTTTACCATTAAACGAGCTGAAACTTGTAGAGGCTCAAATCTCAAACTATATGTAACCTATGACTAATTATATTTTATAAGAAATAATTAATAAGACCATTCATCCACGAAATTTATGTCTATTAGAAAACCAATACAATTTATAAAATAAAAAAATGATAAAATTGTAAATAATTTCACAGAAAAAGCTCTTAAATAGTTTCTACCTCAAAAAATTTCTCTACACGTTTGCTTTGAATAACAGAATGGCACTTCGTCATGGAATGCACAGCTTATGAAGATATCCGCAATCAATTCACAAACAGTTTGGGGGTGGACAATATGCGACAGTTATTTGAGGAGGATAAGATCAATCAGACGGCCAGCCTTCTAGTCAAAATCAATAGCAGAAAGTTCGACTTGAAAAAGAACTTAAAGACAAATTAAATTGTTTGTCTCAATTCCATAAACTGTTCAGTCTCATGAACGTCATTAAAATCTTTCATTCATTCATTCACAAGAAAGGCCGACTTCACTACAGCCTTTGGCTTAATAGAGATTATATTTCCATATGCGTTGAAGAATAGTCGGACTGAAAGTGAGGTATCAACAATCTTTAAATACGGCAGGGATTCCTTCCATTTTGTGTTAAGTACATTCCTGAAAAGATTTGACAGAAGAAAATATCAAATGTCGGAAAGTTTGTTGAGTGAAACATTTTCCACGGCGCCTGCCAAAGCATTTATGAAAGTTCTGGCAGAGAAATTCAAGCGCACTACGACACGCTCAAAGAAAAAACATAACGACAGAGGGAAAAACAATAAAAAATTCAAGAGTTTTAGTTTTACTTTTCCTGTACAAGGGCTTACTGAGCTATCACCTTAAGAAGCATCTCCACCATTAATGTTTGTGGAAATTATGAAGTCAAATTTTTTATGAAAATAATTGAATTATTTATATATTAATATTTTTGTTTTCACATAGGATAAGATCTAATAGCTGTCTACTACTTTAATTTCAGACATCTTAAGTTCTTAAATTTACATTGGATTTTTATGATTTTTGGGGTTTTTTTTGTATGTGACTTAAGAGCTTAAAACTATTGTTTCAGTTTTTAGGTAGTTAGAATGAATGTAAGAGGGTTCACTATATGCACAAAGGTAAAAAATGGTCTTTTAGAAGTGATGCCTCATATCTATTCATAGACACCCCAATAACTGTGCACTACAACCACCAAAAAATTTGCACAACTGATCCAATACATATTCATCTAATAACTATTTTGATCCAATACATAATCGTGTAATAACTATTTTGACCAATACCTATGCACACATACCTCAATAATTGTGTGCTATGGGTACCAATAAATTGCACTCTTCCAATTAAACATTCAAATTTTAACTACTAGGTATAGAAATGGGTGACTATTGATACATATGAATTTTTTTTGTGGGCTTTTAATTATCATGTATTAATGAATAGTTATTGAGATGTGGGCGAATACTGGGTCCTTTTCCCTACTGCATTATAATATTATAAATAAGGATATAATTAAATCTTAAGCTGTCAGTTAAGTTGTTATGAGTAAGGGAGTCTAGTTTATCAAAGTCATATATGAGCCAACTCTTAAACCATTTGAATCTTGATAGGTGGCATAATTAAGAAATATACTATCATTCTCACTAATTGTGCTCAATTAATTGAGCTTCAATCTTTTGATTGACAAATTGTTATTTAAAATTTAGTTTAATTGAAAAGTATGTTATTTTTGTTTTGTTTTGGCTATCAAAAAATAATAATTAACTTGTATTCTCAAATTATTTAACTAATAGAAATTCAAATAATTATTTTTATAAAAAACTAATTAGTTCATTTATATGTTTATATTGAAAATAATACATAATAGCATTGACTCAATTTTGTTTTGTTTTGTTTGAACCTACAATACATAATAATCAATTATCACTTATCCATCACTTGTAAAACAAAAAACAAAATATCAACACAAATCAATTAATCAATAAAAATAATTTATTTCATTAAATTACAACAAAAAAAATTACAAAATTAACCTATAATTAATTTCTTTGAATTATATATATAGTAAAAGACCAACCAATATAATTGGTTAAAGCTACATAGATCTCTTGATTGATCTTTTTATTTGTTATAATCAAGTGGTTTCTTAAATGAGATTGATCCACAATTTATATAGATGATTGGTCTCTAGTTTTACAATTGTAAATGGAATTAAGTGAACACTAAGTAGGATAAAGTTAATGTAAATAAAATTAAGAGGATACTAATTAGAATGAAATTACTCAACTTATCTTTCAATATGTTTCTTTGTTCCCCATTCATTGTAAACCCATAAGTTTGAGTTCTATTGACAAGCCATAGATCTAAAAATATCTCATTTCAAATCAAACACCTCTCAAAGAAACACAATAAGCCATATTTGATTATCAATGAGAAAACAAAGTCTCCAAACTCTTGTGATAAGTGGTACACCTAAAGACAAAGTGATCCTTTTTCTCATGTTTTAGAGGTCAAGGTTTCTTCAATGTTTTATTAAAGTTGATGGTTTTGTCTCAAAATGGGATTTAATGAAAACCCACTTTGAGCCATGCAAACTTAAAGTTGGCATGCAAATAACCATAAGAAAAGTAGAGTTGAAATTTTGTTGAGTGAATATTTTGACTTAACCTTGTTTAGTCTCAACACATGCCTTCTAAATCTCACTATAATGTTTGTGTTACTATTCTTCCTACTAGAGAAATCAACTTCCTTAAAAGGTTAAGAAGATGTGTAATGACATTTATTTTTAGTTTTAATGTGGGAGAGGTAAGACTTACTAAACAAGGAGCACTAGCTCTTTAACAAGGAGTATCGATTCTTTTTTGCAAGTTGTATAGATTTTTTTTTTTTTTAAGTATGTATTTTGTTATCCTCGAATTCAGCGCGCTCAATTTGTGGGATAACCCTTATGAAACTTGTTTGCTTCGTAGTCACATGTACTCTAAGCATGCAAAACGAGGCAAATCTCAATTTTCCCTTGTGCATGGTCCTTAGTCTCGAAACGTCTTTTGAGCGTTAACCTCCATTAGTTTGTCAAAATTCATCTTTTTTCTCAAATTGTGAAATCAGTTTGTAGGAGTTAGAAATTTTTTATACTTGCAAGATCAGGGTTTTTCCCTGATCCTACAAGTCAAGTTGCAAAATAAAAAAAGTTATTGCAAGATCAAGGTTTTTCCTCGACCTTGCAAGTTACTTAAGTTTCATTTGCATCAACGTCAAAAATGTTGACCTTACAAGTTATAACCAAAATCCATATTCCAAGGTCATTAGAAATATCTGCTCCTACAATCTCGACCTCATGCAAATTGCATTAATTGTCATCTTAATGACTTGCAAATTGGTTTTAAATCAATTTTGTTTTAGTATTTTCCTCATTTCATCATTCGTTTCTCCTCCTACCTTCGTTGTGAGTTCGTTAGGAACCTATTTGTTCGATTTCACTTGGAGTTCGAGCGAGTTTGGGACATTTTTCCTGTGGATTTCGAGCCAGGGTTTTTCTTCATTTTTCATTCTTCTAGGTATGTCTTATGTTTACCTTCTTTGCTTAAGGTTATGGTTTCTTTTTATCCACGTTTATTTGGGTTCATGTTCATTCCTTTTGTTTGATTTTGAATCAGTTTTAGGTTATTGTTAGTTTTTCATTTGTCTTACGCTTGGTGTTTTAAATCCTAGTTTCCTTTTTTGAGTTAGATTTTGTTTGTTTATTCTCGCATTATGATTCTCATTGGGCATTCAAACTAATCATATAAAGAGATTGTTTAGCAAGCTTTTGTGTTAGTCTTCACACAAGACCTAAGCACCTTCGGGGTTTATTCCTGTCCATTACTCGCAAGCTTACCTGTAACTTAATACCCAAAGCATTGGTAGTGATTTTGACTAATTGAACCTTTAAATCCGCTTTTTTCATAAGTTTTGGTTTTCATGTGAAATTTGGTAGTTTTTTTCGATTATAAAGACATGTTTTAGATATGTTTGATCAGTGTTAATTTTTTATTAAACAATGAGTCGAACCAAAGTTCATGATGTTTTGCATAGTCAGGGGTTTCCATCGTTTTTGCAAACAAAAGCTCCAAGTAATACTTGTATGAGTGGGGTTTTCCCCGTGCATACAAGTATGGGCGTGTTATTCTACCAATCTTGTAAGGTTGGGGAATTTCCTCGACCGTACAAAAAAATTGTGTTTCTTTTGTATATGTGTTGATAAAACCTGCGCATACAAACCAAGTTAAGTCTTACCTTTGATGTTGTATCATCGAGGAATTTCCTCGACTCTACAAACAATTAAATGTCACATTTGAATTAGCGGAACTTTTTTTCTGAACATACAAAAGGATTAAGAAATTCCCATGTTACTTGTATTATCAACCATTTTTGCCGAACATGCAAATGCTATAACTTTCCCAAGTGTTGTTTATTGAATCAACATTTTTTGTTGAATAAGCAAACAAAAATTAAACTACCTCACTTGTAAGTTCAAGGTTTTTCCCTGACCTGACAACAAATGCAGAATTGATCTTCCAAAGTTGCAAAGTCAGGATTTTCTGACGAATTTGTAAACAAGCAAAATTCTACCCATTTGCAAGGTCGTTGAAATTTAACGACATTGCAACTTTTTGCAAAAACACAGAATCCACTTGCAATCTCGCCAAATTTTAGTGCATATACATATTTTTGCCAAAATTATCCTAACACTGGAAAATTTTCCTGCTTTTCCAAGTTGACCCATTTTGCTTCGTTTTTCGCATCCATTATGCTCAAACATAAATTTTCTTGCAATCAATCTGTTTTTCACCCTCACTGCAATTTTTGAGTATGCAATATTTCGTAACATCTGCAAAATGCTAATCTTGTTATGCAACTTCCTATGCAAGTTTTCCAAGATTTTCTCGCATCTGCACTCTTACAAAGCCGTTCTTTTGCCAATGTTAGATCCGTCTCCAAGCAAGGGGAAAGCCATGAAATATAAATACCAAGGAGTCTTTCTGGAAACTATAGTTTCATCCAATGTTGATGATATTAGGGATACAAAAATCAGACATGTTGACATGTCCGAGTTTCTTGAGAGGACTAAAAAGCAACCTCTAGATAGTGGGATGAGAAGCATTGTTGAGAGCAATATACATCTAGTATCTTCGTTTCTAGTAGTAGCTCAGAATATCAAGTTTGTACTTTAGGTGGATTCTCATTACAACAATGATGATAGGAAAGTTTGTGATTCAAATGGGAATGTGGTGATGGAATTGGATGCTGAATTCTTCGACAAAGCATTCATAAGTCTGAACATTGGCAGATGTGTAAAGATATCCAAAGAATATGCACAGGCAAAGTATGATAAAGATCCTGATTCTACCAAAAGGTTGATCAACATTAAATGGTTGAAGGCCCCTAGACCAGGTGTCACAAGGTTGCCTAAGAATCCTCCTCGTAGTGATTTCATAGAAGAGGTAAATGAAATTATTACTCTTCTTAGTAGGGTACATGGTTTACCTGCTTCATCAACATTTGAAGATTGGATGTACTTGTACATCAATGTTATTTTGAAAGGGAAACAAAAAATCTTTTGGGGTGAAGAAATCAACAATACTATCCATGAACCACTGACCCAAGTGCTTACAACACACAATTTCTATATGAATTCTTATTTGGTCTATGTTGTAGCAACAATGAGGAATTTTTTAGGTCTAACCACCGAGGGAGATAGGAAAGTAACATAGGTCTACAAATATTTCCCATAAATTACCCTCAGAGGAAGCATCAATCATTTTAGAAGGGTTAATGATGTATTATTTTCTCCACTCATGTGTGCTTTTGATCCGAAATTGGAGAATAAAAGAGTATCATATGAAGCTTGGAAGATTGTGAATAAATATGGTTGTCTTTATCTTTCCAAATTTTACTTGTTCTGAGAGTTGGATGTGTTGTTGGTTATCCATATATGCTTCCTCGTTATCCTAGTGATAAGATTGTTTTGATGGAATTATGCAGGAAAATCATTGTAGTGCATAGTAAACAAATGGAATCCCATAACCCATATTCAAATTTTCATTAACAATCGACAGATACTCAATTCAAACTTAACACAAGGCTAAGGTTGTGGAATAATAAATGCAGTAGGTAACAATAAAATTGTTCAAAGAAGGACCTAATTTTGATTATATAGGTATGAAGGATCGAATAAAAAAGGCTTATACCTATGTACATCAAATTGAGGATATATGGGTTGATATTAGGATAGAGCAAGAAATCAAGAAAATGGACTATTGTAGATTAACTCTAGAGCAGATGATAACATATTGGATCTTGCTTATGAAAGAAAGAATATTGCAGGCTCACATTTTTCTCCCACTCAATGGTCCCAAGAAGAGGTAATCTTGATCCGAGAGAGATTTGAACTCATTCTAGCTAACACTAATGTTTGGTTAGAAGAAAGAGGAATATAATCGAAATCCTTTCTCACTGGATCAGAAGATGAGACACAAGGTCAAACAGGTTAGAAGTTTGAGTTGAGGACCGAGAACAAAAATGATGTTTTGAGTTCAAGGGTGGCAAGAAGAGCGGGAAATATATAGAAGGGCCATCTAATGAAGCACAAGAGGAGCCTATGCAAGAAGAGGGGAAAGTTGAAGAAGAAAGATACGATGAATCAAAAATGTCTCCTCATGAGAACATCCCCAAGGATCTTCTTGTTTCCTCTCATCCATTTTCCAATGTTGTATCTAATCCCACTCATCCTCCTATAACCTCACCTATATCTAGTGTTCCTGTTAATGTTCCTCCTTCAGTTACAAATGTTGTTGCTCCTACCGTGTTAATTAATTTTGTGCATTCATCCCCTATCTCAAGATCACCATTTGGAAGTCCAAAACAAGGGTTAGATAATGTGTCTGGTTCCCCTATGTATTTACTAAGTTTGTCTTCACCATCATTTGACCTTGCATCACATTCAGATTTAGAGCAGTTCATGAATGAATTTGTTTAAGTGTCTAGTGCTGAAATTCCAAATGTTGTTTTAACTTAGCTCATCACTCTTGCCTTGGTTGTCATCACAAACATCAAAGAGGAGAAAAGAAGCCATCTCTCCAAATGAGTTTGACTTTTCACAACTTACATCTGCCAAAAGAAGAACCAAGAAGAAAGAAAAGACTCTTTCTAGGATTTTGTTCGATAAAGAGGGTAATAAGTATGCAGAGGTATCTTAGCTGACAGGCTGTCGTTATATCTATCTCTTTAGTTGAAAAATACATTAATTATCGACCGAGCAGTGTTCAAGGCTGTATGCAATAGGACATTTCTTGACTATTTATCCTTTGGCTTTTCTAAATGAATGAAGTAACTAAAACACAACTTAAATGAGAGGCCATTAACTAGAAATATTTGAAATGATTAAACTAAAGAGTAAGCAATTATCAATCTAAAAAGCATATCAACTAAACTAGAAAGCATTGAAATGATTAAACTAATAAATGTATAAATTGTTGAAACAAAAAAATAGGTAAAGAAACTGTGAAACATTTAACCAATAACATATTAACAAACTTAACAACTAACAGAAAGAAACCTATCAGTCTAAACTTGACAGTAAGAGAAGGTGCATCAGAACTTTAATTAACAAACAAGAAAGAAACCAGACTTCACACTTTATCATTTACAAAATAGAAATAATAAAACTTTTAGAAGTAAAATACTTATCTATCTATTTCTACTATCCATCGAGTGGCCAACTCGTGGGCTTCTTTGTGTTTAACTCAGGTCACATAAACTGGTAACTTCAGAACTATTCCATCTAGATCAATTCCATTTTCAATACTTAACAAAACATAATAAGATAAACGAGATTCACTTTATTTATATTAAGAGAGTAGAAAAACATAGCTCAAAGATTCATTACAACAACATAACGATATTCTCCAGATGTCTTTTTATTTTGAAAATTACATACTTATACAAAAACTTATTTACCAGAATCCTAAAATTCAGTAGGTGGAAAAAAACCACTGAAAAAGTCTTCAACAAAGTAACTAACTTTAAATCCATATATAAACATTAAACAGACTCACAATGAACCATAAGTATTTTTAACATAAAATAACAAAACACTATAGAAGCTTTGATGCATCAAATGCCCTATAATTCCAGCACCTAAACTTTCAGTGCTTGTCTTCAACTTCATGGGGTTGGCGTTGAGTCTTCTTTGTTGAACTCTTTCCAGTTGGGCGTGATGATCGGTTATTTGTGAGGAACCTGTTTAATTTTGCAAAATATAAACTATTAAGCCGGCGCGAGTTAATAAATCCCAAGCAACTTCAAGAAATAAAGTTTATACAATTTCCTCAAAAAGCAAGCACTTATTAATCCTAAAGGTAGATAATTGGCAGAGTAGAGGGTTGGAAAAATCATAGGAAAGGGTTTTTAATCTCTGTTATCGATGAGATTATTTTTACCTCATCATTTCCTCCCCTTCCTAAGTCTAAGTAGGTCCTCCCGCTTCCTATTGTGGGCCCTGTCCTATATTCCTTCAATTCCCATTTTGTTCTTCACATTTTCCACTAAGATCATAATCATCATCTGCCTCTATGTCAAAGTCCTCTAGTTCTTTTAGGAAACCTTGATGTAGAGAAATCCCTGCTTTCCATTTTTCAAAAATTTCATCACTCTAATCTGTGTTAACATATAGGCTAGGAGGTGGTGAAAGCAACAAATGAGGTCTATATCTCATACCAATCCCGCCAGTCTTCAATTGTGCAAGGATATCGGCTAATGCTACTGCCCTCCTATATGACCACTTGATATTTAGGGGTGATATTATTTCTCTCTTCCTGAGATACATGGGAAGAGGGGTATACCTTTCTTCACATCCATGCCAAGATTTTCCTATAAGATTTGGCCCTTGTTGCTGGAAATGGTCATAACACAACTAAAGATTGTTATATTTAGTCCTTATAGCCTCCTCTAACTTAAAGTTTAAAAATATTTCCTTGAAGGAAAAAGGATTTCTATGAGGATATCTCATCTTCAACCCAATAGTTCTCTCTGCTTGTAGATATTCTTTTGATCTTTCTTGCCAGTGAATTTGATTTCACATTGTTGAGAGAAATGATCTCAACTGGACTTCCCCAACAAAGAAATTAACATAGAAATTTGTACACTCTTCTACAAGCAAATTATGCACAAAGAATTCAAATAGCATGTCTTTTTGTTCAGGAGTTGATTCAACAAATATTTTGATAAATTCTTTATCATTAAGGTTATATGGCTGGTTATTGTAAATTTGGAGCAGTTTCCATCTCATAATTTATTCATTAAGGAACATGGCATACAATCTAGATGGTCTTCTACAAGTTAGCAATAACTCGCCAATTTGGAAAGCATCCTGTTTAGCCCTGTAAACTCTATCAAATGATTCTTTTAGCAATACCAACTCCTTCAATCAAGTATTATCCTTGGCCATTTCTCTGAGAAAATAACACTTTTCCATCCATTTCATGAGCAATGGAGGTATTCTCACTTGGAACCAGTCTGTCACAATTGGTTTAGTTTGTATTTCTTTGGACTCCATGACAAGTTTAGTATTGATTTCCTGCAGATCTTGTTCTAATTCCATAATTTTACTTATATAAGCATTCAATTCACTTTTCTGTCTATTTCTTTCTTCTTCAAAAGCGGAACATAATTGCATGAAATTATTGGTTAACTTCCTTATTTCTTCATTTTTCACAGAAATATCAGATACATAATTTTTATTTTTATCATTTGCTTGTTGGAATTGAGATTGTAACTGTTCAATCATTTTATCTCTCTGTTCAATTTGCATATTTAAGTTCACAATTTCTTGATCTCTTTTCCTTATAATTGCATTATATGCCTGAAGTTCTTCATGTTGCCGATTTATCTGTTCTTTGCTTCCTTGCAATTGATTTCTTAACCCAATAATTTCTTCATTCAATTCTTTCTACTTCTACTCTTCTTTGATCAAATTGTTCATCTACATTGCTACCAGAAAAAGGCAAATTGGCATTTTCTATATTTACACCAACTTCAGTATATGGTACATTTCCTTCATCAAGCACACCAAATGAATTGGACTCAAAAAATTTATCAACAAAAGAAGAGAATTTCCTTACAGTTTCATTATCAATTTCTTCATTATTGGGTGACTATTTCCCTTCCTCTTCTTGTTTCCCTAGAGATGATAAAGTCTCTATTTCAGCCCTAGGAAATTGATCAAACTGTTGTTCACTTCCTTCCATTTCCTCATCACCAGTTGGGGTGTCAATATCCACAGTCTGGTCTGAAGTCGTTGATTTTCTCTTTTTAGGAGCATTCTATACCTCAAGAGGCACACTCTCACTAGATCCCCTAGACAATCTTTTTCTTCTCCGTAGAGGAGGGGTTACTTGAGAGGTAGCTTTAGTCTTCTTCTTCTTCTTGCAGGGAAGTTCCTCTTCTTTAGAATGTAAGACTTCTACATTCAACTGTTCTGAAGTTTCTAGAACATTAAGCAATTCTTTCGACACATTGTCACTAGAAGTGATTGAAGCCTGATGAAGTTCAGGAGCATTGAGGGCAATAGAGGAGAATTCCCCTATAGCTTGAACCATTTATCTTGATGATTCTCCTTCTTCATAATTCTTATCAGACTCCTCATTCTCAAATTTTTGTAGAAATTTCTGCCCTTTTCTCTGGTTTCTTGCAGAAGTGGTACTTACAAATCAATTGAATTAGGCCATGATGTTTAAGTGGCCCAGTACCAACCTTATACCTCTCCATCATTCCAATAAATGAATCACAGAAGAATGCAAGGACATTAATTATGAGAGT
This sequence comes from Sequoiadendron giganteum, assembly GCA_007115665.2. Classification (NCBI taxonomy): domain Eukaryota; kingdom Viridiplantae; phylum Streptophyta; class Pinopsida; order Cupressales; family Cupressaceae; genus Sequoiadendron; species Sequoiadendron giganteum. Next base: position 675,380,401 of record CM021104.1, on the reverse strand, counting down.
AGGGTCTTTAGTGCCATGGCGCAAATGGGTCAATAACCAAAAAGGAGGTCCTACCATAGTAGCTATTTCCCCCTCACAAGTGAAGTATTTAATTATCCATGCTACGACAGTTCACCATGGTTTAGGAATTGAAATTCTCTGAAATCCCTTATTCTGCCCCCTAGTACTGATGGTTAGTAAAGGTTGAGGCTCACCCTCCCTATGAAATAGCTCTACCATCTTTTGATAGGTAATTTGTGTGGTCTCAATCAAATTAATACCCTCATTTTCTAAACCAGAGAGATGATAAATTATCTTTGCACTTACCTAGAAACACTTTCCTCACACCATTGTCTTTCCATCTACAAAATTTTCCACAAATTCTTTCACTAACTGCTCTGAATGTCCCTCAAACTTTTTGATGAAGTCAAGCCATCCCACTTTCTCAAACAAGCTTGCAATATTGCTTAATGCAAGCAATTTTTCTGTAGAAGTTGGCTCAGACTTTTTCTTGGCTCTCCCCATTTTCTCTCTTTAAATCCTTTCCTCAAATACTATAGAAATACTTCAAAAATACCTGGTTTAAGCCACTAAATTGAAAAAGAGAGAAAATATGGTTTTGTTACAATTGAATGAGGGAAACAATTAATTCATCTTGTTTGAGTTCTGCTGTATAATTATGGTAGTTACACTTGGGAAAATGAGTAAGTTTAGCTGTACTTCATGTGATCACTCGATGACATAATTTTCTAAATTAGGAAAGAAAAGGGGGCTCGTGCCAATTAATTAACCTTTATTCAAAATAATTACTAGCTTTAAGAGAAAATGTACTTACCTTACATCCCATCATTAACTTGAATTTCATTCACCTTTGCTGACATAATAGATTAGCTGTACCATTGGCGAGCATGGCGATGACCTTAATTATGAGGTGGACAGTTTAGCTATTAATGACAAAAAATAAGAAATGGGAATGTGTAAAACTTGAACAATCAAAGCATGAGAATTAGAAAGGGAATTTACAAAGTTCCAGAGCATTGTTGAGAGATGCAACCAAAAAGTGGAATAAGTTCCAAAGCATTGGTGGAGATACTATCGGAACGTGACAACACAAAGTTTCGGAGAATCGGGTGTAGACGGTATCGAAATGAGGTAACACAACAAGTTTTGGAGCATTGATGGTGATGCTCATGAAATGCAACAACAAAAGTTTTTGGAGCATTGTCGAAAGATGCAACCAGAACAACAACAAAAAGATTCTAGAGTATCATTGAAAGATATAGCCGGATGAAAAGAGGAAAATATACAACTTGGATCTTTGACTTTCTAGAGCGTCAGGGAAAGATCACTAGAATGCAAGAGCAATACACGAGTCATCATCATTTGAGTCGTGCAAGTTCTGGAGCATAAGAGCAATAGTATCAATAGGTTCTGGAGCATCACAACACACCACCTAACAAGTTTTAGAGCACGTCAAGAAGATGCACTGGAATCTATTTTCAAGGAAAAATGAAGTCCTACGAGAAGAAAAACGAAAATTAGCCAAGTCCAAGAGACACAAAATTCAAAAAAAATGCTTTGAAAGAAAAGTTATGCACATGCAATTTTTTTTTAAAATTATTTATTATTATTATTATTATTATTATTATTATCATTTTAAAGATAAACAGGATTAAAAATATATTGACTCTGCAAAACAGAGTCAATGCATCGGATCTCTCCCTGTGTCTCTACCATTTTTGTGAATTCCTCTTTATTGACTGGTTTTTGGTAGGTGCGCAGTCGATGCCCATTAACTAGGAGGGTTCGGGTATCACCATCGATAGGTTTCGACTGGCTTGACCCATTTGGAAATACCTCATAAATTTTGTATGGCTCGAGCCAGTGAGTTCTAAGTTTACCTTAGTGATCTTTATATTTAGAGTCAAACAATAGGGCCCAATCCCCATTATGAAACTCCCTCTCCTTAATATGTTTTTCATGCCATACTTTATGTTGTTGTTGCACTAGTTCAGTTTGATGGATAACCTCTAAGCGGAGCTCATCCAACTCACTAAGTTGCAAGACTCTTTCTACTTGAGTGCGTTTAAGATCTATTCCCAACTCCATGGTTGTTTGAAATGTTTGGAGTTCAAATTCAATGGTAAGATAGGCTTCTTCCCAAAGACCGGTTTGTATGGACTAAAACCAGTAGTTGACTTCCATGTCATGTTATAAGCCCAAACGGCTTCAGGTAGTTTCCTAACCCAATCTTTTCTTCCTAATGACACAGTTTTTGTTAAGATGTTTTCGAGCTCCCTGTTAGTCACTTCTACCTAACCATTTGCCTGAGGATGGTAGGGTGATGATTTCTTATGACTAACCTGGAAATGGTCGACAAAAGCCAACAAATTTTTTGACATAAATTGAGGACCTTGGTCTGTAACAATCATCCTAGGAGCTCCAAACCTGAGGAAAATTTTATTGTAGAGGAAATCAACCACTTGAACTTCTACCCACTTAGTTAGATGATTGGTGCAAACCAAAATGTACTCCTTCCCTTGCGAGTCTGGATCTATTGGACCGATAAAGTCCAATCCCCATTTGTCGAATGGTTCAAGGACTACTTGGGGTTGAAGGGGAATTTCATTAGATTTGGCCGGTCTCCCTACTCTTTGACATTCATCACAATGATGGACATATTTCTTGACATCCTTATGCATAGAGGGCCAGTAGTACCCTGCACCTAAGATCTTATGGGAGGTTATTTTTGTAGAATAATGTCCTTCGGAAGGATCATCATGACAAGCTCTTAAGATACTATAGGTTTCATCTTCCCTAACACAACGTTGTAGAACCATGTCAGGTCCGCATCTAAATAGGACCCCATTAATCCATTTGAAAGTAATGCTTTCTCTTATAAGGCGCCTCTTCTGTTTGGTCGTGAAAGAAGGTGGAACCTCTAAGGTAGCCAAATCATTGGCAATATCAGCAAACTAGGGCATTTTATCAGAGATGGTGAACAAATTCTCATCTGAGAACTCATCCTGTACTAGAGCACATTCACCATCCTCCTTTTTAATTCGAGATAAAAAATCTACGACTACATTGAATTTTCTTGGTTTATCAACAATTGTCATGTTGAATTCTTGAAGAAGCAACAACCATCTGATTATCCTCTCATTCACTACAGGTTTATCCATGAGGTATTTTATGGCCGAATGGTCTGTATACACCATTACTTTATATCCTGTAATGTAATGTCAAAATTTCTTAATTGCATGAATTACAACAAATAATTCTTTCTTCGTTGTTGTGTAATTTATTTCAGCTGGAGTTAGATTATTACTAATGAATTATATAGCATACTTCCCTCCGTTCTCATCTTCCTATCCTAAGACCACTCCAATAGCATCATTAGATGCATTATCATAAATGTGGAAAGGGAAGTTCCAGTTAGGTCCACAAAGAATAGGAGCTGAGATGAGATTCTCCTTGATAGTTTCGAATGATGACTAACACTCAGGTGTCCAAGTAAACTCCACATTCTTTTGAAGAAAAGCAAACATAGGAGCCATAATTTTACTGAATTTTTCTATAAACCTTTTGTAGTATCCAACATGCCCTAAGAAACTTTTAAAATCAATCTAGGTTTTTGGGGTGACTAGTTGATGTATTAATTAAATTTTCTTTGGATTGAATTTTATTCCATCAACAAAGATATGATGTCCCAACACAATTCCTTGTTCCACCATTATCAAGCATTTCTCATGGCTTAATGACAAACGATGTTGCTCACATCGCTTCAACACTTTGTCTAGGATTTGGAGAGATTCATCAAAAGCTGAGCCGTAGACAGTGAAGTCATCCATATATACCTCCACACATTCATTTACTAGCTCAACAAAAATAGCTAGGATAACTCTCTAGAATGTTGCAGCAGTATTGCAGATCCCAAAGGGAAGGACTCTATATGCAAATGTTCCCCATGGACATGTAAAGGTCATTTTTTCCTAGTCTTCTATTGCAACTTGTATTTGGTTGTACCCACCAAATCCATCCAGAAACGAGAAATATTTCCTCCCAGCCAAGTTATCCAGAACCTAGTCTACAAATGGTAGGGGAAAATAATCTATGTGGGTCACCTTATTAAGTTCCCTATAGTCTACAAATATTCTCCACTTTCCATTCTTTTTGGGAACCACCACCAGCAGTGAAACCCACTTGCTATCAGAAATGGGATAAATAAATCCCACTCGCAGGAGCTTCTCAATCTCAGTTTTGACAATATCTTTCAAGGTAGGGTTTAGTCTCCTTTGGGGTTGGTGAACAGGTCGAACATTTTCAGTGTAAATATGATGAGTGCACATGCTAGGGTGTATTCCCCTCATATCCGTATAGTCCCAAGAAAAGGACTTGGATCTATTTACTAAGACATCAAAGAGTTTATGCTCTTCTGACTCGGTCAACCAACTGTTAATGTTCAAAGTTTTTCCTAGCAATAGCATAATAGATTTAACACCGGGATGGATGGATACAATTGTATACATTGGTCTTGTCAAAGTATTAAGGGGGAAGCTATGAGGTATGGTCCTATGAAGTGTGGAAATATCTTCAAAGAAATTTTCTATTTTTTGAATGATATTTGCCATAGGACAAGGTAGTCCCGTGAAATTAGTTCTATCGAATTCAATATTTCCTATGTTGATGGGTTGCCCTAAGATTTATTCTACGCCCAACATGTCTTCATCGCTTGAATCCATGGTGAGATTCCCCATATTATTTTCTAATTCGTCTTCTAGTTCTTCACCATGCTGTTTAATGACTACCATGGCCAATGAGGCTAAATTTTCCTGTCCGATAGGGATTTTTGGTTCATCAACCCAAACTTTGTTACATTCAACAGGCTTGACAAGAGGATGCATATATAAATTTTTTCTATTCAGACCATGTGAAATAGTCATTCCTCCTTCCCTACAGTCAATTTTGGCTGCAACTATTGCAAGCCAAGGTCTCCCTAGGATTATAGGGTAGTCTTTTGGTGTGAGAGACTAAATTACCTGAAAGTCCATAGGATATTCCCATCCATCGAATTTGACAAGAAAATTCTCAAGGACACCCTTGGGAATGGCTATGGCCTGATTTTCCATTTGTAAGACTGTGGTTGTAGGGCGTAAGTCGAAAATCCCTAGTTCTTCCATTACATCAACAATCATTACGTTAATGGTTGCTCCCAAGAAGACCAATGCATAAGCTATTGCCACTTCCTTAATTGTGACTGTTATTAGTGGACTACCTAGATCATCATATTTCAGAACAGTGGTCTTTCTAGCTAAGAAGTCAGCTAGATAACCATCTATGTGGACAATGTTTATTTTCTTTGGTTTCCTTCCTGAGGTCTTAATACACAACTGTTTGATCAATTGGTTTAGCTCTGGAATCTCCTTGATGACTTGTAATAAAGGAACCTCAATTTACAACTATTTGATTTCTTGAATCACCATAGTTTCAGTGGTTGAAGATATTTCTAGAGCAACTCTCATAATAGTTGGTTTAAGGCGCTCCGAAAAAGACGCTTGCATTTTGTTTTTGGTAGGTGAATTGTTCATAGTTTTAGTTGGAGACTGACCCTCCCCTTCTTGAGATAGGCCAAAAGCTCCAGCTGGAGATGGGGAAACAATTTTGTCTTGAATAATTTTTGGGGTTAGTTCATTAGTTGTGGAAGTTGTTTTTGTGGGCTCAGTAGATTCCTTAATAGGTTCATCTACTATCTCAACAATGGTTGTTGACTGAATTGTTTTATTTAATAGGTGCATGCATAATATGCATGAATAGGAGACTTAAAAGGATCAAGTTATTTGAATGATATAATCTTTTAGAGGAAATAAATATTTATTTTAGAAAAAGTAATTGAGGTAAGTGAAGTATTAGACAAATTAGTTTTCCTTCTCGTTTGTTAAAAAAGGGTTTTTATTCAATTAGTAAAATTGGGCAATTTTTATATTATTATTTTTCATTGAATGATAGTGGATTTGGGAAATCCAAATGTTAGATTTATTTATTGTGTTGACTTCCCTTTGTATTTCTTCTAGTTATGTTTTTGAGAAAATGGGTTAAAGTCTTAGTTAATCAATTGTAAGTCTTCCAAAAGAGTCATTGGATTTGGGGAAATTGTTGTATTCTTTTTGTTAGTCTTTCAATGACCCTTGGTTAGGGTGTTTGTATTTATTAGTAATTACCTGGTTTCCTCAAATGGGAATGTTTTGCCTCCTAGATTTGGAGTGGAAATTTATCTCTTATTGCCTCCTAAGTTTGGAGTGGTTTTGTTCCACATGTTGATAGTTGGAGAGTGGTTCTTGATGGAGGCCGGGGCCTGGGAAGATCTTTCAGGGTAACCCATGTATCTTTGCAGTAACACTCCTCCTATGTCAACAATATGATTGGTTCACTGTTGTAATTAGTTAATTAACTCTGGTAGGGTTGTACCCTATGAGTTAGTGTTGTACTTATTTTTTTAAGTTTAGTTTTATGTTAGCCTGTGTCTAGAGGTAGTAGGTTTGGTCTTGGATATTTGTTACTATCTCCTAGCACAGGGGGTGGGCCTTAGGGTACCACTTGGTTCGGAGGAACGTGCACCCTATACTGGTGGGTCCCCTTTTCTTCAGTTCATGATGGCGAGATTTCCACTCAGAGAGCTCGTGGATTCCAACTTGTTTATTTCATGCATTCTTTATTGTTACAGATGACTCTTGTACTTTTATTACCCCTTAGTTGTATTTGAGGTGGTCTCATGTATTTTGTAACTCATATGTATGATCTACCTCATTCTAGGAATGAGTGATGTAAAATTTATTGATGAGTTAATGTATTATTGGAATCTTGATGTATATTTTATCTACGTGATGCAATTTCTATGTTTGAATGTATGTACTTTAATTCTTGTTTAGTAATTTATTAAATGCTTTATTTGAGTATTGTATATGTTATGGATTTATATGTAATCTTTGTCTTGTGCCTTAGAGGATGTTGCGGTAGTGTAGTGCATCTTCCTTGTTAAGATTGCACTTAATAAAAAAAATTGTACGCTTTTGTAGTTGTCACAACATCCTTTAGGGTTACAAGGTGGGGCATTACACATGGTATCAGAGTAGGGGGTTCATACACTGGGTACTTTGGGTACATTTGAGTCCACTATGTTGTCCTTGTGATTCTGTTAGTGGAGTTGTTAAGTGATCAGGTGTTCATAGCTTTTACATTTAGCATGATGTACTCTATGGAAAAGAGTAGCGTGAAAGAAAATAGATAAAAGGTTATGGATGGAAAGTAATGATTTTTATCCCATGGGTTATGGAATTTGATTTTCTTATGGGATTATGTATGTAGTTGTACCTCTGTAAATGTAAGGAACCAGTAACCGTGCATTAGTTTAGTGTTGTTAATACCCCATACTTGTTTTGTGTGTCCATGGAATGGTGATACTTGGTATCCATCCATGGGGAAAAGTTGTATTTTGATGTGGGAGTTACCATACCAAAATGTGTGTTTGCATGTTTGTTACCTGATTGAGGGCCAACCCATGTGTGGTTGAAACTTATATATAAGAGTAACCAAAAGTTAGTTTCATAGATTCTTTTTCTTTTGGTTCTCTAGCCCCTCAATCTGTGAAGGGATAGTAGTAGCCACAAGTTCCTTGGGTGGAGTGTGCAACGTACACATATTGCAGTGCAAAGCATCTTAGCTCAACCAATCCTGAGGAAATGTACCCACTACTTTCCCTTATGATGGATCAGGATACTTTATTTTTATGTATTAACCCAATCCCCATAGATTTGAGTACATCAACATAGGTTTGTTAGTGTATGCCTGGTCGTTCGTAGAGATGTTGATCTGGCATTATTGAGTTAATCTTGTTCGTATGAAAGGTGAAACTCGAGTAGCCCCATATTGATATTATCATATTGCATTATGTATATATACCTTATTTGCATGTGTCCTGACATGATGCAATAGATACGATGCCACACCCCACTGATGTTCTGACACAGTGCCAGTGATGATGTCGTGTTACACGATGCCACGTGCTTGGACACATGAAGGAACATTATGAGATTGTCTTTGATAGCCTACTTGTGTGATGAGTGTTATGGGGCCTCAAACACTTGTAGAGGGATACTCATGGTTGCTTCAAATGTGTTGGTCAGGTAGCATATGAGTAGATCCTAGCCATGTATACCTTTGGCTACAACAAGTTCCTGTGTGTGCCTTCTCCACGAGGTATCGTGATGCGGGGTGTGTTTTGCACATGCCTACTTCCGCGGACGCACAGACACACTGTCGTGTGGCATACAACCAGTACGTACCTTCTTCGACTGGCATATGACCATGTTGAGTGATGATGTGATAGTCATGGATACACTCTGCGTCATGTGGATGACGTGCTGACTCCACACCGCATGAGGGATATTACTATAACCGGATGTTGTTTCCTCCTTCCTCATTTGGTGGCTAGTATTTGGTCACACAGTGTTGTACAATGCAATTTTAAAGATTATGAACTTTCTTTATAATTATTGATTATTTTTCAATTGATTGTGAATGTCAGCACCTTGTTATATTTGATTGTGATGGTTCAACTACATCTTGTGATCTTATTTTCTTATAACCCTCTTGGTTATATTTATTTTAGTGTAGAAATTATGCGCATTTATTGTCTTATTGTTGAAATTGAATTTTAATTGCTCTTCTTTATGACTTTGGTGGCTAAACTAGTTACCTTTGTTGTTTTCAATTTCGACAATGTGTCGTAATGTGAATCCTCTCCAAGGACGTATGAGGTGGACTTGGTGAGTGTATATGAGGAAGTAGACACATGAAACATTGAGGATGGGGGTATGTGAGGTTGTTATGCAGCTAGGACCCACTACTCACCTATGTGTGATGATGATCTCTTGGAGGCTAATCACCTTATACAACAAGAGATAGGTCATTGTGGTATTGTTTGGATGGTCTCACCTTGTGTGTGGCCTAACACCATCAAGCCATTGATGTGATGTATGTATTATATGAGATGGACTTTGGCTCTTGATTCATGGATTTTTGTATCATGGATTAGTATGCTGCTTTTTGGTGTCCAGATGGACCCATGTGTGGCTTTGTGATGATTCTCGGTGATGTGTATTGGTGTGTATGTGAAGAATGTATGTTAAATCATGGATATGTTTTTTTGGAGACTTGGTTAGTGGTTGTTGCACCATGTTGGTTGTTTGGATTCTGGAGGATTATGTTACTGGTTACTCTTATTTTTATGTTGAGGTATGGAGTGGTTCAGTTTTGGAACCATTGATTATGTGTGATTATATGGAGATAGTTCTAGGGATATTTGCAGGCCTCCAGGAGTAAGCCCGACCCTAGGGGGGGAGAATGTAACAACCCTCTTTTTTTCTCTTATGTTTAGATTACGATGTTTTGTTATTTTTTTGTCGCTATTTATAGAGCAATGCGGATTATATGTTATGATGTGATGATTCTCTACTTTGATGTTATCATTTGACATGCCTTTGATTAGTATAATGATTATTTAGAATAACATGGTTATATGCACATGAGTAGAATATATATGTTAGAACTGTCAGTTTCGTGATAGTGTATTGCTGAAGGGGATGGAATTGCATCACTCGTTTGCGAGTGCCCTGCAATTCCACAATTTCCTCTTCATGGTGTGTTCTTTTATGATGATAATTATATGCATGTTCTATATATATGCCTTGTTTACAGGTTTGCAGGTACAAGACATCAACTCCACCTGGTTTCATAGGTTTGAGTGTGTCAACCCAACGATAATGTTGATTGGGAGATAGTAGCTAGGATTCTTATGTCAAGCCTTTACCTTAGTCTCAGTGTGTCGTTGAGTCTAGTCGGTCTTATTTGTAAAAGTTGCTTAATTTTGCTTTGAATGATTATGTTGAAAAGTTTGAAAAAGGGAATTCAATGAATTTAATTATTTAAGATGATTATTAAATTAATCTTATTTTAATGTTAGAAGTTGTGAATTAATTAATTAATTAATTTTAATTGGTAAATAGTCTAATCTTAGGATTATATTATTTATTAATTAATTAAACTAGTTTAATTAAGTTTAATTTGAAATGGTAAATACTTTGTAATTATTAAATGTTTTTAATTTTAAATTTCTGTAGGATTTTATGCAAATTGGTTGTTAAAGATTTTTTTGAGTTTTAACATCTGTTAGAAGAATTTATGAGGTTGTTGGAAATTTATTCTCGGAAAAAAAATTGTCGTTGTAATGGAAGAAGTGAGAAGCTTCTTCACGGCAAAAGCACGGGGATATTTTGGGTGTTGGGAAATAGATTGAAAGGAAGTCTTTTTGGGTTTTTGCATGTGTTCTAGAAATTTTTGACGAATTGATGTAGAAAGAAGTTTTGTGTTCTTGAATTCTTTTAGAAAAAGTTATTCTCGAGAGTTGTTGTTGTGTTCGGGAAATCGTATTGTTCTAAAGGAAGCTATTGTCTATCTGGGAAAGATACTTGGATCTGTGGAGGAGGCATTGCTTCAAAATTTATAAATTCACAGGCATTGGACTACAGGTTCATTCTTTAAATTTTTGTTTAGTTTATATTGAAAAGCTTCTAGTTTAGATCTTCTCTATAAAAGATTGTCTGTGCAAACTTTTAAGTTTGAGCTTTGTTTTAAAAATTGCAATTGTCGTGTAAGAAATCCTTTGTGGAAAAAAATCCTTTATAGAATAAATTCCTTTGTAGGTTGAAATTCTCTGTGAAAACTATAGCAAAATTGTTAATGGGGATTATTATGAATTTAGATGAACTCAGAAGGAATCACTTAGGGATCTGGAAAGAAAATTTTAGTCAGGTAGAAATTTAGTTTCTGTAAAAAAAATTTCCTATAGGTTTGATCTTCTTGGGAATTTCCTTGTAAAATTTTAATTTGAGGGAATTTTTATTGTTTCTCTTCTTAAATAATCATTGTCTGGGAAAGGTTAAAAGATTCCTCTATAATTTGGATGAGAAATTCATCTGTAGATTTTTCTTTATAAAATTTGGCTTTCCGTTGTGTTTGTAAAATTTTCTTGTGGATGGCATTTTGAAAAGTTTTTCCCCAATTAAACTTGTATGTTGAATTCCTTATATATATATTATATATATACATATATGTGTATATATTTATCTAAATATATAGATATAATGAATCTATATATTTATTTAATAATATTCAATGTTGTCATGTCTGTAAAAATTTGAGATTGCTGTCCGTATGACGAAATTTATTTGGTAGAGGTTTTTATTATGTCTTTATTTAAGAATTTGTGGTGGGGGAGTATTTCCCATCATCCCCACACAGGGAGGGTGCGACTTCCATGGGGTAGCACCCTCCATAGTGTGGAGGGAGCGCCGACTCATGGGCAGTGCAACCCTCCCCCTTGATGGTTGGCTACGACCACTTTATGGGGGAGCTCGACTGTATAACAACCGACCTCCCTTAACTACCTTGAACCATGTATTTTGTAATTCATCCGCCAAAGAAGTTTTCGATTTTTGTATGTTTTAAACTTTACAATATATAATATTATATATATATATATATATATATATATATATATATATATATATATATATATATATATATATATATATATGGATTTTAAATAAATAAATAAATAAATATGTATATGTGTATATATATAATAAATATTTATTGTGTTTTAGTATTTTAATAATTTTAAATATATATATATATATTTGTAATTATTTTATGTAGATATGTGTATATATTTATACATATACTTGATTTTATTTAATAGGTGCATGCATAATAAGCATGATTAGGAGACTTAAAAGGATTAAGTTATTTGAATGATATAATCTTTCAAAGGAAATAAATATTTATTTTATAAAAAGTAATTGAGGTAAGTGAAGTATTGGACAAATTAGTTTTCCTTCTTGTTTGTAAAAAAAAGGGTTTTTATTCAATTAGTAAAATTGGGCAATTTTTATATTATTGTTTTTCACTGAATGATAGTGGATTTGGGAAATCCAAATGGTAGATTTATTTATTGTGTTGATTGCCCTTTGTATTTCTTCTAGTTACATTTTGGGGAAAAGGGGTTAAGTTCTTAGTTTATCAATTGTAAGTCTTCCAGAAGAGTCATTGAATTTGGGGAAATTATTGTATTCTTTTTGTTAGCCTTTCAATGACCCTTGGTTAGGGTGCTTGTCTTTATCAGTAATTACCCAGTTTCCTTGAACGAGAATGTTTTGCCTCCTATATTTGGAGTGGAAATTTATCTTGTATTGCCTCCTAAGTTTGGAATGGTTTTGTTCCACGTGTTGATAGTTGGAGAGTGGTTCTTGATGGGGGCCGAGGTCTGGGAAGATCTGACGGGGTAACCCATGTATCTTTGCAGTAACACTCCTCCTATATCAACAATATGATTGGTTCAATGTTGTAATTAGTTAATTAACTCTGGTAGCGTTGTACCCTATGAGTTAGTGTTGTACTTGTGTTTGTTAATTTTAGTTTTATGTTAGCCTGTGTCTAGAGGTAGTAGGTTTGGTCTTGGATCTTTGTTACTATCTTCTAGCATGGGGGGTTGGCCTTCGGGTACCACTTGGTTGGGAGGAACGTGCACCCTACATTGTTGGATCCCCTTTTCTTCAGTTCGTGATGACGATATTTCCAGTCAAAGAGCTTGTGGATTCTAGCTTGATTATTTCATGCATTCTTTATTGTTACAGATGACTCTTGTACTTTTATTACCCCTTAGTTGTATTCGAGGTGGTCTCATGTATTTTGTAGCTCATATGTATGATCTACCTCATTTTGGGAATCAGTGATGTAAACTTTATTGATGAGTTAATGTATTATTGGAATCTTGATGTATATTTTATCTAGGTGATGTAATTTCTATGTTTGAATGTATGTACTTTAATTCTTGTTTAGTAATTACTTAAATGCTTTATTTGAGTATTGTATATGTTATGGATTTTTATGTAACCTTTGTCTTGTACCTTAGAGGATGTTGCGGTAGTGTAGTGCATCTTCCTTTTTAATATTGCACTTAATAAAAAACAATTGTACGCTTTCGTAGTTGACGCGACATCCTTTAGGGTTACAAGGCGGGGCATTACAATCGTGAAACATTGTTAACATATTTTTTGAATGAAGAGAAAATGATGAATGTAATACACCCCCCTACATGGTTAAAGCTAGTGTAAATATCTTTAGCTTAGCATAGTTTAATTTTGTTTCAATAAGAAATAAGAAGGGAGCCTCCCCTTTCTGAGAGGAGAGATTTATCTCATCATAATTGTGGCTAAAATCACTATTTCATAATCTATAAAGGGATTACAAAATATTCACTCAACATATTTTTATTAGGAAGGTGTTGTACAATTTGTAAATAGAAATGTTTGATATTTTGTAATATTGTGGTCTATGTTTATGTGAGACTTTACAAATTGGTGTTGGATAATACATTCTTATAGGGTGTACATCACAAATATATTTAATATGAGTTGCACATTTAGGGGTCAAGATTTAGTGAACAATTAGTTTATTGGGCTAATTATAGGAATGCATTTAACTTATGGGGTTCATTATAAAATATAATTAATTTTTAAAAAAAATATCTAATACTTGGGACACATCTTTTAATCCATGTTGGAAATGCTTTTGCATTGATTTTTTTGGGGCATTAAATGATATGTGGTAAAGGTGGATAGATATATTTTACAGGTTTTCTCTTGATTGTAGCTCTTTTTCCTATAAATAGAAGGCTTGAGATGTAGTATTTCATCAACTATTGATCACTCACTTGATCATCTTGTACCTACTCATTATGATTGGGAAGCCAAATTAGAAAACTAATTATACCACTATGAAGATCACACAATTATACCATATTTCAAAAGAATGAAAGTTAAAATCAAACATTGAATGACAAAGATATGAGCATTTGAAGTAGAGGTGAAAAATTAGAAACTTCAATGGAGTAGGCACATCCACTAGTTAGTTTAGCATTCAACTAGATAAATTTGGTGGATCTCCAAATTTAGCAAAATTACTTCGATTGGAAGTACTACCAATATTTCCACCAAAAATAGAAGTGAACAAAATGATTTTACAAATATCCTCAAAATAGAGAAACTACCCATATTGCCACTGTAGTGTAGAAAAATGTACTCCTTTACATTTTGACACTACATTTGGGTTCCTTAATTAATTAGACTTAATTAAGCTTCTAATTGGTCCCAAATTATGCATTCCAATGCCTTATAATTCTCATTTTCTGAAAGGGAAACTGACATTAAATAATTTCCATCATTAATTTAAACACCTTGGAAATTGTGTTCTGGATTTAGGTCCCAAGACCCATTTTCCCAAGGACAAATGGGTTCTCCTTAAGTTCCAAGACCCGATTTTTAATATATTTTTGGTGGCATTTTAATGATGTAAATTCAACTTTCAAATGTTGGATTGTGAAATCTATTTTTTGGGAAATTAGATGAACACCCATAAATACCTAGTTATTTTATCAATTCAAACTTAACACACATAATTCAATTTTCACAAGAGAATATTATTGTCAAGAGCATTGAAGAGTAGATTTATCAAGCATCTACAACAACATTCAAGATCATATCATCATGTCAAGATTCATGTGTGTTCATATTATGTTTTGGAGCTAACATGGTGATGTAGGTTTCAAGCATTCAAGCTTCAAATCAAGAAATTATTTCAAGCCAATTCAAGCAAGATTCAATCCTTACAGAGATGTGCTAGACTTCAGTCCTCTAAGGGCAGTCATTAAGGGTTTGGTGAGTTGTGACATAGATTTGTTCATTCATCAATCATTGTCATTTGTCATTATCTTTCATTATCAAGGTTTAATTACCAAACCAGGGTTTGACCAAGGTAAACCCCTATTCACCAAAAATAAACATTTTTTCCATCTCTTTGTGTATGTAGATTTGCAGGTGAAGAAGGATTGAAATTGGATCAAGAGTGCAATTTTACAAAGTTGTCAAAGTTGTCATCAAAGTTGTCAAGCCTTGAAAAATCACCTATAGAATTTGTTTCCAACCTTTCAACAGTGGAATCTAGAGGAATTAGGAGTGAAAATCTACGATCAGAGGACTGTGAATTCAAATTTTGGACCCCTATGCAAAGACCCATTCGTCCTAGGGAAAACCTATCTTGGAAGAACACTCAACAACCACTTTTGGTGATAGGTACACATCAGTCTTTCCTTCTCATATCTGCCAAAAAAATTATTGTTTATTTCTGTGTTATCCTTTTATCCTTTATTTCAACATTTCAAGTTTTACGTTCCATAATTGATTTCATTAGGCATTTTATTTTTATCTCCCCAAAGTGCATTTCAATCATATTTGTTATTTTTTGTTATAAAAGAAATAATAGATCCCCTAATAGGGTTGACTCACCTAAGGGTTGAAAGTCAATCCTACCTTTGGAAGATCTCTTTTCCTAATGAAATTAGGGAAATATGAGGGTGTCTTAGATCTATATTCCATTTTCATCTTCCGCATCCTCATCTATTTTCCCTCCATTTTAACCTGTATACATCTAAAAATGGTCACATTAAATCAAGCTTGATAATTAATTAAATATGAATTATCTAATTAATCTTCTAAAGTCATCTACATATAAATAAATTTAATTTTTTATTTATATCGTTCACTTTCTAATTCTTCTACTTTAATTAAATAAATAAGTTTATTTAATTATTACCATTTTCCATCTTCCTCTTAATTAATTAAATAAATTTCATAATTTATTTATATTAATTATCACGAGGTTGAATGTTAAATTCAAATAAGAATATTCTTCCAAATCCATTATTTCTAATTTTTCACTCCGAATTTAATTAAATATCCTAAATAATTAATTAAACACTTTCTTCACTTCACCCATAATTAAATATTTTAATATTTAATTAAATTTCTTTTTCATCTCTCACACATAATTAAATATTAATTATTTAATTATGGAAACTTATAAATTCATTGTCACATATAATTAAATAACTTAATTATTTAATAATGGATTTATCCTCAACTACCAACTAACTCCTCATAACTAAAATTCCCAAATGGAAACTTTCCTTCATTTTTGAATGGAAAAGGCTATGTAGGAGGAAATATTTCCCATCTTTTTCTCTATCTTCCATCTTTTTCTCAACTTCCCAAATCTTTCACCGTTCATCTTAACAGGCTTGTTTTCAACTATCGATCTTTGCCAACTGGGCTTTTGCCTCCAAAACTCTATAAATACAGCCTCTTTGTGCTTTGAAAAGAATTTGAGATCTAGCGAATATAGCGTGAGCATTATAGTTGCATTCATCCAACATTTAGCAATCTTATTTTCTTAAGCATAACATCTTACCTTTCATAGCATTTTAGCTTCACATCTTAGCTTAATCATATCTTATCATTTAGCAATAGAAATGCATGTTGCATAATCTCGTTCTCTAAGTTGTCATTTTACCAAGTTGTTGCTTAAACCAATTGAGAGCCAACAACTTACATCGAATCCTTGGAGATAGAGGACAATGGGATGTCTTTGAAGAAGCTGTTGTGTTGAGAGTTTTTTAATCTTTTAACTTTGATTTCTTCAATATAATGTCACATTGGTGTGTTTTTTTATCCTTTTAATTAGTTCACTTATTCACACACACATTTTGGTGCCCACCGTGGGGCCCTTGCCTCGTTTTAAACTTTTTTTTTGTAGGTTTTTTGACAAGT
Source organism: Sequoiadendron giganteum (assembly GCA_007115665.2). NCBI lineage: Eukaryota > Viridiplantae > Streptophyta > Pinopsida > Cupressales > Cupressaceae > Sequoiadendron > Sequoiadendron giganteum. The sequence goes on along the minus strand of CM021104.1, from coordinate 675,363,644 downwards.
TACAATCTAGACTCGTGGTTTAGCGCATACGAGACCCATTTTAGCACATACGAGACCTATTTTAGTGCATCCTTGTATTTATTTTAGCGCATTTATGCTTTATTTTAGCACATTTATGCTTTTTTTTAGCGTATTTATGTATTCTTCTAGCGCATCCAGGGGACTATAAATTTGAATCCTGATTCCGGTGCGTCCGTGAATAGAGATTAATATTTTTTGCATAAGGTTAAAATGAAGCAATCCTAGGATAGACATTTAAATCTGAAATGAACCAATCCTAGGGTAGTCACCAAACAATTGATTGGTCTCGGTTAAAATAAATCCCATGTCTTTTATGAAGCAACATCTTTACTTAGTTTAGCAAATTGTCATTTGGGATTAAAATTAAACAAAATTGTTTGTTGTGATTGTCAGGTGATAGGCCTATGCTCTCCTCTTAATTGGGTGATCGAAATTCCAAACTCATCTTTTCATTTCATGTATTCTATGCTTTATTAAAACCTTTAGCAGGCCTACTCTTGTGGGAAAAAATACTCACCCAAGAGGAACGACCTAAGTGGGAACCCCTACAGCCAAGGATTCCAACCCACTATAATCAAAAGTGAGTTGTTGATGAAAACCCACTCAATAGTAGTGTGCAAGATAACCATCCCCAAAGCCTTTGTTCTAAAGGTTGGGAGGTCTCCTGAGGGAGTATATCATTTTCCTCACTGAACGGAAACACTTACTATGAACTTTAGTGTAGAAGTCAACCATGTTAGTAACCAAACATTATAATACTCGCAGTGCAAGGGGAGGGGAGAATCTGCCCCCAAGACATTCACCATATGATTGCCACCGACCGTTTGCTCAAGGGATCGAGAAATCTAACTTTGAGTATGCGCCTGGAAAAGACAAAAACACGGGCACCCTCTAGGGGGTGACACGACTGTGTGAGTCGATGGAATTCTAAGATGTGGGTTGTGATGATTATGATGACCTTTTTGACAATTAAGAGTGAGTCTACCTGAAGTGTCTGTTTTGTTCAATACCCGTGGAAATTTTGGAGAACATACACTTATTGTTAGATTTTAGGACTTAAAGAAAAACTATTTTCCTACTGCATGCAATGTTTTTCAAACATTAATTCAGATAAAGATCATCCAATTCAGAATACTGTCAAAACATGTCTGTCTTAGTGCATTGACTGGATCTTTCAGTGCATTTATGCTTTGTTATATCGCATCTATGTTTTGTTTCAGCACATCAATGAAACAATCCAGTGCATTGATTTGATATTTTAGTGCATTCATCAAACAATTTAGCGCATCCATTGAACATAGTAGCACATCTATTTTCTGAGTCAAAGGAGTTTTTTGATGCAATCTACCATTAAGTCTGATTTTTTTCTATGCTCAGGGTTTGGAAATCTGCAACCTTTGTTAAGAAATCCCATGAGAAAAGGATCAAGAAGCCAAAAGGGTCCCTTAGTTACAAGAAGCTTTTAAAAAGGAGACACTTTTTATACCAAAGTCAGAAAGTTTTGCTTGAGCATCGAACTTTCATCCATCGATATCATGACTTTGCTAGGGGTTTTACTGATGATATTGCTTTAGAGCCTTTATATTCACAAGCTTATATCCAACGAAGAGCTCTTTCACAGAGGCAGAATCATAGTCAACCCATTCATCCCTCTTTCATCCCACATCCTGCAATTCAGTATTCCAATCGTCTCGATAAAGTGTTTCAATAGAGAACTTGGAAGCATCAGGATTTTTCAAATTCCTTATTTTCTCAAACTAAGATCAAAACATCACAAAGTGCATCATCACATCCTTTTTTGATTTCTAGTTTAATTCCCATAATAGGATCATCATCCTTTCAACCAAGGAATCATGAACTAAAAATTAGAAATTTCTCTAGTCATATCAATAGAATCCTCATTCTATTTTGACTAAGATATCCAACAAATTGCACTCTCTCATTTTTAATCAAAGTTAGTAATAATTTGGTATAAGCTTATGCCTATTGTCACAAGATCTCGAAATCACATAGAAGAAGATGAAAAGGAAAATCCACTTTGCAACATGGGTGATTAGGAAGAAAATCCTTTTCACAAGATTCACATTGGGAATAGTTCAAATAAGGAGGAAGTAACAAAGGAAATGCTTCAAGAAGCTGACCAAGATCCATAATTCCATACTCTCTTGGACAAGATTTTAGAGAGGAACAAAGAAAGATACTTTCTCTTGTTAGCAAACCAAGGAGCTAAGCTACCCTCTGATTTTGATACTGAGAAAATTAGAGAAGATCTTGAAACCCCTTTAAATGATTTTAGTGCTATTACTCAAAAAATAAGAGCACTACAAGGACAAATTAAAGAGATACAAGGGGGAACAAACAAGAAATATGTTTTGGAAGATATCTGCCCATATCTGCTCGACAAGAATCTCAACATGATTCCTTTTCCAAAGCATTATGAGATCCCAAAATTTGACAGATACAATGGAAAAATGGATCCCATTGATCATGTGATAGACTTTTGAAATATGAGCCTAGAGTTTTCTCATTAAGATACATACCTGATGTGATTATTTCCACGGAGTCTAGGTGGACAATCCATGGAGTGGATTTCCAAAATCACTCCCCCATCAAAACGTTTAAGGAGTTAATCAATAAATTCATATCTCAATACTCCTATAATATACAACATCAAATAACCATGCTTGATTTGTGCAAAGAGAAGCAAAAGACCGGGGAACCCTTCATCACATTCTTGCAAAGATGGAGAAGCTTATTTGCAAGATATTCCCATCTTGTTCCCAAAAAGGAAAAGATGGAAATCTTTATTGACAGTCTAAATCAAGAAATGAGTTATAGGCTCAATCTTCATTATCCTCAATCATTTGAGAAATTGACTTAAAATGCAATCACCATCGAAGGAGCCTTGGTCAAGAGAGGAGTCCTAAAGCTTGACAAAGATGGTCCAAATTCATATAACAACAACAATGATAAATCATGATTTTGGACTAGAAATAAGAATGTTGTAAATGATGGGGTGGTAGATGCCAACAATGTGAAATAAAATCCAACCATTCTCAATGTATCAAGTGTTCAACGTAATAACAAAAATCTTGGAAATTCCACTAGCTAAGGCAATAACAATTCCAATCAGGGAAACAACGCCAACCAAGGAAATATGGCCAATAATCGTGGTAATAATCTCAACAACAATCAAAATTCAAATTCACTCAGATCATAATTTTTCTCCAATCGACAAAGTTTTACTCCCTTGGGCTAGTCTCTTGAATCAATTCTCAAAGAGCTTTTGAATCAAAATGCCATCACGTTGCCACCGCAGAGAGATTATGAGCCGCAAGTTAAAAAACCATCATGGAATGACTCATATTATTGTGATTACCATAGATGTAAAGGTCATAGGATGAATAATTGCCAAGGTTTGAAGAATTTGGTCTAGGATTTGATTGCCAATCGCACCATAACTATTGAGGGACATAATGCCAATGAAGATCATCAGGCATTCAAGGATCCTCTCCCCAATTATCAAAAAGGGGAATCTTCAGGTGACAAAGGAAAAAATGTAAATCATGTCTATGAAACCACCATCAATCATATCTACACTGATGACTAGCAAGTGAATGTCATCAAAGTCAAAGGAATGCAAGAGTATCGGGAAGTTAATGCAACAACGAGGGGACAGGCTAAAATAGTTGTAAAAGGAAGTTCATCCAAATCAATTGTTCCCCCTCCAAGATAGTACAATTTAGTCGATCAATTATAGAAAACATCGGCTCAAATTTCTATCTTGGAGGTTCTCAAAATATCACTGGCACATAAGAACATTTTGGAGAAGGCTCTTGTTGACACAATCGTATCTCCTGATTTGGATATTGACAAATCACAAGCTATGGAGGGACATGTACCTGCATCCCATTGTCTATTATTTTCTAAAAATGATGACACTTCACTTACTCATCCATATAATGCTCTGCTCCATATTGAGGCTCTAATCCATAAATTCTTAGTCAAACATGTCCTAATAGATGGAGGAGTTGGTTTAAATATATGCACCCTAAATCTTGTTACTGCATTGGGATATTCAGAAGATGTAATAGATTCTAGTCAAAAGATCACCATGAAGGCATATGATGTAGAAGAACGTTCATCTAAAGGATCAGTTATGTTACCAATTAGAGCTGGCCATGTGGTGAAGGATGTAGTTTGTCAAGTACTTGATCTCCCCTTGACCTATAATATCCTCCTTGGAATACCTTGGATACATGAAATGCAAGCGGTATCCTCTACATACCTTCAATGCTTAAAATTCCCTCATGATGGAGTTGAAATCACCATACAAGGAGACCCTAATCCTTTCATGCTTGAACATAATCCAAACCGTAAAGTTGAAATCCCCATTCCTAGTAATTGTGAAACAACACTTTCTCGACCATGTGTCGATCTTGAATCTTTGAAAGCCTCTACTTCAGTCAATGAATTATCAAACCCCACGGTCCAAATCCATGATATGGGATGTGGAGAATACCATTTGGATAAGCCGTTGATAAAAAAACATTGCTACAGTCATCGAGAAAGGTCAGATTTCCAATAATGACATCAAGACAAATACAAAAGGGATGCAAAATGATGACCATGCTTGGATTGAAAACTCTTGTGATCTAGATAATACACCTGCTTCTTCCACACTTGCTTCCACTCAAACATTTCATACCATTGATAACCCCCTATTTGACCAGGATATCTATGATAATCCAATTTTTGATCAAGACCCTATGGAAGATATCCTATCATCACCTTTCCATCCCACCTGCCCTGGGGTAGGGTATGAATCTCCTATTATTCCCTCTATTAATCCATCTTTCCAAGTAATTAAGGATGTTCAAGCCTCCTTTGATGTTAACAGTACTGAAAAGGTTAGTCATAGAGACTCCTTTGATGACATCACCACTCCCCCCTCATCCATCTCACCCACATCCATCCACCTTGTAGACATGGATCAACAAGTATCTCTCAAAGAGAATGTAAAGGAAGTAACTCAAGAATCAAAGGTAAAAATTCCTTTTCCCAATGGAGATCCAGAGTCAAAAGAAAGCTTGCAAAGAAAGAAAGATCAAGAAAAGTCCCTTAGCCAACATAAAAATCTATTGGATGAATCACAAATGAACAAAGATCAAGAAGAATCCCCTAGCCAAAATAAAAAGTTATCGGACAAATCAAAAATAAATTTAAAAAATAAAAGCAATCAAAAGTTGATCTCCAAATATGTTTCTCCCTCAAAAATCACTGGGGGCATCTATCAAAGAAGAAAAAGAAAGAAAGAACTTGTTGATCTATGGTCTTCATCCATGTCACCTATATCATTACATACATCCATTTTCACTTACCCGCCATATCGTTACACAACCATTGGTGATGTTTTTCAAGGTGTCTTTGATGGCGACCCCTTCACGTACTTTGACCCATGGGTTGCCCAGGCTCCTTTTTGGCTAAATCCTGATGGCCCATGTATTGTGCACATTAGGGATCCTATCATAGCCTCTTTCATTTGTCACATTTATTGTCTTACCACTCATACTCCTCATTTTGATTGGGTCTTTTCATCCAGCATGGTCATCCACACAAGAACGGGGCATCGTCAAGGTAGCTTATGGATCTAGCATTTATCAATTCTACATCTAGCTTGAGAGAGCACAACATAAAAAGACCTGAAAAAATCTAAAAACAACATAAAAGTCATAAAAAATCCAAAAAACAACATAAAAAGTTCGGAAAAAATCTTCATCAAGGTGAAAACTTGGCAAACATGTATCCTTTTGATATACAAAAAAAAATCAAAAAGATCAAAAATACAAAAAAATCGAAAATCAAAAATACAAAAAAGTACAAAAAAAGAAAAAAATCCAAAAAATAATTGCCTTATGAAAACCTGGCAAACAAGCATCTTGGTAACAACAAAATAAATCATAAAATCTAAAAAAGTGCAATAAAAACAAATGGTGAGAACTTGGCAACAAGCGCTATTTGTGATAAGTCAGCTTTTCCATCTATTTGAATGTGTTTTGACCATCTGCATTTTGTTATCATTGCACATTCACATCTATCATACAACAAGCTTCATATCCATATCCATTTTAACCACTAAACATAGAGGTACCATCAAAGTTTTTTGGAATATTTTAAAATATTTGCAAACATGTTTTAAGGACCATGTGGACTTGCATGTACAACTAGCCTTAAAGGTTGCATCTAATATAGAAGTTGTGGGTCTTTTAATAAGGTTGATGGGGGTTGAATAGTCTTAATATTTTTACCCTATGTTTTCCTTTTTCTTTTACCTTTATTACCTTCCTTTCACTATTTGTCATAGGAAGTAGTGGTATTTGATATAATGTGAAGGAAATTCAAACCATTAGGAAATATCGATATTTGTAGAAATACTAATTATCTTGTGGCAGAAATGGAAGGAAATGATTAAAGGGAGGTGTTAAAGCTATTAGGGCTGTGGATGGATAAGAAGCGAGGAGTTGAAGTTTAAATAATCTATATGTTATTTTTGATAGAATACTAGATAGTTTGTTACATGGCCAATGACCATCCTTTGTTGTATATCAAACATATTTGGTTTGTTGGCCATAGGCCGAAACAAAGCAAAACAAACCTTATCGATGCTTGCTAGTATAAATATGTGTATTCAACAAAACTTGATATGGAGAGATATTATAATATAGGAACATACTGTTGTTTTGAATAGTATCTTTGAGTTGTTAATATGCATGCATGATTATCATGGTGTGGAGTAACATTTGTATTTCATCACCAAATGACAAAGAGCGCAAGGCCCATTGCTTGCATTGTTTGGTGAACTTTTCCAATTTAGTTTCGATGTGGTAATGTGTGTGATTTGGTTTTAAGTATTTTCCTTTTAAAAGTTTGGTTATTTGAATCTGATTGCAATTCAGTATTAAGTTTATTTCTTATAAGTTATCTAGTGTTGTGTTTATTCAAAGCATTGTGTGGGAATTTCTTATCAGTTATTTTTTTATTTAATTCATTATTGTTGGTGCATAATCTATACAGCTTCTTTATTTCTATTGCTACATAGTTCTATAATTGCACTTCCTGGCACAATTTTGTTACTACAGAGTTCCTATTGCACTTCCTGGCACAGTTCCTATTACAAATAGGAATAGGGAAAATAAAACAGATTTATGATTAGATAACTTTGTGTATTAGTTGCATTAATCCCCACTTAATTTGATGTTTTCAGCCCTTAGGTATACTTCTGCAACACCTTTCACAAGTATATGATCCCTGGATTGACATTTAGGAACAAAATTAGGAAGTCAACACGAAATTCCCAAGGATTAATCTAATCATATTTACCAATTTAATAGAATTACAAGAATAGTTTGTCTTGAATATTAGTCCATATTTTTGTCCAAACATTTTGGTTCCATTGCCGAGGAATGGTGTTAAAGGCCTATTAGTCTAGTGAATTAAGTTAGGACCAATGCACTAAGCCAAAAGTCTTCTCGATCGTCAACGCCGCTTGGGTAATGAACCTTAGTTTTCTCTGTTATAATCATATAGATGCATGAATTATATTAGATATAGTAAAGGTAGATTTGTTAAGAAGGATATAGGAAGTAGTTCACAACAAGAAAAACCACAAAACACATTAAAACCATTAGTTGTGAACATCCCATCCAAAAAGAAACTAGCTAAACCCGATATTGAAAAATGTGCCATTGAGTCTCCTTCTAGTGTGCAACATGAGTTGCTTGAAGATTCATTTAAAAGGTTTTCTAGGATAATTCAAGAATCTTATGAGCTTTGAAGTGGTTAGACCCCAAGAGACCTTAAGCCATTCACATCTTTCTACACCCCTTGGGCATTTGGAACTATGGAAAACAACAATAACAACAAGAACAACATAAAAAATGAGATAGCATTGGCCAACAACAACCTTGTTACCTTTGATTTTCCCATTGCACACCCAGAGGAGGATGCTCCTATGAAGAACATACCTCACTCTACCTTGCTTGTCTTTTGAGGTCTTTCTATGGAAGACCCCGTATGTTCCTTTTTAAATTTGATATTTTATGTCACAGTTACAACCAAAACGATGCACAAAAACTTAAACAATTTCTAGCTACTCTAAACGATGCATCATTGTGATGGTTTATGGGACTAGGGCATGAAATAATCCATAGTTGGGATGATATAAAGACAAAGTTCTTGGAAAAATACCAAGAATACTACAAGACCAAGGAAACACGAGATGAGATATTTCGCATCATGCAACGTGAGGAAGAGACCTTAGAAGATTATTTGGAGTGTATTCTATTTAGTCTACAAAGAACCAAGCAAACATGGTTAACCAATGACACTATAATATGTTCTTTCTTAGGGGGATTAGGGATGAATGTTTGGATAATTTGAACCTTATGGGTGGTGGAGATATTTCTAAGATGAGGTTTGATGATATTTGTTATGTGTGCAAGAACTATTCGAGGTCCACCCGTTCAATCAGAGGATACATTGGGAAGCATGTCTCTTCCAGAGGGACGTGAGGAGTTAAAAAATGAGAATTAGGTACATTACTTAAGGACCTCAAGATTGACCTACTGAGTCACATGGGTAGGCAAATCGATACCTTGTATACATGAAGGAAGCAGGGGGAGGCTGAAAAAGTCCTTACTATCTTTTGTCCTATTTGTTGTAAAAGGTATAATAGTGAAGAGTGTCCCTATAAACAAAAATATCTTCTTTAGAGGATGCCAGTAGGAACACCCTCCTAAAACCCATTCTTGTAGACATGAATGAAGTAGAATATATGGAAGATCCTATTCACTTTATGGCTAAAAGGAGGCCTTGAAAACCAAGAGGAATTCCTCCAACTGATTATCCTACACCACATTCAAGTCCTTATCCTTATTATCAAACTCCTTTTTCAAATCAACCTAGATAGTTTGGAGGTTGTAAATAACCTCCACACTACCCCCAGTGGACACAACAATACACACATGCTCCATAATCATGGAAAGCATGACAAGCATAATCACCAACATACCCACAATATCAATCATACCCTCCATATCCACCACCGTCGGTAATAAGTCCTTATCAATAGCCATAACAACTCTTACCACTTGTTCCATCATCATCTAATCAACCATATAGCTCAGCTCACCACCAAAAGCAATGCCTATGCCCACACAACCATCACCCAATCTGAATAATAAGGTGGCTGAACTGATTTACAACAATGAAGTGGCAGGGTACCCAACTTATCTTGTCAATACACTAGAAATTGATGGTGTACAACTAAGATTAGGAAAGAATCTTCAAGGGCCAGCTGTCATAGAGGTAGAGGATTCTCTAGCAAAACCAAAAGAAGAACAACCAAGGCCCCCATTTCTTGATAGTTTTTAAGAATAACCAAAACAACGGGAAACACCTCAATCAGGTTTTGATTTTATGAATGAATTAAGAATTGTTAATATTAAAATCCCTCTTTTGCAGGCCATTTGATATGTTCCAGTGTATACAAAAGTAGAAAAGAACTATGTGGGAGAAAACAATAGAAGAAGCAAGACCCCAAGATAGTCCAAGTCATTGGACAACTTGCAGATTTGATGTTGAGAAAGATTTATGTTCCTAAGTATGCAGATCCTAGGAGTCCAATGATAAAGGTATGTATTTGTAACATAGTTATTCCAAATACATGTGGATTTAGGAGCATCCATAAATGCAATGACAAATGAGACTAAGGAGAAACTATCCCTTCAAGGACTAAGACCTACTCCAACAGTCTTGGAAATGGTAGATCGTCCCCTTGTAAAACCAGAAGGTATGATTGAAGACATTATTATTTCTATTTAGTCTTGGGAATATCCCTTAGATTTTATGATTTTACAACCAAAAATTAAGCTGGGGGGATACCCCTTAATTCTAGGTAGACCTTGGTTATTCACAGCTAATGCTTTTATCAATTGCAGGTCTGGCAACATGGAGATTTCGAATGGAGAAAAAATGAAGCAACTGACGTTGTACCCTCCAACACAACCTTTATTAGAAAAAGAAGATCCATTATGGATCGATAGTGATTTAGATGAATCTTTACCTATTTTGATAATTGATCGAAGTAGGGAATTTGATGAAATATCAGAAGATAATGCTCTTAATAATTTCTTGCAAAATTATTATTTGTTTGATAATGTTTTAGAGATAATTATTTTACCTTTGAGTATAAATGATAATTGCCCTTTTGGGGATTTTCCATTAGTTAGTAATTCACAGTCTATTCAACATTTTATTACTTTGCATTAGTTATTACTGCACACTTGTATATATAGTCCATTTTTAGTATCTAGGAATTTTGATCCATCCTCATCCACTTCCCAATTGCTTGTTTTAAATACTCATGTCCAATCTCAGGCTATGGAAGTTTTGACTGGAAAAATGCTTAATATAAACCCCAACCCGAGATCCACATAGTTAGAAGACCTCATTTCTACATTGTGCTCCCATAAAGATGCCTTTGCTTGGGATTACTAAGATATGAGAGGAATACACCTTGTCACTTGCACACATTATATCTATATAGAGGAAGGAAGTAGACATGTAAGACAACCACAAAGAAGATCGAACCCTGTCCTATGAGAAATTGTTAAAGATGAACTTCAAAAATTACTCAATGTAGGATTCATTTACCCTATCTCTAATAGTCAATGGGTATCACCTCTTGTGGTAGTTTCGAAAAAGAACGGGAAGTGGCGAATATGCATAGAATATAAAGCCCTTAATAAGGCTACCAAGAAAGTCCATTTCCCACTACCCTTTATTGATCAGGTTTTAGATACCCTTGCTAGAAAGAAGTTATTTTCCTTCCTTGACAGATTCAGTGGTTACAATCAAATCCGTATAGCCTTGGAGGACCAAGAAAAGACCACATTTACTTTCCCATGGGGTACATTTGATTATAATATCTTACCTTTTGGATTATGTAATGCACCCGCTACCTTCTAGTGGGCTGTCTTAAGTATTTTGTAGATTTAATTCATGATTGTGTGGAAGTGTACATGGATGATTTTACTATTTATGGAGACACATATGAAGAAGCAAAGGAAAATCTCGAAAAATTTCTTAAAAGATGCATTGATACTAATCTTTCTTTGAGTCATGAAAAATGTCACATCTTGATGATTGAGGGTATCATCTTAGGACATTATATTTCTTCAAAAGGAATTGAGGTAGATTCCAAAAAGGTAAAGATAATTCAAGAATTACCTGTACCTACTTCTCAAAAAGATGTTCGTAGTTTTTTGGGTCATGCTGGATAATTATAGAAGATTTATTCAAAATTTTAGTAAAATTGACTCACCTCTTTTCCTTTTGTTAGGTAAAGATGCAAATTTTTCATGGACATAAGAGTGCCAACACACTTTTGAAGAAATCAAAGGGAAGCTTATAACCACACCAGTTTTACGAGGCCCCAATTGGGAAATTTCGTTCCACATCCATACTGATGCTTCAGATAATTCCATGGGGGCAGTACTTGGGCAAAAGGAAGATTTTCTCTTTTATTCCATTTATTATATCAGTAAGAATTTTACTGGTGCAGAGGTAAATTACACTATAACTAAAAAGGAAATTTTGGTTGTAGTCTATGCGATAAACAAATTTCGCCATTATATAATTGGGTATAAATTTTTTGTACATAGAGATAATTCTGCTATTAGATTTTTGATGAATAAGCCAGTTGTTACAAGACGAGTTATTCGATGGTTGCTCTTGTTGCAGGAATTTGATATCACTATTTTTGACAAAGTAGGATGTGAAAATGTAGTGGTTGATTTTCTATCTAGATTGTAGTGTTATAATGAACCAATCCCTGTGGATGATACTTTCTTGAATGAACATCTTTTTTCCATTTTTGTAAAAAGCCCATGGTTTGCTAATATTGCTAATTATCTTGTCACATGCATATTTCCACCCCACTTTTCTCCAAGAGATCATCGAAAGCTTATAGGACTTGTGGGAAATATAGTTGGATTAATGGTTTATTTTTTCATGCTAGAATTGATAACATTATGCATCATTGTGTAGCAAAAGAGGATGCATTTGACATACTACGTGCATTCCATTTTGAGCCTTGTAAAGGACACTTTGCAACACAATGAACTACTAACAAAGTTTTAACTACATGGCACTATTGGCCAAAAATCTATAAGGATTGTAAGAGATAAATCAACATTGTGATAAGTGTCAGCATATGGGCTGACCCACACACTCCGATGAGATTCCCTTACACCCATAGTTATCAATTGAACCATTTGAGAAATAGGGTTTGGATTTTGTAGGACCCATTAATCCTCCTTTTAGGAATAAATAGTATATTTTGGTATGTACCGATTATGTCACTAAGTGGGTAGAAGTAGTAGCTTTGAACCATGCTAAAGACACTAAAGTTGCTAACTTCTTATATTATGAGATTTTTACCAGGTATGGTGTACCAAGAGAAATTGTTACAGACTAGGGAGCATATTTTACCTTTGATTTGGTTGTAGCATTGGTTCGGAAATATGAAATAAAACATCAAAAATCTTCCCTGTACCATCCACAAGCCAATGGGAAGGTCAAAGTGACCAATCGAGAGTTGGAGAATATTCTCACAAAGATTATGGTATTACACAAGAAAGATTGGGCAGATTGGCTTCTTAAGGCAATTTGGTCCTACTGAACAACTTGGAAGATGACCATCGGGTTGACACCATATGAACTTGTTTACAACAAAAAGGTTGTTTTACCAATCGAATTTGAAGTGAAGACTCTTTGTAATGCTCTTCAACTAGGGATGAGTCTCAGCACAACCCAGAAGGAAAGAATCAATCAAATCTATTCCTTAGATGAAATGTGTCAAGAAGCCCTTTTTCATGTAGAGGTGGTGCAAAAATAGAGAACACAATGGCATGACCACTTCATTCGATCACGGGAATTCCAACCTAGGGATTGGGTGTTTCCCTATGACTCTTGATTCCAAAACATCAAAGGGAAATTTCACACTTGATGGCTTGCCCCTATGAGATTGAAACTATTTATGATAATGGTGTTGTTAAGTTGTGCATTGTGGATTCACAGCACATGGATCTTCTTGTCAACAGGCATCGTTTGAAGCTATACAAATGGACCCTTTCAAAATATTTTTTTTCTTGTACTATGATGAAGGAACTCACTCTTGTTCCTATCACCTCTCTAGAATAAACTGATAAAAGAATGCAATAAAAGATCCAATAATGTAAACCTTTGAGCATTGTTGGCTAGTTAATACTTAAAAACCATATTCCGGTGAGTGTTAACTGCTAAATAAACTTAGAGGTGAAAACTGGTTTTCTGACGCCTCTAAGTGGTGATAGGGTAAAAATCAAGATATCAATGGTCTATCATTGAAAAAAAAAATGGTAAACAGATTCCTATCACTTTTGTGACGAGACTTCTCAGGGGTTTGATATTCCTATCGCTACCTATTCTATGGTGTGATAGGATTGATCATTGCTCATTACATCAAGAGCTATCTTTTTATCTCCTTGCTATTTTTGTTAGCTTCAAATCTTCGTCATAGATTCATTTCAGTTTCCTGTTTTCTTGCACTTTCTAGTTCTACCAGGAATTCCTTCCTGTCATGCTCTGGACAGGAACTTCTGATTGATTGATCCAACTTTTGTGCTTTTTCATGTGTTGATGGTTATCATCATCTTTCGGTCATGGAATTTATTTTTGTTATTCTCTACCATCTTTCATTTCCTATATATGTCAGCGTCATTCGTTGGATTGCTTCTATGCAATTGCCAGCTGTCATTTGTTCATCTCTCCTTCATCCTCTTTGGTGGAATCATTTTCGACATCAACAATACATCCTTCTCACGTGGCGGTGGTATTCTTTGCTTCCTTTCTGATATGAGATATTCTTTTCAACATTTCTTCCTTGTTGCTCATTACTCATCATTGACCTTCATTCATGTGGCCATCTTAGCTCCATGTTGTCTTCCATACTTCTATCGGTATCAGTAAATTTCAAAGTTTTACTTTTCCTTTTGTATTTATTAAATATTGCTATTTATTTTGATTAAATGGTGATGGGACTCATGGATGGATCCTTATTAAGATGTGGGGCAATGCTATCACCTTGTTAAAAAATCATTCTAGTTGTCACTTCATTACATCATGAAAAATTCAAATCTTTTCTGGCATTTCTTGTTACTGTTGAAAGTTCTTTGGTTTTCTTACTGTTACTACTTCCTAGTATGCCATAGCTAATGACTAAAGACCCTACTATGAACCTAATTCAATGAAGGAGTTAAGGGCTTACAAGAATAAAGAAATTTACGAAGTGTTCAAGCAGGCTCAATGGGATGTTTATTTCAAGAAGTTGCAAGGGTTTGATAAAAGGGTCGCTTAGGAATTTGCATTGATTTTGGATGGTAAGAAGGTCTTTGTGAGGGGCTTACAATTTTATATCAGAGGTAACAAGGTTATTGTTGACTGGAGAAGATTACTTTGCAAGAGACAAAAAAAAGGTTAGAGACCTACAACCCATGCACAAAGCATTGTTGAGAAGAGGTTTCTATGGAAAAGGTTCACAGTCAAGGCATAAAATTGGCTTCTTTGTGGAATCTAGAGAGGTGTGGCTAAGTTTATGATTCATTACATTACTTACGAAGGTCGATATGTGTATCTATTTGATCAACACTTTAGGTTACTCTTTCATTTATGATGGAATCAATTAGTGAATGTACTTTATTTTCTTCGTTGTTCTCTGCACCGTATGAGTAGGTCATTTCAGAAAGGGAAGAATAATTCATTAGATCACCATGGATTGATCAGGTTGTTAATCATCCATGCCCTACAAATTCTCTCTCCCTTAGGTGATTAGGACTCATTTGTTAATATAAATGACAACACTAGTTTTGGAGCTTTTGAAGACTCTTCGAATGAATCCTCAGAAGATTCTGATGAAGAAGAAGTTCTTGGGACACCCGAAGAAGGTTCTAAGGAAAACAGAGACTATAGTGTGATTCCTAGTTCTTCCAAAGAAAAACCATTGAAAATTCATGTACAAAGTCCCCAAGTCCAACTCTCAAGGAAAGTAGGGCCTTAAGTGCTAAATCCTCCAAAGTTTTAAATGTTGAAGGGTTGTCTACCAAACTTGTTAAAAGGAAACAAACCCTTTCTACGGGTTGTAAACAAGAGTCGTCTCCTGAAACTTCCTGTGACATGAAGGGAAAAAAGAAATTAAAGGCTTCGACTAGCCCTGTGAGCAGACTAGAGGATATAGCTAATGCTGCTAGTTGTATGGGCAATCCAAAAGAAAAGGACTTTGACTCAGACCTCAAAGTTTTATCTAAAGTCATAAAGAAGCAAGGTAAGGCTAGTAGAACATAGGTGGGAAAAAATAAATAGGGTACAAGAACCAAAAGAAATGAAGTCTCCCATTTTTGAGCCAAACATTATTGATGTGGATCAAGATCCCAAGATTCCCTTTAAAAATTCCTCCATTGATGAGGCCTTAGATGAGTAGGAAGAAAACATTCCATTTGAAACTTCATGCCCATCTCCAATAGCTCAAAATATTAAAGAACAGTTATAAGAAATTAGTGCAAAGCCAGAAAGAACAAAACAAGTAGATACTGTAGGGGAGCAAGAGAAATTTGAAAATTCACCCCTTCTTGGTACACAAGTTAGTGAAGGAAATCTAATGTTAATTGAGTATGTAGAAATGGAACAAAATTTTGATAGGACACCTTCCCAAGATAATCAAGAGATAGATGAAGAGAATAAGGATTAGGAACTTGTGGTGAAACAACAAAAAGAAATATGGATTTTGAAGGATGAGCTTTCCCAAATGAAATAAGAAAGTCATTATCTCTAAACCTAGCTACAAAAAGTTGAATCTGTTATCCCTTGGAGGAAATGTATTTCTTATCCCCAAAGGAGGTAGGAAACTTGAATGACTCTCTGGCCTTGTTGGGATTTCCTCCTCAGCCTACTGAAATAGATGATGAGGATGATTGGTCACAAGCCATAGTTAAATCTAAAAAGAAAAAGAAGCTAGATGTAGCAGGAGAAATAAGGTTGGTAGACCATCCCAAAAGGATTCCAAAACCAAAGACACTGTTAGGGATGTGGCTGCTAGGAAACAAAGAACTTTGGATTCAATTGCAAGATCAAAGTCCAAAAAGAAGTAGCCCTGGCTATTTCTCTAAGGTTATGTGGTGTTGTTCCCTATTTTTCTCTATAAATTATCTCTTCTAGAATATAAGGGGCCTTAATAGCCCATATAAATAGTTTTTGGTTAAAACATGTATCCTAGACAATATAGTGGATGTTCTTCTCCTCCAAGAAACTAAGATGAAGAAGGAGACTTTTGATAAGGAAATTTTGAGCATCTGGCCTGGTGCAAATTATTTTGTTAGTGAGGTTGAAGGGGATTCTAGAGGTATAGCTTCCCTTTGGAATCCCTCTAAATTAAAAGGAACTTTGTGCTCTACTAATAGGAATAGACTGATGGTTTCCTTGGAAGATATGGCTTCCAAAGAGAAATGGAACTTAATAAATATCTATACTCCCAACTTGAGAGGGGATAGGTTATTCCTTTGGGAGCACTTAAATGATGCTATTAAAAAGATTAAAGATGATCATCTGATTTTGGGAGGGGATTTCAATTCCCCCTTCTTCCTTCAGAAAAAATTGGGGGGATGGATAACTATTCAAATAGCATGATGGATTTGGTTGAATTCCTAAACTCAGCTCGCCTTATTGATATCCCTCTTCAAGGCTCTAAGTACACATGTTCTAATATAAGGAATTAAAACCATCTAATACCGTGAATGGTGAATCTATACCCTCACAAACACAAAAGAACAAACATATAATTAGCTCATTATGCAAGTTAGATCAACATTCCCAATGAAATTAGTTTGAAGCATGAAAACAAGAAATGAAATGAAAAACACAATAACAAAAGCTATGAAATCTTATTCTAATGAACAAACTCTCAATCACATGGGGGAATTGGTGTCATTTTGATGTGGAAAATGGCCCTTTCCCAATTCCTTGATGTAAAGTGGTGATCTTTAGTGATGATTGTGCTTCTTTGATGAAATTTTCCAATAACCTAGATAAATTGATTGCAAAATATGAAATTGATATGAACTCAAATGCTAAATGCCTATAGTGATTGTGCTCTTAGTTGATGGATCCAAGATTCAAATGAGAGCCTCCTATAAATAGAAGAAAATGATGGAGGAAGAGGAAAAATGGATGAATGTGGGACAAAAGACCAACCAATTAGAGAAGGCCACTTCTCCACACGTGATTGGAGGAGGAATGAGCACATTTTGATGAATGTGCACATAAATATGGTTAAGTGGAATTTGAAATTTGTGAAATGACAAGTTGGAGGGAGAAAGGAATGAAGTAAATGCCACTTGGCTCAAGGAAAAGGACATGCAAGAGGCCTTTAATGTCTTGTTGGATGTACTCATCCCTTTTGCAGGGATCTTTTTGAATTTGAGGAATATTCCCTCATTGATGCCAAGTTGAGAGAAAATAGAAGAATTAATAAATCAAATAAAATGATTTATTGTGCAAGTTGCAACATCTAGAGGATTTGATGGATTAGGATTAGGATTAATTAGGATTTGATTAATTTAGATGAAAATGAGCTGATTTGACAATTTGACTTAGATTTTTGGATTAATTTAAATCAAAGTTGAGAGGAATATGAAATTAGATTTAATTAAATAAAGTTTGATTTAGTCAATTAAAGAGGGTGGTGTCAGATTAAATCAAATAAAGATTAATTTATTTTATTTAAAGGAGATGACATTAGAGAGTAATTAAATGAAGTGAATTATTTAATTACAAGAGGGACTATAAGATTAATTAAATAAAATGATTTATTTAATTAATAGGAGATGATGACTTAATCAAATAAATTCAATTTATTCAATTAAGAGCTGAAATATGATGAATTTAATAAAATAGAGATTATCCAATTAAATTGATTAGTAAAGGAGATGATTCAAGATGAACTAGTGTTAGTAAGATCAGGATCAGGTGTATAAGATCAATCTGTATATTTTTTGGGTCTACATTTTTCCCCTCTTTGAAGTAATGCACCTGTTGTGTTGGTTCAACGAATAAACTGCCAGGATCAAAAATAAAATAAAAAATGGTTTTTTCAGATTCCCCACTACTGCCCCAGCAAGAAGGATTACACTAGTATACTGCCCCCTTGAGAGATCAGGCAAAAAAATGGATTTTTGGGTGATCTCATGAAAAAAAGAGAAGTTGCTTGATAGGTCCAGAAAGGGATGCCAAAAACGTGCCATAATGCAAAAAAAATGATGCAAAATGACCCTCGATCGGGAAAAAACGGGATCAGGGGTCCAAAACCCTAGTTGGATGGTTAAAGAAGGTAAAAAAACCCCAACTTTCAAGCTTAAATAGGCCTCAAGGGGTCACTTTCAATTAATTTGCACACCTAGCCTTTGAGAGATTCTTGCATTTTGAGCTCTAAGCATTGATCGAGATGGCGCAATGATTGCTTCCACAACATGTTTCAGATCGAGTGCGAGTGTACTAGCGGCCGACCGACGCAAGACCACCAGTATGTGACCCTTACTCGACTCATTTTTTTGATTTTTGTGGGAATTTAATAAGTTCAAAAGTCAAACAAATTCAAGTGATGTAGTTTAGCACCTCTGGAAGTGTAGACTCGACGAAACATTTTCTAAGTGCATCGTTGTGGCTTAGTTTAGGAATTAGGGTTAGGGGTCAAAATTAGGCGCATTTGCAAACTGCACTACTATGGTTCATTTTGAAATTTAGGTTTAGGGATGTGGTCAAACTATGACATTGCGATGCAATTTGGAGTTCAAGTGGGTTCTAGTGGTGTAGTTTGGAGTTTGCCAACAACACCACAATTGCAAACAACACCACACTTGTTGTTTCAATGCAAAAAATTAAGGCGAGATCCTGATTTTTTATGAAACTTGATGCTATGGCTTTTCTTGTGTAGGAGGACCTAGGGATACTACATTCTTAGGAGCATTGGTCCCTAGTTCTCAACAGATTGATTGGTATGCATGAGTTTCTCTAGGAGAACCTTGGGGCGATAGGTTGTGGTACATTGTGTACGCAGCCCCCATCCAGACACACTTGGGTATGATGACTACCCTGGAAAAGAGATGGCACAATGAGACGTCGTCATTTCACTTGCCCATATGAGAGGCTATAGCTACCATAGAGGATGTCTAGCGCATCCTTTGATGGCCCATCCACAAAGAGAGAGTCATCTATGATGTGGATGCTAGGAGGGATGCCTGCTTTGAGGTCATGGGGCTCAATGAGATCATTCTCGCTAAGGGGAAAATAGAGATAGAATGATATAGGGGTACAATGCCCACTTTCAAATTGATTGTAGCTTCCATCATCTCAGGCCTTGTGGCACTAGATCGGCGAGGCCAATATTTCAGTTCAGGATGGGGTCTTGCCTGGTAGAGGATGCTTGGACGGTGAGAGTGCTTTGCATGGGGTCAGTGTTGTTGGCCTCAAACGATGAGAGTGCTTTGCATGGGGGTCAGTGCTGCCCTGGAAAAGAGATGGCACAGTGAGACGTCATCATTTCAGTTTCCCATAGGAGAGGCTATAGTTACCTTGGAGGATGTCTAGCGCATCCTTTGATTGCCCATCCATAGAGAGATAGTCATCTATGATGTGGATGCTGGGAGGGATTCTTGCTTTGAGGTCATGGAGCTCAATGAGATCATTCTCGCTAAGGGGCATATAGAGATAGAACGATATAGGGGCACAGTGCCCACTTTCAGATTGATTGTAGCTGCCATCATCTCAGGCCTTGTGGCACTAGATTGACAAGGCCGATATTTCAATCCAGGATGGGGTCTTTCTTGGCAGCGAATGCTCAGACGGTGAGAGTGATTTGCATGGGGGTCAGTGCTGCTGGCCTCTCTTCACCATGATTTACATGAGTTCGCACACTTAGACAATAAGGCCATTGGGGCTGGAGTTACTCTTTTGCATGTCTGGGCTTGGGAGAACATTGCAATGCTCCACCCACAGGTTACAATAGTTTCACTAGAGTCGGATGATCCCATTGTTTGGTGATACAAAGGGGCCTTGACCACATTCACTCACATAGGGGTAGGTGGCATCGCTCATTGGAGGAGGGTCATTGACGAGATGACAGTGTTCACATGGAGGACCTAGCTCAACATGCACGCATGGTACGATAATGTACAACCGTTATTTTATGCGAGGTAGGATAGACTTATGCAGGGGAGGAAGAATACCACATGATAGAGAGGTATCTCCTTGACAGAGTTGTCGAGTAGTTTGGGGATAGGTAGGACCGTCCTGATGACCAGTGCATGGTGATATTTGCACATACTATGAGGGATACAATATAGGGTAGGCCGATCTCGACCGATGAGGCAGTTACATCTTTCCAACAGTTGGTGGCTAGGTCGTGGCCTTATGATCAAGGGTAGGGAGATTCCTTTCTGACATAGGCATATACAACATGGTTCAAACCACCTCTGCACTTGATAGATCTAGGTGCAACACCCATACGACTGAGGCCCAAAGGTAGGTCAGTTGGTTGAGGGTAGGGGCCGGGAGGCAGAGGGGATGGGGATGGGGGTAGAGGAGGAGGTGGACCACCTCCACATTAGCCAGAGTAGAGAGATTAGTAGATTCCCCCAGAGATCAACAGAGGGATGGGGACAGACAACCCTGAGATGGGGAGAAGTAGAGAGATGGGGCCCCAAGAGACCACCACTAATAGCCTCCGAGGGATCATCATCAGTAGCCACCACCACCACAACCATCACAGCTAGATTAGAGGGATGCCCTAATACAATAGTTGTAGACACATGTATAGGGATTGCAGGTGCAAGTGCAAGCACTGACTACCGAGAGGGACCAGACCAAGTCCGAGAGAGATCAAGAAATAGGTTAGAGATGATAGCTAGAGAGTATGGCCTTTGCTTCCCAAGGTATGGCAGTCTCGGCGAGGATGTATCACGAGGCTATCTGCAAGGAAAAGTACTACAAATTGCATTATAGACAGGCCATGCCAACAAAGGCCTGAGTACTAGAGTACTCACAATAGACTAGCATGAGACAAGAGGAGCATGCTGAGAGACAGATGGGGTAGGGCAACAACTAGTAGGGATAGCTTCACATTTTTGATCACATACAACATTATTTTTGATCTATGGGCTTCATTTTTTATTGCCCCGATTTGTATTATATACGTGATTCATACACACATTTTGATCCCAATCTTTGTACCATGACAGTTATATTTTTGATGATGTATATATAGTTTGATATATTTATGAGATGTGTCCTAATTTACTTATGCATGATGGATGGATGTATTTAATTTCCTATATGCAATACTATGATATGTAGATTGATTCTTATGATTATGGATGCATTTCTTTTTTGTATGTTTTCTTATGCATGGGATGATGTCGATGTATGTTTATGAAATGTTCAATAAACCTCTATGATATGTAAATGTAATGTTTTTAATGCAAAATGATTATGATGATGTATGATATGAGATGATGACCTATGATATGCAATGGTTTTATGACATGCAATGATTCATGATTATGCATTGTGGTTTATGAATGTAATTTAAGATGGTGTGATATGTAATGATTACGAGATGATGATGATGTGAAAAGATTATGCTTTGTGATATGACATGACTATCTTATGAATGCTATGTGAAATGATATTTTTATGATATGCAATGATTTGAATGATGATATGATAACATGAGATGATTATGACATGCAAATGACCATGATATGTGATGAGATTATTATGATGTGATATGCCTATTGACATGAATACATAATGATTTATGATCCATATAATATGATATGTGATTATGCAATGGATGATTTAATAATGGTTATGTGATAATAACTTTATAAAATGAATGCAAGTTTATGATGTGTATGAGATGCTTTTAGAATCATGAACCTATATTAATGATGAAATGCATTTGCATTTATGTTTTCTATATGCTATGATATGCATTGTGCTGATGATTTGTGGATGCAAGATGGATGCATTTAGTGATGTTTTTGATTAACTATCATGGTACCATGTTAGTATGGAAAGAAGATAGAAGAAATAAGAAAATGAAAAGAGGATCCAACACCTACATTAATGATGATGATGATAATGATATCTTGCTTATCCAGAATTGGGATTTTAAAAGGGCCATTTACCTTATGTTTGATAATAAATATAGGTATGATGCATAAAGGTATAAAGAACTAGGATGGTGTTGCACCTAGTGTGATGGAATTTGACTCAACAATCATATAGGAATAAACCTGTTCACATCTGACATATGAAACCTTATTCAGGATGCAGTTCAAATGTTCTAAACATCTCAAACCAAAACATAGAAAAGAAAGCCTTCCTATGTGGTCAACAAGATATCTAAAACACCTCCCTACAAACCAAATAAAGCACGCATGACCAAGTTATATTACAAGAATATCCAACAAGCACAACAGATAAAAAATATAATGATCATTTCCCCATTCCTTTCTCTCTAAACTGTTTTGATTAGGCATCATCGAGAGGTCATTGGAATGAGCGCAAAATAAGATTAGTCAAAAGGACAAAGATAAAGTAAATAAACAAGCTAATGTTCTTCATACCGCTAGCCAAGACTAAACTATGATGATGCCTAATGTTGATGTCCATTGTAGGAAGGATACATCCTTGGACATGTTGTTATCGGATGATTTGGGATTTGATTAGATGATAAGATATTGATACTCCGAGTTGACTAACTTGCTTACTTACTGAACTAGACTTGAGACTTTGATGATTGGGCTTTTACTTTTGAACTTGGTAGACTTTCTTTTGACTGGTTTACCAAAGGATGAAGATGACAATAGATTTATTACGAATGAGATTATTTTGGGTGAAAGCGAGATGAAGATCGATGGATTTTTTTGAATATTTGGATGTTTTTGGTATTTTTGAAATGTTTTGAGGCTGTTTTGGGATTTTTGATATGTTTTGCAAATGTTTTGATTTTTTGGGTTTTCCATTTTTTTTGGATTTTCCTGAGATTTTGACCAAGAACCTAACCTAAGGACCTATCTTAGGGGTCTCGGGAGTTTATCAACAGATTATCCTTGCCTACGTTATAGATGTAGAGACCACGTAGTTCAACTAACATAGACTTGATTTATTGATGAGATATGAACAAATGGATTGCCAGCTTATTATGACAGACGCCTAATATGTCTCGGGGGATGATCAAAGATCAACCTTTCCTACGTTCAAGCTCAGAGACAATGTAGTTTGACAAGATGACTCCATTATTTTGATTTTTTTGGATTTTTAACATGTTTTGGGATTTTTTGAATGTTTTTGGATTTTTGGATTTTATGAATGTTTTTGGATTTTTTGATTTTAAAGAAGACTTCAAGGATATACACGAATTCAATCCAATGCAGGTATAGGAACATGCCCCCAACGTGATGTAATAGACTACTTCGACATAGGCAGGACAAACTAACCTTAGGATTGTGCCAAGTAGTATCATGATACGAACACAAGATCAAGCTATGATATGGATGTAGATGGATGATGGGAGGATCAATGGAATGTGATGGTTGAATGAGTGATGTGGAATCAATCATAGAGATCCTAGTGGATGGAGAATGATTTATTTACACAAGGCGCTTGTTTTCCAGGTTTTCACCAAGGTACTTGCCCAAAGTGCTACCGAAGTGGTTTTCACTAGAGGACAATTTTTTCTCTTTATTGTTTTTCAATCTTTTTTTTTTTTTTATAATTTTTAAATTTTTGTATTTTTTTGGATTTATACCTTGAAATTTTAGGCATAAATTTTTTTTAGATGGGAGTTGTTCATGGGTTCTTGCAGGGGCTCCCCTTTGGGTGTTGATAGTTGATATGCCCCTAACTTGTAGCTTGCGGTGATGATGAATGGTCCCAAATAGTTGGGTTCAAACTTTCCCTTGCTATCTAGATTTGGCACATTCTTTTGATTTTCCTTTAGTACTAGCTTGCCGACTTGGAAGGTCTGCCTCTTGATTTTCTTGTTGTAGCTTCGCTTGAGGTAGTTCTAATAGACTTGCAAATGATTTAAGGCATCCATACGCCGCTCATCTAGTAGTTAACACTCATTCAATTGTGAGACCCTATACTCTTCATTTGTTATGAGATTTTGAAGTGATATTCTCAGGGATGGGAGCTCGATCTCAATGGGGAGTATGGCTTCTGATATGCAGACCATGGAAAAGGGGTGGCACCTATTGGTGTGGGAATGCTTGTTCGATATGCCCATAAGGCTGGATTCAGCTGTAGATTCTAGTCATGACTGACATCATTGATTGTTTTATTGAGGATCTTCAGGATGGTCTTATTGATAGCTTTTTTTTTGGCCATTTCCTTGAGGATAATGCAGAGTGGAAAAGAGATGTTGGATATTGAATTTTTGGCATGTCGCGAACATCATGATTTTTGAATGGTGTCCCATTATCTAAGATAATGACTTGAGGGATATCGTATCGAAAAATAAGGTAGTTCAAGATGAACTTGGATATCTGCTTTCCTGTAATATAGGTCACGAGAATGGCTTCCACCCACTTTGTGAAATAATCTATGGCGGTGATGTTAAACTTATGCTCACTGGATGAGGTGGGGGTGATTTTACCAATGAGATCGAGCTCCTAGTGTGAAAAGGGCCACGGTGTGATAATTGGGTTGAGCTCCTGAGCTGGTGCATAGATGAGGTCCCCATGCTGCTGACACTACAAACACCTTTTGACATAGTCATGTGCTTCTCTTTCCATGGTAGGCCAATAGTACCCCGTCCTTAGTAGTTTCTTGTCCAAATTTATACCGCTTGAGTGTGAACCACAAATGTTGTTGTGTACCTCAGTTAAAGTAGTCAAGGCTTTCTCAGTGTTTAGGAAATGTAAAAGGGTCCCCTCAATGCTCCTACGGTATAGGGTATCTCCTAGGATGATGAAACGAGATGAATTTTTGAAAAAGGCTCTTTTGAGGTTAGGGGTTCTGTCGACGAAGAGGATTCCTATTCTCAGGTAAGTGTAAATATCATGGTACCAAGGATCACTAGGACCAATGATTTCACACACCAATTTGGACTCTGGTACCTTGAATGCTAGTAAGAGAAGTTTCTCTATGAGGAATTCTTTTTTTGGGACATTGTATGGGATCTCCAAGAGTGATCTGATCATAGCCATTGCATTTGTTGCTCTGTTATTTGCTCTGGGTAGTTGTTCAAATGTGATATCAATGAAGGACTCCTTGAGACTTTCCACCAATTTCTTGTATGGAGTCAACTTTTTGTCCTTTGTTTGATATTCATTATTTACCTAGTTGATTATGAGATGTGAGTCTTCGTAGACCTTAAGTGCCATGATTTGCCACTATACTACTATCCTTAGCCCTATGACAAGAGCGTTGTATTCCACGATGTTGTTTGTGCATGGGAATGATAGCTTGTATTATTTAGGTATGCAATCCCCTTGCAGAGTGATGAAGAAGATTCCTGCTCCTGACCCATTTTGTGTGTAGGATCCATCAAAATACATTTTCCAGTGATCCACTACACTAAGGTTGAAGATTGATTCATTAGGGAACTTTGAAATAAGTGGATTCTCTGCATATATAGGTACTTTTTCCAGTTGATTTGTGATTGCTTTTCCTTTGATAGCCTTGCATTCTACATACTCAATGTCATGCTTTGTCAAGATCATAACCCACTTAGCCGTTCATCCTATGAGAGTTGCTTTGGAAATTAGGTACTTGAGCGGGTCTATTTTTTCAATGAGCTTGATCTGATGTGCTAGCATGTAATGTTTGAATTTTTGTGCTACAAAATGACTACTAGGAAAGATTTCTCAATGGGTTTATAGTTCATCTCATGTACCACCATGGTCCTACTGATGTAGTAGATATCCCTATCCTTCCCGTTTTCATCATGTTGTGCTAAGAGAGCACCAAGGGTTGCTGTTGTTGATGATATATATAAGATTAAGGGTTTGCTGGGAATTGGTGGCATAGGAACTGGTGGTGTAAGCAAGTACTCCTTGATTTTTTTGAATTCTTGGTCACATTTCTTGTCCCATTTGTATGCTACCCCCTTGTGAAGTAGATGAGAATACGGGATTACCTTGTTTTCTAGTTGCACTATGAATCAACGGATGGACTGGAGTCTTCCTTGTAGGTCTCTTAGTTGCTTCAATGTCCTAGGTGCCTCCATTTTGAGGATTTCTTTGACTTTGGTAGGGTCTACCTCAATTCATCTCATTGATACCATGTACCCTAGGAGCTTGCCCAATTGTACCCCAAAGACACACTTCTTTGGATTAAGTCAGATCTTGTACTTTTCTAGTCTATCAAAGATGGAGCTTAGAGCTGATATGTGGTCCCATCATTTCTTTGATTTAGCCAGTATGCCATCCACGTAATCCTCCATAGTTTTATGGATCATATCATGAAAGATTTATGTCATGGCCCTTTGGTAGGTTGCTCCTGCATTCTTCAACTTGAATGACATCATATTCCAACAATATGTCCCTCACAGACAAGTGAAAGTTCTCTTGTGTTGGTCTTCTTTAGCTATCATGATTTGATTGTATCTTGAGAATCTGTCCATTAGCGATAGCATCTCATGTCCTGCTGTCATATCCATGATCATGTCAATGTTTGGAAGTGGGAAGTCATGCTTTGGACATGCTTTGTTTAAATTAGTGTAGATGTAGATGCCCCTAGTGGGATTTGAAATAGGTACAAGATTTGAAACCCACTCTGGCTAATCAATCGTCCGTATGAAACCCACATCTAGGAGCTTTTATAATTCCATTTTGACCAACAATGCTATCTAGGGATGCATTTTCCTCAGCTTTTGTCTCACTAGCTTTGCTTCGGGATATACAGCTAGTTGATGAACCACAACCTCTAGATCAAGCCTCAGCATGTTGACATAGATCCATGCAAAGTTTTTCTTTCTTTCCTTTAGGAATGTAGCTAGGAGTTCCTGCTCTTCCATGAAAAGTGACTCGACATAGAATGTTATATGTGGTAGTTCTTTTGTTCCCAGATTAACTAGATTGCATTGTTCTGCCAAAACCGTTGACTTCTCCTGATGAATAACACTAAGAGGAAGATTGAATCCTTCATCCTCTGGCATCTCAGAGAGGTTTTCACCATTGGATGCATCCTTTATTTTTACTATTTTTTGGGTCAGAGAATACCACAGTATGGTTTTCACTCAAAGACCTAGATATTATTCTCAATTTTTCACTTTTGTGACTGAAGGATTTAATTGTTTCCCTATAATAGGCTTCTATATCCAGTATGATGTTGAACCCAACTTTATGATCCCCATATGGCACTGTATTCTGCAATCCCATGAATTCTGAGAGCGCCTCATTGTTTTCGAATGTGTCCAGAATTGGTGGTCCTCATTGGTTGTAATCGATGAGTTGGGGATAGACTAGGTTTATTTCATGGTTTTGATGGTTTGAATCAAACAATAGGGTGTTGATCATGAATAGGAAGGAGTCTTTGAAAAGCATAGGAAAGTAATTTATGGGATCCTCATGACTACTACACACAGTGGTTATGTCAAAGGTAAATTGTCTATGACCCGACCTATGGATACTGGTAACTGAAGGGCGACTACTAATAGCTAAGGGGGAGTCCTGACTGCTTTAACGGGGGGACTTCTGCCATGTATGGTTATACTCGGAGGGGTACATCCAAGGCCATGATTTTTCATGCGCTTCTTAATAATGATAGGTTCGAATCAACCATTGCCATTTTTTCAAAGACTTTTATTCTTGTTATAGCCCATGCCTAACATCAACTAAAGTCCTCTATTGGCATCATCCATAGGAAGGGTCGGTACATGTATTTTGTCTTGATATAGGAGATTGGATATGTCTCTCTCGTCCACCACTTCTCGAACTAGATCCCCCCAACTTATGAATCTAGAGGGATCCTCTCTGAAGGTTTGAGTTGTTGTATTGGTAGGTTGTGGTTGTCTATGAGATCTAGGGGATTGAGGTAACTCCCCTACCACAAGTTGGCTCCCTTCTTCATTTTATAATCTCTACACTTGTTGTCTTGGATAATGACCTTGATTTTGGATATATCAGGAATGGCGAGTGTCTTTGTTCCAAAAGTGGAGGCAATGTTAGCTAGGTCTATATATAGAGTTGAAGGGACTTAATCATTATTTGGGACTTGGGGGATTTTATAGTTCTTTGCTTCTAGGTTTTTTCAATAAGCAAAGGGCTCAAGATCACTGTAGACTATGACCTCTTGATTTTGAAATGAGAACTTGATGCACTAATGGAAGGTTGATGCAATTTCTTGCATCCCATGGATCCATGGATGTCATAGGAGGATTTTATAAGGCAGATCAAGGTCCAGGACCTGGCAGGTGGTTTCCATTATGGTTAGCCCTACTTGAATATGGAGTTATATAGTGCCTTGAGACACTCTTTCTTGATCGTCATAAGCCCTGATTATGATTCCCTTACCTCTTTCAATGGAATCTTTGGAGAATCCCAAGTTCTTTATGAGATTGAGAGAACAGATGTTTAGAACTAAACCCCCATCCACCAAAACCATTTTGACTTTGTTTTTATGAATGAGAACCTCAAGGTGGAGTGTGCGATTGTGAGATGGTTTGCTGGGGAAGTCCCAATCGAAAAATGTGAGGAGATTTTGGGTGGTAATGTTTCCGACCATAGCTTGGAATTTCTTAGTATCAAGGTTAGCAGAGATGATAGATGAAGCCAATGCTTCCTCAAGGATTTCCCTATGGATGGATGATATCTTCAGTAACTCCATGATGGAGATATGTGTGGGAGTTATTTTCAATTGGTCCAAGACATTGTAGCTATTAGGAGCGGATTTCGAATTTGAGGTGGATGCCCTAGGTGGCGGTGATGACCCAACAATGGTGACCTTGCCACCATGTGTGGTGAATCCACAATTATCTTTGTCTCCCTTGATATTAACAACAATTACCCATTTGTCTAGGGATGCGACAATTTAATCATACACATGGTTTACATTGGCATACTTTTGTTTTCCTTTGTTATGATCCGACATCGGATTCGTGTATATCTTAAGGTCTTGATTTCTAGCTGGTTGTTCCACATTTATGATCTTATAGACGATGAGGTCTTAAATTATATTTTTCAGCTTCATGCAATTGGCTATTGTGCGCCCCTTGATTTTATGATAATCACAAAGGTTGTTTTCATTATACCATGGCTGTTTCACTTGGGGTTCTTGATAATTTTCATACGTGGGGATTTTGATGAGATTCTCGTTTACCAATTTCTTCATGATAGATTCGACTGATTCCCCAAGGGCTATGAAATTTCTCTTGGGGGGATATTTATTTCATGGAGGTGGTCCCCCTTGATTATTCAGATTTTTGATTTAATTATTAGGTGGTTGTTGTGCTACCACACTGGTTTGTGTGTTGTTGTGATTGTTGTTTTATGATTGCTGATTGGGTGTTCTGCTTTGGAGCATTGATCATGACCTTGGCATTGCCACACCATCATTAGTGAAATTCCTATTTTTCGTCCACATGGAAGGTTTCTCATTATAGCTAGTGGAAGGGCGGTTATCTTGATGTTCTGGATAGGTGGGTGTTCCCCCTTGTGCAATAAGGGCTTGTTCGATGTTGAGCGCCTTGGGGATCAATTGGTCGTAAGTGGTGATGCACTTCATTTTTAGATGGAATGCGAAGGTTTTCTCAAGATTGAAAATGATGGTGAAAATTTGTTGCTCCTCTAGCATGGCCCACTTGCTCTTATTGGCCTTGGATTGCCATCATTGTAGGAAGGAAGCAAATGATTCCCCCTTACCTTGTTTGAGCATAGATAGTTCCTCTAGACTAACATCCATGCCAATGCTAAATGCAAAATTCTTTAAGAATGTGTCTATGATCTCTTGGAACGTTTTGATGCCAATAGGCATGTGAGAGGACCACTCCATGGTCAAGCTATCCAAGCTTCAAGGAAATAGCCGCATTAGATTTGTGTCATTATATGCAACTTCCATACAATGTACTTGGAATTCCCTGGTGTGATCCTCAGGGTTTCCTAGTCCGCGATATTTGTCAAATTTAAGGATTTCAAAACCCTTTGGGAATGGTACCATTGCCAAGCTCTTGTTGAAAGGATAAGGGCACAAATTGCTTGGTGTCCTTGTTGTTTTCCCTGATTGGAGATCGATCACTTGCTGTGAGAGCAATTTGATTTGTGTTTCCATGTCGTCTTGCGGATTAGGAGGTGGAGTGAATGTGTTATGAGGTGGTTGAGGTGTTTGAGTAACGGGTGGAGTGTTAGGTATGTTGGTGTGAGTTTATTGTAAACTCTGTTGTGCGATTAAGGCTTGTTGATATGCCTGTATTTGTTGTTGCGCCAACAATGCTTGTTGTTGGTCTTGTTGTTGTTGTGCTAACAAAGCTTGTTGTTGGTCTTGTTGTTGCGCTTGATACTGTTGTAGGGCTTGGTGATATGCTTGTTGCTGAGCTTCTTGCAATTATGCCTGGTATTGAGCTTGCACTTTTTGAGCTTGATATTGGGCTTGATCTTGAGCTTGTGCTTGTTGGGCTGCCTATGCCGCTTGTCTAGTTTGTTGTTGTTGCAAGAAATCTTGAGCTTGGGCAGCCTATTGTGCTTGTTGTGCCGCTAATTCTGCTTGCACCTGTTTGGCAGCTAGCTGTGTAGCTTGTTGATTTTTAATTTTCTAAAGTGGCTTTTGACAAGAAGCTTGTTGAGTTGCTTGCAACACGAGGCTAAATGAGTTTTTCATGTTGGGTTTTGGCGGTGGTGGTAGATTAGGAATAGTGTTGGTTGTTGTGATGGGGGACATCATTGTATTGATAATTTGGGTTTGGGTGGTGGATGGTGCAATTGACATGCTTTGTCCTTGGGAGACCATGTTTTGAGATACTTGGGGGATGGTAGATGATGTGTTGATTGTTGGGGTTTCCTGAATGGTTGCCACTTGTTGTTGCGATATCGATGGGAAGATGGGAGGATTCAGTATGATGTTTTGATTTGTGATTGGAGGATTACTCAGATTTTTTTGATTGATGGTTGGTAAAGGGGGAAGGCTTAAACCATGGGGTGGTGTGGATGTTAATGGAAAAGGTGGAAATGGTGGGAAAATGGGTGGTGTATTCCCTTGGAGAAATGATGATGATGATGAGGGATTGAAGATTCCCTTTGATCTAAATAATCCACCTTCTCCTTGTGAGGTCATGTGGAGAGAGTTTTGCGTGTTGAGAGGATATGCTAGTGTTGCATGAAAAGAGGTTGGATGGGTAGGATCATGAAATGAAAGCAAAACATATGGGTGTAATGGATTCAATGAGATGGATTGACCCAATATGGTGTTTGCATCCAAATCTTGGTTGTTTACAAGGGGATGTGTTTGAAGTGCATGAAGAAATGAGCTTCCCTTGTTGACAATTGGTTGAGTTGGAGCAAGGATGATGTGATTTGTAGGATGCTTTGAATGATGTTTTGAAATGGAGGTGTGGATGAGATTGGGGGCATGATCCCAAGAGGATTTTCCATAATGGTGCTTACATCATAATCGGAAGGGAGTTTAGCCCCTTCTTTTGCTAATTCAAGCATGTATTGGGAGGGATTGAGCCTCATCATGGTATTGACAATTCTGTGAGTTTCAAAATTTTGAACCATTTCAAGGATTTCATCTCGTGTCATCCCTAAGACATTATCGGTGATGTCTTCCACTTGACCTTCCTCTTGAGGATTTTGTGATGGTAGAGGAAGATTGGTTAGGGGATTGTTTGATCCAATGGGATTCATTTTGGGAGAAGTTTGGATTAAGTCACTTGAAGTTGATGTTTCTTTATTGGTTTCCATGTTCTTCTTGTGTTGCGATCTAGTGTGCACCATAAAATAGGCATCAATTTTTCAAGAATGTGCGAGGTGAACCTCTAATTCTTTAGATTGATATAAATTTAGGCAAAAAAAGAGAGAAAAACTAGGATGATTAAGGATCCAAGTGTGATGATGAGAAAAATGGAAGATCGATGATATGAATGATTTGAACTCTTGAGAAATCTTGAGGGAGATGCTAGACTTTGGGATTTTTTAGGTTTTGGTTTGATTTGATCTTGACTTTGGCTTGATTGGATTTTGATTTGGATAGTGAACTCATATACTCTAAGAGGGGGGATGCTGTCCTAGAGTAGACTTTTACACAAGATGATAATTTGAATAAGTGTGTAAAGAAGGATTCATCTATACATCCCTAGTCAAACAAGATGATTTTGGTTTGATTTTATTATTTGGATTTTTGGATAATGAACTTATAAACCCCAAGATGTTGGATGTTATTAAGGGGTAGACTTGTTCACAAGGATTGATAATTTGACTAAATATGTGTGGAAGGATTCATCTACACACATCTAATCAAACAAGATGATTTGGATTTTCCAAAAGTCTAGCACAAATTATTTTTTCAAGATTTCCAAGAGTTGTTGGTGAGATGATTTTTGGATTTGGTGCTTAAGCAGTGGATGAGAATGATGACTTTGATCCTAGATTAGGCCCAGATAGAACTCCTTTCTACAAGACCTCAATATTGAAGAACATGCTTGGTACTTCCTATGTGAGAAAAGCAAACTTTTGAAAGAGATTTGGATTTTTTGGCAATAAAATTCATACAAATTAGGATTGTTCTTTGATGCATGTTTATAAAAGTTGAAGGTCAATCTTTCTCTAAATTCGTAAAGAATAGACAAACATTTCTTGTGAGCCTTTTGAGTAAGACCTTTAGACTTTGGTTTTTGAATTTTGATCTTTCAATAAATCATTTGGAAGAGCACATGTGTGGGATTCAATTGTGTCTTAGCTTTGCTTAATGAATTCCTTTTATCACAAACAATTCTTGATTAGGTTTTCAAACTGAAAGTCTAATGTCCTAACTTCTTCTCATCCCATAAAGTCCATTATGTGGGAATTAAGAAATCAAGGGAAAAGTTCCCTAATGTTGACTTTAGTGGGAACAAATTATGATATAGATCCAACTACTTAGAAGCCTCTAAGGATGAAATCCATACGGCAGGCAAGAACACTTGGATTTGTCAAAGGTATTTGTCCCCCCTAAAGGGTTTGAAATTTTGAAGATTTGGTGAATGTTTGTTTTCAATTGTTTTAAATCCAAGCAAAGTATCTTGATTTCAAAGTGATGCACAATCCTAGGATAAAATGAGGCAATATTTGTTGAGTTCCCACTTGGATAAACCCATCTATGCTTACCCTTAGTGGATGATTAGATGCTTGACCACACAGGCTCCCTCTTATAGTGCACTCGCTGCTCGGGTTAGCCAAGCATCAGTACCCATGAAACTCCCATGGCATACTTCTCATCTCTACCAAGAGTCATAAAAATGTGGGATGGCTTCAGAACGATCGTTCTTGCATCAAAAAATAAATCTAAGGATTTGGGCCTTCTAAAAAGAGGGTTTTAATGTGGGATTTCCATTTGAGGGGGATCATCCATATGGCAAGAGACCATTGCCACCCTTCTTGTTAGAACAATCCTCGTGATACTTGAACTTTCCTCAAGTACCCAAATTTATATACCGGTTGGAAGTCGCATGGCTTTAGCGTGTTACCGGTTGGGTCATTCCCTTGGGGTGAGTGCTTTTTTCCACCAAGGAAAGCCCTCTAAGGATTAAAAAAATTCTAGTAATTACATCCAATTTTGATCAATCTTTGTTGAGAAACAAAGAGAGAACACTCGCAATATACTCCACTCACACTAGCAAGAGTTTGTTCAATTTTAGGAACCTAAATTGAAATGTGGAGGTAATCACTTGCACAACTTAATTTCCCTAAAAAGGATTTTGATTCTCAAGATCACCATGAGGCGTGAGAGAAGTGCATACGCCTTTTTTTAAAAGATATTAACTTGTGAAAGGGATTACAAAACAAAGAGTACACATGTTCATTTTAAACCCCAAAGCAATGATATGAATTCTTTTTTTAAACACCAACTTTGAAGTGTGAGATTTGTTTGTTCATTTGTTAAATCCCAAAACAAATCTAGTAAGTTGCCTATGATTCTTTTTAATCCCTTTGTTTTGTTCTTTTTAAGCCCAAACAAAATCTATTGAGTCCTAAAAAGAAAGAAGATACTAAATCCTTAGAAAAGGGATTATAATTTCTCCCTACAGTGTTTAAAAACACTTGAGACAATGAGATAATGAGGTCATAAACAACCCTTGGTCTTCATTTCCTTCACTCACCTTTGATCAAGTCAACCTACAAAAACTAGTTAATACTACAAAAAAAGAGGCCAAAAACCAATTAGAAGTCACAAACACCCAAATTGAAAAAAGCACATGCTGAAAATAATATGAAATCTACCTTTTACCCAACTTCAGCGACGCAATTCGTGATTGCAGCTCAGTTTGGAGAAGTCAGTGACACTATATAGCACTGATTGGGACTGACAATGACGCTCTGCACATAAACAGTAAGCGTGATTGCAACGCAATTTTAGCTAGCGATGGAGTTTGTGATTTGGGAATCCAGCGTTGGAGTTTAAAATTCAAAATTTTCAGGCAGGAAGACTTCAATGACACCATTTAAAGTTTAATAACGGTGCTATATTGTGTCACTGGACTGATAGCAACGAATTTTAACTGGAAGCGATGCAGTTTCCCTATAGACATAAAAATTCAACAAAAAAGGATGAAATTTTTAGAGAAAAAATTAATTTTCTCTAGATTCACTCTCCTTCTAGCGCCCAAATGTGAATGGTGAATCTATATCCGCACAAACAAAAAATAAAAACATATAATTATCTCATTATGCAAGTTAGATCAACATTCCCCATTAAATTAGTTTGAAGCATGAAAACAAGAAATGAAATAAAAAACACAATAACAAAAGCTATCAAATCTTATTCTAATGAACAAACTCTCAATCCCATGGGGGAATTGGTGCCATTTTGATGTGGAAAATGGCCCTTTCCCAATTCTTTGATGTAAAGTGATGATCTTTGGTGATGATTGTGCTTCTTTGATGAAATTTTCCAATAACCTAGCTAAATTGATTGCAAAATATGAAATTGCTATGAACTCAAATGCTAAATGCCTATAGTGATTGTGCTCTTAGTTGATGGATCCAAGATTCAAATGAGAGCCTCCTATAAATAGAAGAAAATAATGGAGGAAGAGGCAAAATGGATGAATGTGGGACAAAATACCAACCAATGAGAAAAGGCCACTTATCCACATGTGATTGGAGGAGGAATGAGCATATTTTGATGAATGTGCACATAAATATGGTTAGGTAGAATTTGTAACTTGTGAAATGAAAAGTTGGAGGGAGAAAGGAATGAAGTAAATGCCACTTGGCTCAAGGAAAAGGACATGTAAGAGGCCTTTAATGCCTTGTTGGATGTACTCATCCCTTTTGGAGGGATTTTTTTGAATTTGAGGAATATTCCCTCATTGATGCCAAGTTGAGAGAAAATAGAAGAATTAATAAATCAAATAAAATGATTTATTGTGCACGTTGCAACATCTAGAGGATTTGATGGATTAAGATTAGGATTAATTGGGATTTGACTAATTTAGATGAAAATTAGTTGATTTGACAATTTGACTTAGATTTTTGGATTAATTTAAATCAAAGTTGAGAGGAATATGAAATTATATTTAATTAAATAAAGTTTGACTTAGTCAATTAAAGAGGGTGGTGTCAGATTAAATCAAATAAAGATTAATTTATTTTATTTAAAGGAGATGACACTAGAGAGCAATTAAATAAAGTGAATTATTTAATTACAAGAGGGACTATAAGATTAATCAAACAAAATGATTTATTTAATTAATAGGAGTTGATGACTTAATCAGATAAATTTGATTTATTCAATTAAAAGTTGAAATATGATGAATTTAATCGAATAGATATTATCCAATTAAATTGATTAGTAAAGGAGATGATTCAAGGTGAACTGGTGTTAGTAAGATCAAGATTAGGTGTATAGGATCAATGTGTATATTTTTTGTGTCTACAAATACAAGTTAAGTTAGATAGTTTTTTGATCTCTGCCAATTGGAATATCTCTCAATTCCTCTCTCTTTCTACTCTTCCAAGAGCCAGCTCTAATCATAATGCTGTTATGCTTAAATTAAATGTTGATCACAATAGGAGACATTTTCCTTTCAGATTTGAAATAATGTGGAGCCTTCACCAAGACTTTGTTTCTCTTGTTAAAAGTTGGTGGGAGGAACCTATAAGTGGTGCCCCTATGTGTTGCCTGGTGGAAAATATTAGTATAATCAAGCAAAGAGTGAAAGGGTGGAATAAGGTGACCTTTGGTAATATATTTGAGATTAAGAAATCCCTGGGAAACAACTTAAAAGGAAGTTCAAGATAACATGGAGGCTGGTCTTGTGGATGATGAGATATGTGCTAAGGAAAGAGACCTCAAATCTCAATGGTTTAAGATAAACGAGGAAATATTTTGGAAACAAAAGTCTCATGTTCAATGGCTAACTAAAGGGGATAGGAATAATAAATTCTTCCATCAATATACCTTGAAACATAGAAGCATGAACAAGATCAAATCTCTTTTGAAAGAGGATGGCTCTGTCGTCTCCACTGAAAAATAAATTGTTGGGGAACCTGTTAACTTCTTCTCCTCTCACCACATTGCCTTAGGCAATGTAAATCAGGTACATGATGACTTTCTTGAGGTGATCCCCAAATTTATTTATGATCTTGATTTAATGAATATGCCTAATGATGTCTCTATGGAAGAAGTTAAAAATATGTGTTCTCTTTTGGAGCTTTTAAAGCCCCTGGCCCGGATGGGTTTCCTCCTACTTTTTTCCAGACCTGTTGGGATATTATAAAAAATGACCTCTTTAATGCTGCTAGAGATTTCTTCAGGTCGGGCAAGCTCCTAAACCGATTGAATTCCACCTTTATTTCCCTCATTCCAAAATATATTGATGCCTCTTCAATTAAGGATTATAGACCTATAAGCCTCTACAATACGATCTATAAAATCTTCTCTAAAATTATTGTGTTAAGACTCAAACCGGTGTTAAACAAAATGATTTCCCCAAACTAGAAAGGTTTTGTCCAAGGTAGAAACATCCTTGATGTTGTCATCTCTACTCATGAAATTCTCCACTCTATGGACCATTCTAAAAAGCTTGGGATGGCCTTCAAAATTGATATATCTAAGGCCTATTATAAAGTCTCCTGGCCGTTTCTCTTTGCTATTATTAGGAAGTTTGGGATAGAGGGAAGATTCCTTAAGCTGATCTCTGCTTGTGTAACCTCCCCCATGTGCTCTATTTTGGTTAATGCCGTCCCGCAAGACTTCTTCTCTTGTGGTTGTGGTCTTAGGCAAGGTGACCCCCTCTCACCCTATCTTTTCATAATTGTTGTTGAGGTTCTTGGAAGGAATATTCAAAATTTGGTGGACTCTAAAGACCTAAAAGGTGTTAAAGTTGCCTCGTCTCTTTTGCCTGACTCCCACCAACAATTTATGGATGATACTCTCTTATTTGGGGAAGCCTCAATGGGGGAAGCTAGGCTTTGGAAATAAGTTCTAAATGACTATGTTGTTGTTTCTGGCCAGTTTATAAACTATAAAAAATGTAAGATATACTTCTTTAATACTGACCAAATGGTCAAGGAAATAGTGGTGAGAATATTGGCATGTCAGGAAGTTTTCCTACCTGCAGCCTACCTTGGGTTACCTTTTATTTCCAAGAAGTTGGATAATAATTATTGGAATCAGCTGATTGAGAAAGTTCAAAAAAAGTTGGCTAGATGGAAGAGGAAGCTTCTTAGCTTGGATGGGAAGATCCAACTACTGAAAGCCTCCTTACAAAATATTCCTATTTACTACTTATCTCTCTTCAAAATTCCAGCCTTCAATGGGGGGAAAATAGAATAGATTCAAAAAATATTCATGTGGTCTGGAACAAAAGAAAAAAATAGTCTGTCTGTAGTTAATTTGGAAAAAGTGTGCACACCAAAAAGTGCTGGTGGTTTGGGGATAAGGAGAATCGATTTTCATAACAAATCCTTAATTGCTAAAGTAGGTTGGAACCTCCTGGAAGGGTCTACAGACTGAGTGAATATTTTCCAAGCCAACTATTTGAAGAACAAGAACCCTAACTGCTTTCTCTCTATGACTGACCTGCCTAGTGGTTCTATTTTATGGAATCACCTTGTTAAAATAAAAAATATGATTAAATTGGGGGTTAGAAAGAGAATTGGGAATGGTAAAAATACTAACTTTTTGAAGGACGCATGGATTGAGACTTCTACTTTTTCCTCAATTGATGGATTAAATCCCCTCAAACAAAGCCTTACTAGTAAATGTTGCAAAACGGTTTTTGACTATGTAAAATGGGAGATGGATGAACCTAATTGGAAGGAGCTCAATATGTTATTAAGGAGGGATAATTTAAGAGGTCAGAGACAGATCAACTGGGATCTTACCCTCCTAAGGCTTCACAATCTAATTGGGGAGGCGAAATGGTTTGATAGTGAAAGGGAAGATGAATGGGTTTGGAAGGGTAGCCCTTCAGGCTATTTCTTTGTAAAATGAGCCTATGAGGAATTGGTCAAGCCCTTGATAAGCATCAAAGATCATCTCTAGGAAAAAGTGTGGTTGACGAAATTGGTTCCGAAAATTAACTATTTCTGGTGGGCTGCCTCATATGGAACTTTTTTGACCATTGACAACTTAGTCAAAAGGGGGTTGTAGTTGGTTAACAGATGCTCCCCTTGCAAGAAAGATGAAGAGCCAATAATGCACGTCTTCTTTCATTTCCAATTCTCCAGAGAGTTTTGGTCCTTCTTCCTATCGTTGTCATCACTGACTGGGAGTTTCCTCACTCAATAAAGTCATTTATAGAAAGTTGGTCAAATTGCCCCTTTCTCATAAAGTTATTGTTGATCTCTGCAACCAAGTTTCCCCCTTTGTTACTTGGGGAATATGGAAGAAAAGGAATAACAAGATCTTCAAGGAAGTGGAGAGAATCAAATATGAAGTTTGCATGATAATAAAAACATAGATTAAGGAAAATATGGAGGTTGGAAGATACAGTTACTTCAAAGTTTGGCTGAATCACAAAGAGATGAGAATACAACAGATTTGAGGTATAAGCAAGGATCTTACTAACCTAAATTCGACCAAGATGTTAACTAGAAAGTCTACAGTGTGGACCCCTCAAAAAGATTGGATTAAGTGTAACTTTGATGGGTGCTCCAAAGGAAACCTAGGTATATCAGGGGCAGGGGGATTGCCCAGAAACCATAAAGGGGAGTGCATTGTGAGCTTCGGTGTTAACTTTGGTGTTTGTTCGAATAAAAAATCTGAGGCTATGGTTTTTTTAGGGGGCTTAAAGACTCTTAAGGATTATGGCTTTAAAAATGTCATTCTGGAAGGAGATTCTATGTCAATAGTGGATATATTGAATGGAGTGGCTACGCTCCCCTGGGAAGCTAAAAAATATCATTGACAAGTGTCTATCCCTCAAGAGTTATTTTACCAACTGCAAGGTGAAACATGTTTATAGAGAAGGGAATAAGTCTATTGATTGTGCTTCCAACAAGGTGTTGAAGTGTATGGGGTGGACCCGTTGGATTAATAATAACCTACTGAGGTAAATGGAAAATTTGAATATGATTATAATTTACAAAGATGATGTGTGGAAGTGGAGAGGGAAGCATGGGAGACCTAGTGTTTTTAAAGGAATGCAGTTTAATGATGATAATTGTGGTATAGTGTTGAGTTTGTTGATCTTCTTTGGAGGTAAAATTAATCATTATCTTTGTTTCCCCTAAAGCACACATGCCCATTCGAAATGGGAACCCTCTCTTTTCGCTTGTGTCAGGTCACTTTTGCTTTGCCTCATTTTGCATACCCCTATTTTTGAGTCCTAAGCGGTCAAGGAGCCCTAAAAGAATCATCCTTAGTTGACCAACTTTCACCATCTTTAATTTTTCATGTCTTTTGTTCCCTCACAAATTGCTTGGCAATTTTCCATTTGCAATTTGGGTTGGCGTCCTGTGGGCCTTGCGGGTTTCCCTCTGTGAACTTCTGCCTTGCCTTCATCATTTTTGGACAGCGAACCCTAGACATCCACCCGCCCTATGGGTTCCATCATTCCCTTCACCACCGGGTCACCAAGTTTGTGAACAACTAAACATTGATGACTTTTCGCCTTGAGAGCGCCACCTTTCCCGCCACTATTTTGGTTGAAGTGACATCTCACCAACCCAATCATCCGCCATATGAGAATTTAATGAGGGAAATTAATGAACTAAAAATTATAAATAGCAATGTTGACCTATCATTTTCATGAAAATTCCTTCCCAAAAGTGTCAGAGCAACCCAGCCACCGCCGCCTTCGCACCCACCAAGATGCAAGGACGTTCCCTGTGCATTCCTAGCTGCTTGTTCTTCGAGTTCTTGAGGTAGGGTTTCTATTTCCACCCCCATTGTTATTTTTCATCATGTTTGGAAGATTGTTAGATTTTAAAGGATAGAAAATGTTAAATCTTACTAAATTGGGTTGTTGCGCGAAAAACCCATGTCGTCAAAATTGCTAAACTTGAAAAACTCGACCCAAAATCTTCACGTGGAACTTGATCACAATCTGGCCTCCATTATTTGCACAAAGCTACAGGATTTTTGTGGCCCATAGAGCCATCTTTGTCATTGGGTGCATCACACAAGAAAATTCGCGAACCCATCTTGACTGTCTTTTGTCATTCGTGAACCCGCCCTTGCGGGGTGCTGCACATGGGGAGTCGTTGCTTTCTCGTCGTTAGCAAATGGCTAAGCCTCCTTCGCCTTCCACTTTGGAGAAGCCAACCTTCCATTTGCCCCTTTGTAGTCAAAGGATGCTAAGTTTGAATGAGGCTATCATTTTCCCTTATGGGAAGTCGTTGCTTCCCTGCCTCCTTTTGACGGCCAACCGTTCACTGCCTCTTGCTAGTCAGAATCCGACATCCCATTCGCCTTATGCCAAATAAAATGCCTAAGTCTAAGTGCAGATATGATGTCACCCTTGTAGGCCACCCCTTACGAGATTTCATCCCATCACCATCATCTCCTGACGTCCACCACATGGCGTCCTTCCGCCTCCTAGGTTTCAGAGTCTCAATGGTTGTTCAGTCTGCATATCCGAAATTGGCTAAGTCAAGAACTCTCATGGGTCTTCACTTATAGGCTGCCCTCTCCAACCCACTATCCATTCCGCACTGCTCCTTAACGAAAAAGGCCCTTCTTGTCTCTGCACTATGGAGTCCACTATCCTCCTTGCTACCAGAACACCAAAATGAAACACGATGTAAAACTAATTTTCGATGTGCTGCATGGGCCACCATTTGCGGTCGATCGTCCCAGACATCCTTTATGTCACATCCTCCAGCGGATCTGTTCCCACTGACCCTGCCAAGTGCCAAACATACAAAACCCTCCTCGAATGTTCGCGCCTCCTACGAGTCCAACTTGGTGGGATGTCGCCTGTGGACTTCCGCCATCCAAACGTTGTTCCTTAATAACAGAGCCTTAGAGTGTCCGTGAGGCCTCTGGCTTCAGCGCAAACCTAACCCGCATACTTTGAGCCGTAACATGACAAATCCTTAAGACCTCCTTGTCCTTCCTACACATGCTAAATTCCTTAGGGAGTTAACCAAGAGCCTTATCTTAGGTGCAAAAATCTAGGTGCGGGCCACCATTTGCGGGTCATCGTGCCCTCAATGGTGTCCATTTCTATTGCCTCCAAAATAGCTACCAACCCAAGGAAACTCGCCTTCCTGGGCCCACATTGTCCAATCTCCCACCAGGAGAGGTGAAGTTTAACACTCAATCAACACTATGACTTTTGGTGGATAATTTATCATCTCTAACGACTATTTTGCAGGATTTTGTGGATGCTCCTCCCTGATTTATGTGTAAATGTGCTAGCTTTTAATGCTTGTGTAGAATATATGGAACCTACTATAGGGCCTTCTGGAGTATCTATTGAGAAAGACAAAGGAAAGAAAGTAGCCAAAGTACCCCGACGTAAGGAGGATAAAGACCAAATGAGATACAAGTTCCAAGGGGAACCCCTCAACTCAAAGGTCACCACAGACTGGAAAGAAATCTCAGATACTAAACTGAGACACATTGACATTGATGAATTTAAGCAAAGGGTTCAAATCAACCCCATAACTGAAAATTCTAGAAGAATTAGAAGTAGTGGATTGGCTAAGGCTACGAGATTCCCACCTACCCTCATAGCCCCTAAACTTGTGATGGCCTATAGGGAGGCATATCAGGAAGACACAAAAATAATAGTGGACAAGGATGGTAATGTATTCACTGATTTTTCCACTAAGTTGATAGGGAAGACCTTTCACATCCCTACCTTTAATGACATGGATCAAACATCCAAAGAATATGGTAAGAGGATGTGGGATGTTGATCCCCTCAAGTGCAAGAAGCTCATCAATCGATATTGGTTCAAGGAGAAAAGGGGCAGTGCAAATAAAGTACCTCTGGAGCTCTTTTGAAGTGATTTCTATGAGGATTACCATGAATTGGTAACCCTATTGAGCAGAGCTATGGGCCTTCCAACCGCAACATTCTTTCAGGAGTGGATGCTATACTTTGTAGAAGAAATAATCTAAGGGGAAACTAAATTCCATTGGGCTGGAATGATTAGTGATTGCTTGGACAAGAAATTTGTGGCTATGAAGAAAACTTAACAGTTCTATATGACATCATATTTGATCTATTTGCTCGCCTACCATGCTCAATACATGGGACTATTTGTGGCACCAAATCCAACTCTAGGGAGGGAGCTAAAAGTATACGAAAAATACCTCCAACTCTAATACATGAATTTTATGAAGGACTATTGCAGAGTCAATGATGCCTTCATCAGGCATATCATCAAGCTACTTGGAGGTGATTTTGAAAGATAATTCTCACATAGTGCCAATGCTTTCATCTGCTAATTCGACTTTCTATTAATACAATTTCCAAAGTTTACCTACATCCGAACTGAGGGTTTCTCAGAGAAACCATATAAGCTTCCCCTATACCCAAATGTCCGACAGGTACTTCTTGAACTCTCTCGACAGCTGCAACATGCACACGGCCTCGTAAGCAGCAAGCATAGAGTGTGGATCACATATCCCCTCACATTTGGTCAGGGTATGTATGAGCTTCACACCTCCTAGTGCACAAAGTACTCCGATAAGGAGCTAAATAAATACAACTTAGAGCTCTACTCCGCCAGACCATGAATGGACCCGTATGGAAAGCTCAAGAAGATGGTCGGGATTGAATGTGCCCATCTACATAATGTAGAGGAATTTTGGGCCAACTGCAAAGATGATAGGAGGTGCGTATGTGACACTACATGCGCATGATGACATACTTTGTGAAAACAATGAAGTTGTTTCCAGTCCCAGATCAAGTTGTCAAAGATTAAAATATTATAGTAGATCCAAGGCATAACGTCGTTGCTAATTGACTGGGGTGAGAAAGAGGTCGACGATCTTGACAATTTAATAAAGCCTATTGAGGCAAGGAAAAAATAGTGGATTGATGAGCAGGTTCCTCAATTAAAGTTGCAAGGAGTAACCCTAACCTACACAAAATTTGAGGATCCACATGAGAGTGAAACTGACAGTGCCTCAACTACTGTTGCCCCAGTCAGGGGGAATTCGATGTCTCCTCCCACTACACAGTCCAAGAAGAGAAAAGAAGCGAATGAGCACCAGCTCCAGCCCCAGGTATATTCAAGGAAGGCCTCAAAAGTTGAAACTTTCAAAAAATCAAGGCAATCGGGTAGTTTCATAAGAATTCCCACCATTCAGAAGGACCTGCTCCATGAAGGAGAGGAACAAGGGGTTGAATATCCAAAGTCTCCACTTGCTACACTGGCTACCCTAGCTGCAACTACTACTACCACTATTACTCCTCCACCTGCTTCTCAGGCGATGGTTGCCACCTTTCCGCATGCAGTGGATATTTCAGTCCACCTTGCTTCTACCCCGCCTACTGCAGAGGTCATAGCCATAGGTTCCTCATCAATTAAAACTTCTCCACTCTCTTCCTCTTTCCACCAAGATGACAATGCCTACTCTC
Source organism: Sequoiadendron giganteum (assembly GCA_007115665.2). Classification (NCBI taxonomy): domain Eukaryota; kingdom Viridiplantae; phylum Streptophyta; class Pinopsida; order Cupressales; family Cupressaceae; genus Sequoiadendron; species Sequoiadendron giganteum. The sequence goes on along the minus strand of CM021104.1, from coordinate 675,319,292 downwards.
TCCCTTCTAGAGGCCTTTACCAAGTACATGCAAAATATCCCCTTAGAGATTTCTGGAATGTTTATGAAAACTTTGGTGCAGGCTACCCTAGCTCAGGCTGTTGTCGATTTCCATGCCCCTATTGTAATAGAGCCCCTCATAATGGAAGCAATGATGCAAATATCTGAGGATTTGGATAGGAAAGAAAGGGAAGCAAGCAAAAGAATAGAGCAAGAAGCGGATGACTACCATGAGTATCCTATGTATCAACATCTAGTAATTGATGAAGTAGTGCATGAAGGGGAGGAAACACAATCCTTTGAGGAAGATGTTGAAGAGTCAAGCACCAAGTATATTGTGGAAACATTTGACTCATAGCTGGAGGAGGAGTTGGCTCAATAGCTTAAGGACATTGGGGAGGAAGTCAAAAGGTAGCTTTCCGATGAAGAGCAGGATACATATGAGAAAATGGAGGATTCTAAACCTCCAATAGGCTACCAAGACCAGAGCCCCAAGCATGATAAAGAGATGCCTCCTTTAGGGGAACAAGAACAAGAGAAAAAGGAAAAGGAAAAGAAAGAAAAAGATAACCCTGAAGAAGAGGCTGAAACAAGAAAGATCATAGAAACGAAACATCATGAAAAGCATGGTCATGGGCAAGAAGAAGAAGAAAGAACATTTGAAGGGAAAGACAGTCCAAAGGAGCATGCAACCATCAATTCCCTAGGAAAAGAAACAGTGTTCATTCAAGATTCAAACAAAGAAGAAGAAGAGAAGACAGAGCAAAGGACTTTGGGTGAAAAAATAATGCAAATTCAACACACTCACGAGGAATAAGGTGATCATGAATCACCAAAAGGGAAATCTCATATACTTGAATGGATTGAGAGGCAATCAGAAAAGGTAAACTTGACCTTGATGGATCCGAAGGAAAGGTTAGAGGCCATCTTGGCTCGAGCCCAAATAAGCACCAAGAAAGAAACCAAGGGTTAGATCTCATCTGTCAATGGAAACATCAGGGTCCAAGATAGTATAAATAGATACTCCAGTGATGGGAGAAGAGGGAGTTAGCTATAATATTTCTACTATTGACCTAGGGATAGCCACAAGAGAGCAAAATATTGACCATCTTCAGGGATCCATCGCAACCATTGTGCACCAAATGAATAAGGATAAGACTTCTAAAGAAGAGCTAAAGGAATAGGTGGCAGATCTAATGGCTTATATTCAACAATGGTCGTCAACTGAGGAGCTCCACACCATGTCATCGGCCACCCCATTGCTATTGTCCAAAGATCAAATCAGTAAGCTAGAAAAGAGAAAAAATTGGACAAAGGCTACTGAAGATTGGTTCCGACGTGTGATATATAATGGAGATATGGGCATTGGAGTTACCGCTAGAACAATAAATAATTTCTGGGATCTGCAAAAACAAATGGAGTCTGCTAAAACAACCTGCCATCGCTTCATCAAGATATATAGGATCGCTTATCCTAAGAGTGAAGCTATCTTTAAGATACCAGAAAAATTGTGGGAGAAAGAGTTGGGCCTGGTAAAGAGCGATCAATGGCTTATTGAAACATGGAAAATGAGCTAAGATCATCAGGGAGAGGTCTTGTAATGGATGCTCCATGAGGTGGAGCTCGATTTAGAATGGGCCAAGGAACATAGAGCAGAGGTTGAGGACTATCTCAAGCTAATGACGGATTACGACATGCCGAATCCTAAGCTCGATGCAGGAAAAATCATTTTATACTTCCATAAGAAGATGGAGAACGAAAAAACGGATGTGCTAACAACAAATTTCATGGACTTTGCCACTAATGCTTCTGTCTAGTCTGAGCAGATAGCCAAGGCAGCACCCAAGTGCTTAAAGAATTGGGAACAAATAACAAATCGATCAAAGAAATTATCATTTCAGCTCCTCCAACTAGACATAATGGAGTGGGATAAACTTCAAAAAATGATTGATAAATTTGTGGAGTACGCCATCATGAAAAAGGAAGCTTGAAAGCCTGTAATAGATGATGAATTCCTCATAGTATAGCTGCAGCAAAGGAAATTAGCTAAAAGACAAAAGAGTTACAGTGCTTCTCACTAGAGGACAAGATAGGCTAAAAGACAAAATGTAATTTTATATTGTTATATATTTGGGGGTAGGTGAAACCCTAATTTGTAGTGAATTTTGGCCACATAATGAGATTAAATCTTGGCCACTTATTTTTCTTTTTAAAATCTATAAATAGGGGGTATCCTCTCATTTTCAAGAGAGAGTTGAGTTTTTGTAAAGACATGCTACTGGAATGTTAATATAAATTCATTGATTTGGTGGATTCTTGAGTTCCAACTTCATGTTGCATGATTCGTCTTCTCAATAGTTTTTGAATTTGAATAGATTAGCTTTGATTTTCCATGTGTTTTAGTTTTCTTTAGTAGACTAGTCAATGTTGTTCATTGGTTTTGAAGAATTTTATTGTGTTGATGCCCTTCCTTGTTCATTCTTTTTACTGTTTATTGATAATAAATTGCAATGTAAAGCTAGTCTGAACATTATATGAATGTTGCACTTAAATTCTATCTCTTGTTCATGCTTTGTGATGAATGAATGGTTGAAATTTGTAGACCTTAGAATATTGCACAAGTTTCATGAGATTGTAATTTGATTTGGTTAAGTGGAACTTTGTTTTGGGAAGGTTGTCCACTGTAGGGTCCTCTATTATCACTATTCATTGCTACTTTCAGTTCCAAGAACTTCTTATCTTCCCTACCCTTTTTCCTTTTTTTAATAGTGACTTTGAACAAGGTTCATTGCACATTGTAAAGCCAAATCTGAAGTTGAAATTGGAGTTTAATATTGATGTCCTGAACATGCAGAAAAATAGCAACTTTCTAGAAAATTTCATGAACTCCATCTAAGGATCAAATTCTTCTCCAACCTAAATTATGTAAGTCTACCCTATGATTACCCTACAAGATCACATTAAACCAACTAAGATAGTGCATGCATGTCATGAACTGACACCCAAGAGACCTTGGGGTAATTTTTAGCAACTTGTTGGAGATTTCCTTTCAAGAGAGGTGATGCACCTATGCATTACCTGTGTTGTGACGTGCTAAAGAACCCATCAATAGAACTGGCACTAGAAGGAAGGCCCCTTTTTTAAGTTAAGCTGGATCGAATTGGGTCATTTTCCCCTAAAATATTCCACAGAGTTTTAAGATCCACACCGAATAGAGGGGAATTTCAAGAGCTACCACCCACTACCACAGCTAGAAGAGCTAGAAATGGGAAAGGATCCAACTCCGACACATCCAATCGGCCTTCATCACCTTTATCCTCATTTTCTCCTTCCACCCATTTGCCTTCACCTTCTCCTTTTCCCTTGGTAGCGCATCTCTCCTCCCAACCATTCCAAATAGCCTTCTAGGCCACCATATCACACAACCAAGGTGTTTCCTTTCAACCTAACATTCCTCCTTTTTTAGGCGTTGTCCCTACAACTGTCGCTGCCCCTTTGCAACCCCAATTTAATTTGGCGTAGCCTCCTTCGACTCCACCTCCCATGACAATGGTTGGGAAACAATCTATCTCCTCTGTCCTTTAACCTTTACCATGATATTCCCAAGAACTTGGAGGGCTTCTGCACAAAGTTTAATCCTCGGCATCCACAAAGGACAACAAAAGAGCACATTAAGATCTTCCAAACAACATTGAAGGATATGCAGATCCAACATGAAGATGTGGCATGCAGGCTCTTCCCTTGTTCCGTGGAGGAGGAGGCCTTCTACTGGTATGTCCATTTTCCAACTAGAAGCATAACCACTTGGGACTTGTTGAAGAATGCCTTCCTATAGAAATTTAAAGTCCCAGTTATCCCTTCCGAGCTATACCAGTAGTTCATGGAAATTCGAAGGGAAATCAATGAGTCAAATAGATCTTTCAATGACAGGTTGCATAGAGCCTACACAAGACTGCAGATGACCTATGTGGTTGATGATGCTTCCGCCCACCTGGTGTACTATGCAGCCCTAGATAACCTCACTTCCGCCTTGGTGAAAAGGATGACCCCACCATTTGGACAATTGACAGATGCCTATGTAGAAGCAGTTAAGGCCAACACATATTTGGGACAATACATTGTTAGTCTTCTGCCATATTTGGGGCCAGTTTCCCATCAATATCAGGTCCAAGGGATTACCCAAGCTTTGGTGCAATAGACACCCCTACTGAATCCAATTTTTTAACTCATGATGGTGCCTCACCTTGGACAACTGTTAAATAAAGTGCCTACCGTGTCTCAGTACATACATCCCCATTAGTAGTAGGTTCTTGCTCAGCCACCCCAAGTGTCGACATACCTCCAAGGTTCCAAGTTCCTGCCTGCTCATCAAAATCAACCAATAGTACAACCGATTTTCCTTCAGAATTCAGCTCCGCAACCAAACAATGTAGAGAAGGACCGGATAGATGAGCTAACTGAAATGATTAAGAAGATGTCACCTAAGATGACACACTTAAGGAACCAGAACAATCAGTTGCAGGTCTCACAAAGAAGTATCCAAGCTAACCTCAATCATGACAACCACAACGACCATGAGAACCGTGATGCCAATGCCTCTTCCAAACATAATTATGAAAGGAACCAAAATTTAGGGTAGAACTTTGAGAGAAGGCCTTCTCAGAGACAAAATTGAACATGGAATACAAGGCCAAATAATGATGGCATTTCCACATCTCTCGACCAACCTAGTTAATGTGACAAGACTATGAGTGGGGTATACCAATCTGAGGTTGTCTTATCTAGTTGGTGCCACATTCACAAAACAAGTTGACATTTTGAATTGGATTGTCCTGAGTTGAAGACAACCACTGATATTTTCCAAATAAAGGTCCAGAATGTGGTTGACAGTTCTGGATGCAGGGACCTTGTTCTATCCAAACCATATGATTCTTCAGTGCTGGTGGTCAACCAGGCTCCTTTCCCTAAAAGTGAGAGCAATGTGCCTGAGAAGGAGACTACTACCTCAAACGATGACAAAATAGAAGAGGTAAGTGTCGAAAATCCTTTGTCTCTGCTCTTCAATTCAGTATATAATGGTCTAGTAGATGAGGAAGAGTTGAGAGAAGATGAATTTCAAATGTTCCACCAAAGAACTACCCCATATGACCTAAGGAATAGACAAGAAGATGATCAAGTAGGTGGCCCTTTTACCACCTCTACCCCACCTAATAACTTTAGTACCCCTCGTGACCTAAATGCCAGTAACAACCCAGGCTATCCCCATGTGCGTACCTAGTACTTTAACAGAAACAGGCAGTAGGGGCAGAATCAAAACCAACCTACTGGCTCCTCCTAGAATGCCCCTTATGAAGCTAAAATTGAGCAAATCAGAGAGTATGTTGCCGAGGAATTCAATAAGGTCAAGTTAAGCTTATTTTCCTTCGAGTTGCTCAAGGTCCCAACAATTAGGAATACATTCTTTAGAATGGTCAATGGGACTCCTTCATCCAAATCAAACCAGGAAATACTCGCTAAGAAGGTCTCCTTTGACGATTTGCAGAATGATCCTATCATCCAATAGATCTCCAATAAGAAAGCAGACCCGCCTTCAAACTAGCAATCAAAGAAACTACCGACTGAGGAACCAAATCAAGCCCAAACCCAAAATAAAGGCAATGATAAAGACAAAGGTCAGGTAGCCCAAGTGGATATCTCTGAGGGACTATTTCAAGGAAAATTGGAGACCCCTCCCTTCCTGACCACCATTAGAATATTTGGGAAGCATCTTCACAATTTCCTGCTTGATTCAGGAGCTTCCTCCAACGTCATGCCCTTGGAAATATGCAAGGCCTTGGGAATAGTTCTGACTCCCTCCCAGCTCAAGGTGATGCAACTTGATAAAATGAAGATCAACATAGTTGGTGAGATTAATAGAATACCTATGTAGATTATTGTTGATCCACGGATACAATAGATGATTGACATCCAAGTTTCTGATATTTCAGACACCTATGACATCATCTAAGGAAGGGATTTCACCTAAGAATTGAATGGTTATGCTGCCATAGACTATTCTCACCTATGGCTACCATGAAAAGGTTTGTCTAGTTAGATCTGTATAGACCGAGAAACACATGAAATTCATGATTACAGAGTACAACAACACGAATGAGGTTTTGTGTTCCAAGATAGAGTTAGGGAACTACTGCCTCATGGCATGTCAAGACAAACAAGAGTGCTATGAAGAAGAGGCCCCTGAAGAAGTCCTTCCCGTGTTGTGCAGCCCACCCGTTGGCTTGACTCACACACCTCCGAGCATAGAAATGTTGATTGAATCGAATGACGAAGATTCTTATGAGGATGGAAACCTTGGATTGCTAGATGGCTTCCAAGATTTTATGGAAAAATAGATGCAAGATCAGCTTAGTTTGGGCACAAAAATGAACTTTCAAGAGCTCCTATTACCTAGTTGGTGCAGGGTACACAATGCTGCCCATTCAGAATTCAAATGTTTCTTATCTCAGACAACAATTGAACACATTAAAGGACAGGTCACCCCTAAAGAGGGAGCTCAATTGGTACGACCAGATCAAGGCCACACTGAACTCCCAAAACCTCTAGAGGTTATTGAAGTAAAGTCGTCGTCATAAGTAAAAACCATGTTTGCTGATCCTGAGATCGAGGATTCTTCCAAGTTCTGGATGTTGCGCTTCGACGGGTCCAAATCCAAGCAAGGAGCCGGAGCTGGGTTTGAATTGATCATCGCAACAGGTAAGTCATCTTTCATTGCTCATAGATTCTAGTTTTATTGTACAAAATAATGTAGCGGAATATGAGGCATTAGTCCTTGGTCTCCTAATGGAATTAAGGAAAAAGGTAAAGATGTTACAAGTTTTTGGTGATTCAGAGTTAGTCATGAAAAAAGTGAGAAAAATTTACTCTTGCTATGATAGAAGGCTAACCAATTACAGGCATAGGGTATGGGACCTATTAGAGAGCCTAGATGCATTTAACTTTCAATTTATCCCATGCTCCCATAATTATACTGCTAATGCCCTGGCTCAGGTAGCCAGTAACCTTTAGCCCCTATCACTATCAGGCCTTAAGAGGTTCAAAGTTGAGCTCACCTCCATCCTATTGGTGCTAGAGAATATCTCAAATTTCCAAGTGTTCAATGATGATAAACACATCTTTGATTTCATCACCAGTTCTGATGTATTTGTAGCTCAAATAATTGATGAAGTTGAGCTTGAAGAGGCTGAGTTAGATATAGAAGGGGTCATCAACCTCAAGACAAACACCATTCCTAGGGGCATGGTCTAGCTAGAGAGAATATTTGACTTAGACCAGATCATGGATTAGGATCAACAAGCAAAGAAAGACTTCATTAGCAATCAGTGTGATGCCCATAATCTCGGAACAATCGAGGATATACAAAATGTATTTATTGGTAAGGTGTGCACACCAAAAGAAAAGAAAGGTATCGTTGATTCTTTGTGAAAGTATCATGACATAGTTGCTTGGAGTTATGAGGATTTGAAGAAATACGACATGTCAATCATCACACACACTATTCCTCTTAGTCTAGACGTGAGACCATTTCGACAGTAAGAACGCCCCATCAATGCATTGTTGGAACCAATTATTTACAAGGAGGTATAGAAATTTTTGTCTGTAAGAATCATCTTTCCAGTCTAAAAATCCACATGGGTGGTAAACCTGGTTCTGGTCAGGAAGAAGAATGGTGAAATTAGATTGTGTGTGGATTTTTGTAACTTGAACAAAGCTTCAGAAAAGGACAATTACTTGGTGCCTTCACTGGATGAGGTACTTCCGATAGTCAATGGTTCTCAAATGATGTCCTTCCTAGATGGATATTTTGAGTATAATCAGGTAATGATGCAATATGAAGATCGGCATAAAACAACGTTCACCACCAAGTGGGGAACTTTTGCATATAGGAGAATTCCTTTCAGATTGATCAATGCAGGTGCCACCTTCTAGCGTGCGATGGGAATCACCTTCAAAGACATAATTGGTAAGTACATCATCATTTATATGGATTATCTTACGGTGTTATCAAAGCATAGGGGAGACCATGTCTCCTATTTGTGTAAGGTCTTCCAGAAATGCAGAGAATTTGACATTTCATTGAATCCAAAGAAGTGCATCTTTGGGGTGACAGAGGGAAAGTTACTAGGACATGTCCTCTCAAAGAAAGGAATTTCCATAGACCCTTAATGTATTCAAGCTATAATGAAGACTCATCTAGCAGGTAGCAAGAAAGAGTTGAAGTCTTTCTTCAAAAAGATAAACTTTGTCAGAAAATTCATTACAAGCTTTTTGCTTAAATCATCAAGCCGCTCAACGCAATGATGAAGTAAGATACCAAGATTGAGTAGACCTTGAAGGAAAATCAGGCCTTTGAAGAAATCAAGAAGGCCATTGCTCACACACTTGTGCTAGATAGTCTGAATTATTTGAAGTCGTTCTACATCTACTCGTTTGCTTCAGACCATTCGTGCGCCAGCATATTGACTCAGAAAGATGATGAAGGCAATGAGCACCCGGTTGCCTTCATGAGTGCTCTGTTAAAAGATGTAGAGCTGAGGTAACAAAATGTTGAAAAGAAAGCATATGCCTTGGTAAGAGGGGTTAAAATGTTTTAGCACTATATTTTACGGAACAAGGTGTTCACCATCGTCCCTGACCCAATAGTAAAGACATTGCTGATGAAAAATGAGTTAGGAGAAAGGAGGGAAAAATGGGTCAGCTTGCTACAAGAATACGACATGGAGATTCAACCCATGAAACTAGTGAGAGGGTAAGAACTCACTTGAACGATAGCTGAAGCAGGACCTGAGCTCACAGTTCAACAATATCAACATGAAGATGTCTCTCCCGGGGAATGGTATGACGACGTTGTCTACTACATGTTAAATAACAAGTGCCCACCCTGCTTGTAGGGAGTCCAAAAATGTGCCCTTCGACTAAAAAGTAGCAACTATATGTTCCATGAGGGGATCTACCTCTAGTGCCTCAGAAAAGAAGCAGTGTGCATGCTAAAAGAAATCCACGACAAGTTTGGTACTAGTCATGGGTCAGGCTCTTCTACTGCTCATCAAATCCTATGAGTAGGATACTATTGGCCAACAGTATTCAAGGATGCACACAACCATTGGCCAACAGTATTCAAGGATGCACACAACCATGTTTGAACCTACCATGTTTTCCAGACCGCCACAACCAGAGAAAGGAATGTTGTTGTTCCACTGCAACCAATCTTGGAGGTAAGACCATTCGCGCAATGGAGTCTCGAATTCATTGGTCCAGTAAGCCCACCTTCCTCCATGGGTCACAGGTACATTCTAACTGTGTCTTATTACTATACTAGATGGACTAAAGCCATTGCATGTAGGAAATGTACCACTAATGTAGTTGTTAAGTTCCTTGAAATTTTCATTTTAAATCGCTTTGGCTATCCTTATGCTCTCGTCTATGATAATGGCCCCACTTTTTCCTCACTCAAGTTTACTAGTTGGGCCTTTGACTATGGTATTGCCTTAAAATTCTCATCCAATTACTATCCCCAAGGCAATGGCCTTGCTGAATTGACCAATAAGAACCTAATCATTGTCATCAAGAAGCTGCTTGATAGAAACTTGAAAGAGTGGAATACCTTGTTAAGCTTTTCCCTTTGGGCGGATCCTACCTGTCATAAGGCTACCTTGGGAGATTCTCCATTTCACCTTGTTTATGGTCTAGAGCCTGTGTTCCTGATTCACCTAAAAATCCCCACCCTCCAATTCATCAATAATTTATATGAAGAAAGAGATTGAAGGGAGGCTCGCTTAGCTGAGCTGCTCCACTTAGAAGAAGTGTGTGATCGTGCTATTGAAAATTTTGCCAAACATCAAGGCATGGTCAAAAGATGGTTTGATTGACTAGCCAAAGTGAAGGCCTTTACAATCATTGATCCTGTCTTATGCTGGGACAAGGCCCATGAGAAGAAAGTGGGACATGATAAAATCGACAAGCTTTGGCTTGGCCCCTTTCAAATTGCTGAAATTCTTAGAGATAATGCTTTTCACCTAAATAGTTTAACTAGTGAAGATGTCCCATGCTTTTCAATGGGAAACACCTTAAGTATTATTTCCTCGCCTGAGCTATTGTAGCTCATCCCTTGTAAATATTTGTACATAGGTTAGGTTAGGTTTCTCTTGCTTTGTTGTTTTGCTTTTGTTGTTGTTTTGCTTGTTTCTTGGTTGTTTTTCTTTGTTGAGGGTGTCTTTTGTTCTTAGTACGATGGCCATGCTCGGCTTGACGAATGATTCATTTTGTTGCCCGCTCTTATTTGTTCTTTGGATAAGCATTCATTCCCAACTATCAATTTCTGAACGCCTCTGGGAGTTGGTTTCCTCCTTTGAAATTTGAACTAACCTAGGATTGTATCCTTATTGGAATCCTTTTACGCTTATCATGGATCATACACAAGAACACACTTTAAATGTTTCCAAGGAATTGTGTGGTAATTGCTAGGAAGGTTGGACAAGTGAAAAATCTTAAGTCTGCTCTAGTGACCACTGTGATTCCTAAACCCATTGTGAGCTTCAATGCTTACACAATTGAGTAAAAGAAAATAAAGTACTGCAAAGAAACATCAAAAATAAAAGAAAATAAAAGTCATAGTTATGCAATTATATGGGTGTACGAATAAATCTATCGGGGCTATGGACATCTGGCTGGCAGTAGAGCTATGTTCGTGTGGTCACAACGATAACTCCATCGGGGCTATGGATGTTTGACTGGCAGCAGAGCAATGTCCAGGTTAGTTTTGGGGTTAGACAACTTACGTAACTTGCCCTTTCCCGATTAGTAGTCGTCTACACAATCACTAAGGAAAAGAAATGAACTCACCTCACATACACTTCCATGATGACCCCATAACACAATTCAACCAAGGATCCCATCCTCAACCTGCTTCTAAGTTCACTTTTGGAAACTAGCCCCTAATCTGGGAAACCCGAGATTCAAGGTTCTAAATAAATATTTATCCCCAGAACGCTAGGAGCATTCTCCCAGCAGAGTCGCCAATTGTTATGCCTAAAGCACACACGCCCTGTTCGGAAATGGGACCCTCTCTTTTCACTTGTGTTGGGTCACTTTTGCTTTGCCTCATTTTGTGTACCCCTATTTTTGATTCGTAAGTGGTCAAGGAGCCCTAAAAGTATCATCTTTAGTTGACCAAGTTTCACCCCCTTTAAGTTTTCATGTCTTTTGTTCCCTCAAAAACTGCTTGGTAGTTTTCCCTTTGCAGTTTGGGCTGGCATCCTATGGGTCCACCCTTGTGGGTTTCCCTCTATGGACTTCCGCCTTGCCTTCCTTGGATGTCCACCCACCCTACCACTTCCACCACTCCCTTCACCATTGAGTCGCCAAGTTTGTGAACAACTAAACACTGATGGCTTTGCGCCTTATGGGCGCTGTCTTTCTCGCGACCGTTCCAGTTGAAGTGACATCTCACCAACCCAATCGTCCATCGTATGAGGATTTAATGAGGGGATTTAATGACTTAAAACTTATAAATAGCGGTACTGATCTATCATTTTCATAAACATTCCTTTCCAGAAGTGTCATAGCAACCCAGCCACCACCGCCTTCGCACCCGCTGAGATCCAAGGACGTTCCCTATGCATTCCTAACTGCTTGTTCTTCGGGTTCTTGAGGTAGGGTTTCCCTTTTCGTCCCCATGCTTATTGTTCATCATGTTTGGAAAATTGTTAGATTTAAAGGATAGAAAATGTTCAATCTTAGTAAATTGGGCCCTTGCGTGAAAAACCCACATCACCAAAATTGCTAAACTTGAAAAACTTGACCCAAAATTTTCACATGGAACTTCGCTTTATGGTTGACATTCTTCACATAGAGCCGTGGGATCTTACCGACCCACAAATCCATCTTCGCCATTGGGTGCTTCACACTTGAAACTTTGTGAACCCGTCTTGGTCATCTTTTGTCATTCACGGACCCACCCTTGTGGGGTGCCGCACACGGGGAGCCATTGTTTCCTCGCCATTAGCAAACAACTAAGCCTCGACCACCTTTTGCTTTGCGGAACCCGACCTTCCGTTCGCCCCTATATGGTCGAAGGATGCTAATTTCGAATGAGGCCATAATTTTCCCTTGTGAGTTGCGACTTGCGAGAAGCTGTTGCTTCCCCACTGTCTTTCGATGACCAACCGTTCACTGCCTCCTGCTGGTAGGAACCTGACATCCCATTTTCCATGTGCCCAATAAAATGCCTAATTTTGAGTGCAAATGTGAAATCACCCTTGTGGGAGATGCCTTGCAAGACTTCATCCCATCACTATCATCTCCCAACAGCCATCATGTGGCATTCTTCTGCCTCCCGAGTTCTAAAGTCTCCGCGGTTGTCCGGTCTGTGTATCCGAAATTGGCTAAGTCAAGAACTCTCATGGGTCTTCACCTGCGAGCCGCCCTCTGTGACCCACCATCCATCCCATGCTCCTCCTTAACAGCGAAGGCCCTCCATCTCCCCGTGCTATGGAGTCTACCATCCTCCTTGTCGTTGAAACACCAAAATGAAACATGATGTAAAACTGATGTCAGATGCCCTGCGCAGACCTAATGGTGTGGGCCGCCATATGTGGTTGGCCATCCCAGATGTCCTTTGTGTCATGTCCTCTCACCAATCTATTCCCACCAACCCTACCAAGTGACAGACATACGAAACCCTCCTCGGATGTTCGCACCTCCTGCGGGTCCCACTTGGCGGGACACCACCTGTAGACTTCTGCCATCCAAATGTCATTCCTTAACGACAGAGCCTCAGAGCGTCTGCAAGGTCTCCGACTTCCACATAGCCCTAACTTGCATACTTTGAGCCGTAACATGATAAATCCTTAATACCTCCTTGTCCTTCCCACATGTGCTAAATGCCTTAGGGCATTGACCAAGAGCCTTATCTTAGGTGCAAAAATCTAGGTGTGAGTCATTGTGCCTTCAACGTCGTCTATTTCTACTGCCTCCAAAATAGTCGCCAACCTAGGGAAACTTGCCTCCTTGGGCCCGCATTGTCCAATCTCCCCCAAATGAGAAGTGAATGCTAACACTCAATGAACATTATGACTTTTGGTGGATGATTTATCATCTCTAACGACTGTTTTGCAGGATTTCGTGAATGCTCCTCCCTAATTTGTGTTTAAACGTGCTAACTTCTGCTACTTGTGCAAAATATATGGAACCTACTGTAGGGCCTTTCAAAGCATCTATTGAGAAAGACAAAGGAAAGAAAGTAGCCAAAGTACCCTGGGGTAAGGAGGATAAAGACCAAATGAGATACAAGTTCCAAGGGGAACCCCTCAACTCTAAGGTCACCACAAACTGGCAAGAAATCTCAGATACTAATCTAGGACACATTAACATTGATGAATTCAAGCAAAGATTTTTGATTAGCCCCATAACAGAAAATGTTAGAAGAATCAGAAGCAGGGGATTGGCTAAGGCTGCGAGATTCCCACCTTCCCTCATAACCCCTGAACTTGTGATGGCCTACAAGGAGGCATATCAGGAAGACACAAAAACAATAATGGACAAGGATGGTAATGTACTGGTTGATATGTTTGTTAAGTCAATAGGGAAGACCTTTCACATCCCTACCTTCAACGAGATGGAGCAAACATCCAAATAATACGGTAAGCAGATGTGGGATGTTGATCCCCTCAAGTGCAAGAAGCTCATCAATCAATATTGGTTGAAGGAGAAGAGGGGCAGTGCAAATAAAGTACCCCAGGAGCTCTTTTGAAATGATTTCTATGAGGATTACCATGACTTGGTAACCCTATTAAGTAGAGCTATGGGCCTTGCGACCGCAACATTCTTTCAGGAGTGGATGTTATACTTTGTAGAAGAAATCATCCAAGGGAAAATTAAATTCTACTGGGCTGGAATGATTAGTGATTGCTTGCATGAGAAATTTGTGGCTATAAAGAAAACTTCATAGTTCTATATGACATCATATCTGGTCTATTTTCTCACCGACCATGCTCAATATAGGGGACTATTTCTAGCACCAAATCCAACTCCAGGGAGGGAGCTAAAAGTATATGACAAATACCTCCAGCTCCAATACAAGAATTTTAAGGACTATTGTAGAGTCAATGATGCCTTTATGGAGCATATCATTAGGCTACTTGGAGGTGATTTTGAAAGAAGAGTCTCACATAGTGCCAACAATTTCATCCCCCGCTTCAGCTTTCTATTCATACAATTTCCGAAGTTTACCTACATCCGAACTGAGGGTTTCTCAGAGAAACCATATAAGTTGCCCGGTACCCAAATGACTGACTGGTACTTCTTGAACTCTCTAGACAACTGCAGTATGCACACGCCCTCCTAAGAAGCAAGCATAGATTGGGGATCACATATCCCCTCACATATGGTCAGGGTATGTATGAGCTTCACACCTCCCAGTGTGCGGAGTACTCCAATAAGGAGCTAAATGAAAAAAACTTAGAGGTCTACACTACCAGACCACGAATGGACCCATATGGAAAGCTCAAGAAGATGGTCGGGATCGAATGCGCCCATCTACATAATATAGAGGAATTTTAGGCCAACTGCAAAGATGATAGGGAGGTTTTTATGCGACACTACATGCGCATAACAACATACGTTGCGAAAAAAGTGAAGTTGTTTCCAGTACCGGATCAAGTTGCTGAAGATGAAAATACTCTAGTAGATCCAAGGCATAACAACGTTGCTAATTTTTCACTGTTGGTAATCGACTAGGGTGAGAAAGAGGTCGACAATCTTGATATTCTGACAAAGCCTATTGAGGAAAGGATAAAATAGTGGATCAATGAGCAGGTTGATCAATTAAAGCTACAAGGAGTAACCCTAAAATACACAAAATTTGAGGATTCACATGAGAGTGAAACTGATAGTGCCTCTACCATTGGTACCCCAGTCAGGTGGAATTTAGTGTCTCCTCCCACTACACGTTCCAAGAAGAGAAAAGGAGTGGTTGAGCACCAACCCCAGCCCCAAGTATATTCAAGGAAGGCCTCAAAAATTGAAACTTTCAAAAAATCAAGGCAATCGAGCAGTTTCACAGGAATGCCCACCATTCAAGAGGACCTGCTCCATGAAGGAGAGGAACAAGAGGTTGAATAGCCAAAGTCTCCACTTGCTACACTTTTTTCCCCAATCGCAACTACTACTACCACTATTACTCGTCTGCTTGCTTCTCAGGCGATGGTTGCCACCTCTCCGCCTGTAGTGGATATTTCAGTCCACCTTGATTCTACCCCACCTACTGCAAGGGTCATAGCCATAGATTCCTCATCGGTTACCACTTCTCAACTCTCTTCCTCATCCATGTCTCTGTCATCATCTCTTCCTCTTGCCACCACGACAATGCCTACTCTCTCCCTTCCAGAGGCCTTTACCAAGTACATGCAAAATATCCCCTTAGAGCTTTCCAGAATGTTTACAAATCCTATGGTGCAAGTTGCCCTAGCTCAAGTTTTTGTTAGTTTCCATGCCCCTATTGTAATAGATCCCCCCATAATGGAAGCAATGATGCAAATCTCTGAGGAGTTGGATAAGAAAGAAAGGAAAGCAAGCAAAAGAATAGAGGAAGAGGAAGATGAATACCATGAGCATCCCATTTATCATCTAGTAATTGACGAAGTAGTGCATGAAGGGGAGGAAACACAATCCTCTGAGAAATATGTTGAAGGGTTAGGCACCAAGTATATTCTGGAAAAATTTGACCTAGAGCTGGAGGAAGAGTTGGCTCAACAACTTAAGGACATTGGGGAGGAAGTCGAAAGGAAGCCTTCCAATGAAGAGAAAGATACAAATGAGAAAATGGAGGATAGTAAACCTCCAACAGGGGAGAGAGACCAGAACCTTGAGCATGATAAAGAGATGCATCCTTCATAGGAATAGGAACAAGAGGAAAATGAAAAGAAAGAAGAAGATAAGCCTAAAGAAGAGGCTGAAACAAGAAAGAGCCTAGAAATGAAACATCATGAAAAGAATGGGCATGGGCAAGAAGAAGAAGAAAGAACATTTGAAGGGCAAGACAACCCAAAGGAGCATGCAACCACCAAGTCCCCGAGAAAAGAAACAGTGTTCATTCAAGATTCCAACAAAGAAGAAGAAGAAGAAGAGAAGATAGAGAAAAGGACTCTGGGTGACAAAATAATGCAAATTCAACACACTTGTGAGGAATAAGGTGATCATGAATCACGAAAAGGGGTATCTCATGTACCTGAATGGCTTGAGAGGCAATTAAAAAAGAAAAACCTGACCCCGATGGATCTGAAGGCAAGGCTGGAGGCCATCTTACCTCAAGCCCAAATAAGCACCAAGAAAGAGAAGAAACCAAGGGTTAGATCTCATCTAATAATGGATGCATCAGGGTCCAGGATAGTGAAAATAGCTACTCTAGTGATGGGAGAAGAGGGAGTTAGCTATAATATTTCTACTTTTGACCTGGGGACAGCCACAAGAGAGCAAAAGATTGACCATCTTCGGGGATCCGCTGCCACTATTGTGCACCAAATGAATAAGGATAAGACTTCTAAATAAGGTATAAAGGCACAAGTGGCAGATCTGATGGCTTATATTCAACAATGGTCATCAACTGAGGAGCTCCTCACTGTGTCATCGGACACCCCATTGTTGTTGTCTGAAAATTACATCAGTAAGCTAGAAAAGAGAATGAATTGGAAAAATGCTACCAAAGATTGGTTCCAACATGTGATATATAACAGAGATATGGGCATTGGAGTTGTTGCCAGAATAACAAATAAGTTCTAGGATCTACAAAAATAACTAGATCTGCTAAAATAACCTACCACCACTTCATCGAGATATACAGGATCACTTATCCTAAGCTTGAAGCTATCCTAAACATACCAGACAAATTGTGGGAGAAGGAGTTGGGCCTAGTAAAGACTGATCAGTGGCTTGTTGAAACATGGAAAATAAGCTTAGATCATCGAGGAGAGGTCTTGGAATGGGTGCTCCATGAGGTGGAGCTCGATTTAGAATGGGCCAAGGAACATAGGGCAGAGGTTGAGGACTATCTCAAGCTAATGACGGATTATGAAATGTCGGCTCTTTAGCTCGATGCAGGAAAAATCAGGTCATACTTCCATAAGAAGATGGAGAATGAAACAACCGATGTGCTAACAAAAGATTTCATTGAATTCACCACTAATGCTTTCATCCAGTTTGAGCAAATGGCCAAGGAAGCACCCAAGTGCTTAAAGAATTGGGAACACATAACAGATCGATCAAATAAATTATCATTTTAGATCCTCCAATCATACATAATGGAGTGAGATAAAATTCAAACAATGATCAAAAAATTTGTGGAGTATGCCACCACGCAAAAGGAAGGTAGAAATCATGTAATAGATGATGGATTCCTCATAGTGTAGTTGCAACAGAGTAAATTAGCTAAAAGATAAAAGAGTTATAGTGTTGCTTACTAGAGGACAAAATAGGCTAAAAGACAAAATATAATTTTATATTGTTATATATTTGGGGGTAGGTGAAACCCTAATTTATAGTGAATCTTGGCCATGCAATGAGATTAAATCTTGGCCACTCATTTTGTTTTTTGAAAACTATAAATAGGGGGTCTCCTCTCATTTTCAAGAGAGAGTTGAGTTGTTGTAAAGACATGTTGTTGGAATGTTAATAGAAATTCATTGATTTGGTGAATTCTTGAGTTCCAACTTCATGTTGCATGGTTCTTCTTCTCAATAGTTAGTGAATTTGAATGGATTAGCTTTGCTTTTCCATGTGTTTTAGTTTTCTTTAGTAGATTATTTAATGTTGTTCATTGGTTTTGAAGAATTTTGTTGTGTTTATGCCCTTCCTTGTTCATGATTTTTGTTTTTTATTGATGATAAAATGCAGTGTAAAGCTAGTCTAAACATTATATGAATGTTGCACTTAAGTTCTATCTCTTGTTCATGCTCTGTGATGAATGAAAGGTTGAAATTTGCAAACCTTAAAAGATTGCAAAAGTTTCATGAGACTGTAATTTGATTTGGTTAAGTGGAACTTTGTTTTGGGAAGGTTGTCCACTGTAGGGTCCTTCATTATCACTATTCATTGTTATTTTTAGGTCCAGGAACTTCTCCTCTTCCCTGCCCTTTTTCCTTTTTTTTAATAATGACTTTGAACAAGGTTCATTGCACATTGTAAAGCCAAATTTGAAGTTGAGATCGGATGTTTAGATTGTTGTCCTAAACTTGCAGCAAAGAGAAACCTTCCAAAAAAATTCATGAACTCCATCCAAGGATCCAATTCTTCTCCAGCCTAACTTACATAAGTTAGCCCTATGATTACAACAAGATCACATTAAACCAAATAAGATATTCCATGCATGTCATGACCTAACACCCAAAAGACCTTGGGGTAATTTTCAACAACTTATTTTTGGAGATTTCCTTTCAAGAGAGGTGATGCACCTATGCATTAATTGTGTTGAGAAGTGATGAAGCACCCATCAACAATCTCTTTCCCGAGGTGATCAAATCTCACATGGATATTTTCAAGTTGCGAAGGGATGCCAAATCCAAATGTGTTGATATGCCAAATGTCAACTCTCCCTGTATTTGTGAATATTTACAAGGTAAGATTATTAATGTGATGTTAATTACTTATAATAATAATTATGAGATTGTGGCTCTGAGAATTGTGTCGTTGGCTTCCCCTAAAATAAATTTCTTGATTCCTCATTTTTTATGGGCTTATTTTGAAGCATTGAGTAAAAGAGTTTACTGCAAGACTGGTACAGAGCTGAAGAAGTGGGTGGTTATGAGGAATAGCTCGAAACTGTCAAAATTTTTGCAGAGTGCTAAGATGGGTGGGCCGAGGAAGCGCATAGAGCCTCCAAATTTCCAAGCGCTCAAACATAATACGAACTTGTGGAGATTATTTGATAATGTTCGATCCTTTCTTTGAGTCTATGAAGGGCTATAATGAGAGCCTAACTACCAAGTTCACAAATTCATGGAGGAAGGGAAATGTTGCTATAGTTGTTGTCAAGTTTGAAGTGATGACAAGGTTTATCATGGAAGCAACGGGATTATAGAATCAAGGTATAAAGGTGGCAAAGAAGAGTGGGGCCGACTACCAGATATTTTTGGAAAAGTTTCTACATGATGGGGAGAATCTGAAATGCTTCCAAAATGGGTATGCTAGGTTAAAGCTTCTACCTCCCTACGCCTTGGTAAGTTTTTTTATCATGAGGTATTTTACATTGGAAGGGAGATACATGTCTGCACATGCATATCATTTCCCTTTGCTAAATCACATTAGGCATGGTGAAAGAATTAGTTTTCCCTTCTACTTATTATCTTCCCTGCAAATTAATATAGAGAAAGGTGCTAGCCCTCACCTACATCAAGGATTGGTGCTTGCTCTGTATAAGCATGCACTTGCGCTAAACCCTCATGGTAACCCTCTTGTTGCTAGAAATGAAAATCAAAATCTCAATGATGGAGACAATAAGGAACCCCTTGTGGATGCAAACCCTATTTAGGAACCTAATCCTTGCCTGCTCCCCATTGTAGCCACTAGAAGGGTGTTAATTCCTACTAATAGCCCTTCCCTTGTTGCTAATGTTTCAAACCATTCTACCCTGGTGACAAATAATTATTGGTAAAGGTTCCTTTGAGTCTGAGCTTGTGAAAGTGAATCTGTAGAAGAGAAAACACTCTCCTCTTCTCCTAGACTTACCCAATTCTAAGAAGTTTAAAAAAGATCCTAATCCTCAAAATGAAGTCACTACTATCAGTGAGGAGGGCATGCAAAAAGAGGATTTGAAAGAGAAAAAGCAAGGGCAAGGTAGTGAAGGTAGTGGTGGTCATAGGTCAGCTCACTTAGCTAAGGTTGCTTCTAATGATAAGAAAGGAAAACAAAAAATTACTATGTATGAAGAGGAAGACTTAGATATTGAAGAATTCGAAGCCCAGATAGATGAAGATTATGATGGGATGGATTTTGAGGATTCTACCTATGATATGGGGAAAGAGGATTCAAAAGAAGATAAGGAAGATGATGGGGAGGAGCAAATTGCAATGGAGGAGGACCAAAAGAATGATAATTTATATGTGTTGGATGTTGGGAATATCGACATTAAGATTAATATGGATGATTCTAGCATGGATTTTATGAAAAGTAGACTAACTTATTTGCAGGTACAGATGGACGACGTGGAGAAAGCCTTGGTCACACTGATGAAGGTGACTAATAGGCTGATGTGAAGGGTGATGTTTGGTGTTGTTTCTAGACTTAAAAATCAACAAGAAGCTGAAGAAATTGGGGAAGCTTGATGATGTGAAGGTGTTGGATGATTCAGAGGGACCTAACTGGAGGGAGTATATCTCCCTCATTAGAGAATATGGGGACCTGTTGAGGAAAGCCAATAAATATCTTTCTCTTTTGATGATGTTTAATGACTTCTCTCCTCTTTTCATCTTTTTGCTTCCAGATTTCGGACTGCTATTTCATAATAGCTTTGTTATGGCTTATGAATACTTGGTATATGGTGGATTTGATTAATGACTTTCATAGCTTTAAGTACTCTAGCAGTAACTTCATGTTTTTGATTAATAATGGTTGGTCTATGGTTATGGTTATGAATTATGACCTGTGTGCCACCCAGGATGTTGTTTTTTTATGCTGGATGGTGGTGTTCTTTCCCACCTTGTTTTTATTCCTTTTTGTTCATTTGGTTATAACCATGGGATCGGGGCCCTTTCCCTGCTTATCTAATAAAAAATAGCACCAATTTAATCAAATATGTAAATAGTATTATGTTTTTTGGCCCTTTCAAATACAATGGGAACCTCATAATTTGACTTGGATGCACCAACAATGATATATTTATAAATACAAATTCAAACCAAGTGTGAACCAAAGAAAATTTCTAGAGTCCTCCATAAAAATTTGTTTGATGTAAACTAATATATAGCTAAAGTTAATGATTTATGTCTTGCTAAATCTAATGGTGCACTCATATTTTTTCCTAGTTGCCAATATTTGAGCCGCTAATAAAAACCAAGCATTAAAATCTAAAAAAATCACCAATTCAATAACTTAGCTTCCTAAAATTAGATTTTGGTGAAATAAAAGTCAACTTTGACTATCTCGAGCCTTATGAATATAATGATGAATAATATATCACTACACTAATCATCAAAAAATAGCTCACACTCAAAACCTAGAAAACTAAGATCTCTTGCAAGCTTTTTCATCTTTCGAACTATTTTGGTTATTTATAATATATCATCAAAAAATACAAAAGAAAAATATATTGGATTTGTCAGAAAAAATGCATGGACATTGATATATCCCTAATTCTCTCAAAAAGTAAAAAAATATAGACTAGATAGGATACCATAGCTCTGATACCATTTTTTATTTTGCAAGAAACAAGAAATCAAGGAACACCAAATGCCATAGTGATAGCCAAAACATTGCTCAATACTAGATGATAGGTTGAGAAATTCTAATGTTATTTCCCATTAATCAAGAAAACAAAATACAATACAAATAATAGAGCATTAGAGAAAAGCATAGCTAGATGATTGTTGAAACATCAAAAAATAGGTTCTTCACTAAAATGGGGGTTCACCAATAGTTTACTAAAAAAGAATGGGAAAAATAGGGTGTAATGAACCTATCTTTCTCCTATTTCATTAGGAAATGAGATCCTCTAATGGTAGAATTGACTTTCAACCCTAGGTGAGTCAACCCAATTGGAGATCTTGCAAATTTCCTTATTATTGAAAACAAGATCAAATTTGCCTAAACAACACTTTTGGGAGATAAAAATAAAACAGTAAATGAAATCAAATATGCAATGTAAGACCTGAATCATTAGATGAAGCATAATACTAATAGAAACAACAAACTTCTGACAGATTTGAAGAAGGTAGGACACTAAAAAACCTATCACCAAAAGTGTCACAAAGCGTCGTGAAATGGTGAATGGGTCCTTGTACATAACGTTTCCTCAATTTTTGGGAGCCTCTAGTGATGGATCTAAGATGCCTTTTCCCACAGGTTTTACTGTAAAAATGTCGGAAATAAATTCGAGATCTGAGTTTCCATGGCCTTGACAACTTTTTGTGATAACTTTGACAACTTTTGCAATTTTACACTTTTGAAATCTTCAATTCCAATATTTTCTTCAACCTAAGACCTGCACATACACAAGACAGGGAAAAATTGTTTTTTTTGGTGAATAGGGGTTTGCCTTGGTCAAACCCCATTTTGGTAATTTTAATCTTTGAAATGAAATGAAACATGAATGGAATGAATGATGAATGAACAATGCTATGTTGCAACTCACCAAACCCTTGAATGAAGATCCTTAGAGGACTAAAGTCTAACACATCTCTCTAAAGTCTTGATCTTGCATGAAATGGCTTGATTGGATGTTGATCTTGATAGCTTGGATCTTGACTTGAATGCTTGAAACGTACATCACAATGTTAGCTCCAAAAACATGCATGAATACAAATAACTTTGACATGATGATCTTGATCTTGATTGTTGTTGTAAATGACTAAGAAATCTGCTCTTCAATGCTCTTGACAATAATATTTTCTCTTGTGAAAGATGCCTTATTTTAAATAACTATGTATTTATAAGTGATTTTATAATTTCTCGAAAATTAAAATTCAAAAGACAACAATTGCAACTTGAATTTGAATCATAAAATGTTGCCAAAAACATATTAAAAATTGGGGTCCTAAATTTAAGGGGGTCCTAGGACCTAAATCCAAGACACTCCAATTCCAAGGTAATGTAATTAATGTTTATAATTATTTAATACAAGTTTCTCTTTCGGGAAATGAAATTAATTAGACTTTTAAATGCATAATTGGGCCAATTATAGGCTTAATTAAGTCTAATTTAATTAAGGGACCCAAACATAGTGTGAAAATGTAAAGGTGTACATTTTTCTACACCACAATTGCATCTATAGGAAATGCAAATGAGGAGGAAGGTGGAATTTGAGGAGACAACACTCCTCCACTAACGATTATTAGCCAAAATGAGCCTACCTAAGCAAGCTAAATTAAGTGTAGGAAAATACCTAATAAATCAACGACAAGGAATAAAAACCTACACTAATAGTCCAATCCTATAAAGCAAGTATTTTTGAAGGGGGCGGGATAGTTAGGATCCTCACAACCTAATCTTGTACTACTTGAGCATTGCAATAGTCATAATATAGTTAGTTAATAGTACATTGGGTGGATTTATTTCACATTGGTTGTATTTCATAAATCTCTTCCGAAAGGATTTATATTGATATTGTAATAAAAAAATATTATTTAAGAATCATATGATTTAAGAGAGATTTTTCTCCAAGAGAAGTTGCTCCATTAAAGAGACATGTGATTCTTATTATTAATATAATCATATTTACATCTATTTTTTAAATATTATATTATTTTCAAATGTTCTATTATTATATTTGAAAATATTTTGTGAATTAAGATTCTAATAAAATAACACTTCAAAAAAATACCCAAATGCCACCATCATGCCAATGCAATAAGCGAAAATTTAAATAAATAAAAATTGCTTATGACATGCCAAAGCAATGCTTCTACACAATGCCAATCATGCCAAAAGGCTTCTTGTATGTGCATCTTGGTTTTCTGGACTTCAAAAAAAATTCTTAAAAAATATACTTTCACCTATTCCATGAGTTTCATGCTAAAGGGAGAGGAATAAGGATTTTCATCTTTTTCATCATTTGGAGCTTAAAATCTCAAAACCAATTATGACAAGTGCATTTACAATCATCCAGTTAACAGAGAATTCCATTAGAAGGTGACTAGAGGAAGATTTATTGCTATCCTTCAACTAGAGAAAGATAAGACATTTTTGGGTAGATTTTTTTTTCTTATTGGTGCATTTATTTTCAGATTCGATCATTTTTCCCTTTCATAATAGAAAATTACCAAACAGGTAGATTAGGGCCAAACTTCAGGGGTGCACAGATTATGTTGATAAGGTATGAGGCCATGTAGAAATCGCTTTCTTCCTGAACTGCTCTGAATTGTCTC
The DNA here is from genome assembly GCA_007115665.2 of Sequoiadendron giganteum. Classification (NCBI taxonomy): domain Eukaryota; kingdom Viridiplantae; phylum Streptophyta; class Pinopsida; order Cupressales; family Cupressaceae; genus Sequoiadendron; species Sequoiadendron giganteum. The sequence goes on along the minus strand of CM021104.1, from coordinate 675,295,168 downwards.
TGAAGATTCTATGAAGTTAGTTCTCCCCAATTTATACTATACCATGCCCTAATATAATAGCCAATAGTGGAACCCAAGCTGGATCCAAGTGCTCAAAAAATTTACACCCAAATAGCTTGCACATCAGAAACAGAAAATTCCTCACTGTGAAACTCGAAAATACTCGCCCTTTTAGGCAAATCCCCATCTGTAAAATCTTGCAAAACCTGAAAGACATCATTTGTACTCAGCCATTGTTGTGCAACTGTTCTATCATATTGTAAGATTGGGTTCTGAGAATTTGTTAGACTGTTTCCCCAAAAATCATCTCAATAGGTTTCTCAGAAGCATTCTTGATGAAATTATTGTCGATTGTATAGTATTTGAACATGTCAACCAATAAATCATTGCAAGGGAATGCATTGAATTTCCCTGCAACTCTATGCAAGAAAGACGTTTTGATCCTTACAACATACTATATCCTTTCATTGACAGTTTAAGAAAATCATTTGGGCTCTCTTCTTTATAATCCTTACTGAAGTAATATCATTTATTGAAGGATTTACCATCTCTCGCATGCAATGAAGTGTCTCTGTACTCCACCAACAGTAGCTATTTTTGAATCTCCTTTGAAGTCATTCTCTGTAACTATGAAAAATTGTTTGGATTCTGTGAATTGTATTTACACTTTCGTCTTCTCCCTCTGTTCTGTAATCGGATATGAACTTTAACCTTCATAACATTTATCTAACAGTTAATTTAAAATCATGATGATAGTCTTTCAAATTTGGATTCGGCCTCGATATTTTCCTGTTCCTTCCAAATTAAACTATGATCATGACCCTGCATGCAAGAGAAATAGGTACATAGATTAATTTGCCCTATTTTTTTGGGGCAAGTCTCAGTCAGCTTTTAAATTTTTTGTCTTCCATTGCTCTCAGAAAAGAGATATTAATATAGGTTCTTGCTTTCATGTTGAATTTAGCAAAATAATCTCATAGATAATATAAAATTCTTCATAAAAAAGGTTAACATGAAATTATTAAGCAATAGAAACTATTGAATCAATGTCATTCAATATAAATTTCCACCCTATAAAGGCATCATCATTCATCTTGCACAACCTAGAGGAAATTTCTGAGATCTGGAAATAACTCATGTTTTGTACCTTTTGTGAAGGTGAAAATATTATAAATTCTGGTTTATCTTGATCAGCATCATCGAAGGTATTATTAGAACCTAATTATGAAGTTTGTCTCTAATCACTTATTTGGACCTGATATAAAATTTCATTATGGTGGAAGCATAAATCTGCAAAAAATCATAAAAATCATGATTTTTAAAAAATCTGCAAGGTTCCCGATTTTTTCCTCCAAAAAATCCCAAATCCCAATTTTTTGGGTTTCGTTGACCCTGCAAAAAAATCATTGAAAATCGTGTTTAAATCATGATTTAAACGTCAAAAAAATGCAGAAAATCCGGAACCCTAAAATACGCGGAAAAAACCCATAAAACACGTGTTTTTTTGTTATTAATATGTCGTTATTTTCAAAAATTTCATTAAAATGTTTAAAAAATAAGTAGGTTTTGTCTATTTTTCTACATTCTTTTACGTTTTTTCTTTCAAATCCGATTTTTTTCCAATTTTTTCCCCCAAACAATTTTTTGCTGTTATCAGACTAACAATATCTTGGACTTTAGTTAAATTGTATCCTCCACGGGACCTAACATTGACATTGATTGATCGGTGCATCAATTCCATCAGCACTAAACAACAATAAATTGTTCATTTTGGCTCCAATATCCTACTAGGATGGGATAAATTTATGCAATCCAGTTCAGACAACCTGACTTACCATGACAGTGGTGCTAACCAGCATTCTTTAATTCCTCGGGTCTTATCAGCAGACCAACTCAATCAATAATAATGACAAGAAAATCAGGTAAATATCATTGATCAAAAACTAGTTGTATAAGTTTCCTTTCATTCATAGGTCGGGTCTGAAAATCAGTAAACGAATCATAAAAATGTCTTTGAGCTCAAATCAGATGCAACCTAAAAATAAATTTTGTTAAACGTCTTGTCTAAGATTCAATCGGGGAAGAAAAACCAAATAAAACCCAAAAAGGTATTCAATCAACATACGGATGTGATCTTGCTCTCGAATCAAATGGAAGACATTTATAAACAGAATTGTGAAATGAAGCCGTTGATCAGTCGAATACGTTAATCAATTGGGACCCGCTTGATTGGAAGATGAGGGTATGAGAAAGAAAAAGAATTCAAAATTGTGGAAAGGCTTCAGTATGAAATTGGAACGTACCACGAAGACAAAAATATTTAGAATTTTATATCATTCTATAAGATTGTTTTGTTATTTGATGTGGGAGTACGAGTCTTTGATTGAAATTTCTTCTGTTGAGAGTTACAGAATGTGGGATATTCATTCCATCAAAATCACTCAAGATGTCTACAATGAGACACATTCTAAATTTTATCTTAAATCTAAGATTTGAAATTAGATTAAAATGGAGAAAAATCATGAAAACAAACTGAGTAAAAGAATTCAAAACTAAATTTTAAGTCGGAAAAAGATTGAAAATACCAAAAGAATGGTGACCGAATTATGTACAATTGTTTTCAATTTGACTGACATTTATTGAAATTGAGTTAACTTATTTGTATTTTTCATTTATTCATTAAACCAATAATTTTATATTGCAAATGTTTTCAAGTTTTTTTCTTTTTCTTTTTCAGAAATCACCATTTTTATGATTAAACATTGTCCAAGTTTGATTCAGACTCTTTGACCATTAGAATTTAAAACTTTTTAATCACATAAATTAATTGTTTATCAGTTGACTTCTGCTCTCATAATTACTTTGGTTCTTAATTAAATTCAAATATCTTGATTTTAATCAGTATAATTAAACTTAATTTGTAAGAGATGTTAATGGGTTTCTAATGATTTTCATCTGATATATACTTTAAATGTCATCATTCTTCTAATTTGCTTTATACCAATAAAATCTAGAAATCTTTGACATATTTTGAATTCCATTTTAAAAAATAATCAAAATATACTAATTCAGTTCCAATATTTTATCTTTATGATTAAAATTTATATGACTGTATATTCAGGGGAATATTAAAATCCTGAGGGGAGAAATTGGAAGCGGCCATGGTTTTACAAATTTGATCTGGTTTCTGTGTTCACAAGAAAACATTGGTCATGATTATGTCTAGAAACAAAAGGTGAAATACTGAGCACACCTGATGTAATTTTTAATATCATTTTTAATTGGAACAAAGGTGTGATCGGATGAAGAGGTGAAGTAAATGATTTTTTTTGTCTGGTAAAGTTTTGGATGCAATGGGTATTTATTCAACATGATTTAAAACTAAAATGGCATCAAATCATTGACAGGAGTGCAGAAGAGGAGTTGAAGTTCCAGAGAAATGATGAAAGAAGAAAGTGCAAGCCATGGCAATTGAATATCAGAAAATGAAGCTTTTTTCAACTTATGGAGGAGAACACAAGATCATAAAGTCTGAACTCTGGCATGCCTGTACTGGAGCATCTCTGTAGTACTTCATAACAGTTATTAGATTAAAATTTATTTTATTTTATTTTTTTATAGATAAATACTGTCAAGGGAACAGCTCCCATAAAATATGAATAAAAAATTAGAAAAGATGCATGCCCTTGCCATCACAGATGCAGCACCAGACTATCCAAAATGGGCTGTCCAAACCTACTACTTACATAATAATCATTGAATCATTTTCTTTGAAGATGTTAATGTCATTTAGATTGAAAGAAGAGATTTCTTCTGCTTGACTTCAGTCCAGTCTTGTTCTGTTTTGACGGAGGAGACCGATGTTGTACAACCAATCCAGTTCTTAGATTAATATTAGTTATTGCTAACTTTTATAATTAATTTGGATTCAATTTAATTTAAATTGATTGTTTTTTGTTTGTCATATCTACAATATAGATTATGGGATTATCATTGTTTTTGCAGATTGAATAATTAAATTTTTATTTCAAAGTGGATATTTTTCAATTGCAATTGTATGTTAAATTAATTCTGTAAGTTGTTGATTACATTTTAAAATTTATGTTTATCTTGATTGGACTAATGTGTTTATGCTTTTCTACAGCAAGGGAGAGTATTATGGGGAGGATGCCATCACATCAAAATAGCAATATGGATGAAAACAAGAAAAATGCAGTAAGTTTGTTTTTGTCATTTTTGGTTAAGATCATTTTGACAGGTTGGACATCATATTTTTGTTATGGTATTTTCTAATTGCTTGATAGTTGTTTTGTTTATTTGCACATTGAAAATATAACCTTGTTTGATTTGAAGTGTTTTGGTCATTTTCTATTGATATCATTTAGCATCATTTCCTGCTAATATCAGTTGGTGTCATTTTAGTTGCTATGATCATTATTGCATCATTTGGAGTTCTATTTATACTAAGATGATATGTGTGAGATTTATTTTGATCATGGTGTCTTGATCCCATCATAAATATTTCTAACTTTTTAATAAAAGTTCATTCTAAGCTAATCTCTTGGAAAGGTAATTTTTAAGATTTTAAATACTTAGAAGGCATGTTGAGAATAGTGGGATGAAAATTGTAGCCTTTTATATTAAACTTTCTATTATGAAGTTATGAACATGAATTATTTTTAACTCTTGATGTAGTAAGAAGAAAAAGGATGGTCTTCTACTAATTGGAAATCGTATCTTTTATATGAGTGTTTGTCAATTGAGAAGTCTTATTACTAGATAAGAGGCAATATGTACATAATTAGTTTTATTAATTTTTTTTGTGAGTGCAAAGATATAGAGATGGAGAAAAGTTGTAGGGAGTTTTGGAATTATTTATCTATTTTTATAAGGGGATAATGAATGAAAGAGGGGTTCTTTCATTGTATTATGCATGCACATTATTTTTATTTTGTGTTGAAGGAAAAAGTTTCACATTTGAGGAGTCATTGTCAAGTCTTATCCTGTGTCTTTTAATCTAAATGAATATGCATAAAAAAAATTCAATCACTTTTAGATGTGATTTTATGGGTTGTAAAAATTAGATGTTCACTTTTATTTAGGTCTATATATCTCTATGAAGGAACATTGATTTGAAGGTCTTGTAACTCATTTTCTATGTGTGAACACCCTTTTTATAAGAAAGTGTTGAAGTTTGGTCATGCCTTGGAAATACTGATCTAGGATTTGGATAGAAAACATTGTGAGAGATCATATTTGATTTATATGTATTAAACATATCTTGTAAACTATATGTGGGTGTCTATTGTATGAAGTATTTTTATCTAAATATCCATGAAAATTTATAGGTTATAGAAGTGTTTTATATATGATTCAAGGATTCAAGACTATTTTGTGTGTGAATGTTGTTGCTTAATGAATATTGAAACCAATTAGATATCCTAGAGGCTTATGATGTTAGACTATAGGATAAAATGGGAACTCCTTAACTAGTTTGTTTCTTTTAAACCTTGAACATCTATAGGAACTTAGCATTGTGTTTGTTTGGAAAACATGGATAATAATTTTTTGATTTCATTATTACCAAACTTAATTCTTAATTGATGTTTTATGCTGAATAGCTCATCTTATTTCATAAAACTAGTCATAGTAGCAAAATGAATATGTGTTTGGCTCTTTTATTTTGTTATGACATGTCTACAAATGTATTAGCTAACTATCAAATCATGATTTATCCCTATTAATGTTCATTTGAATAGGGTACATTACACTATTTATTCCATTTTAGGTCCTATTCAAACCTAGTTAAGTTTTCTTAGGGAATTTAATTTTTATGTCTAAAGTCATGATTATGACACATGTTTTATAATCCTATATTGTCCTATGTAGCACTCTTGCCTATATAAACTAGGATTCTCCTGTACATTATTCAACTTGTGTACATTTTATTATTATTGGCATATCAATATTCTACTATTTTATCTTGTTAAGGTTTTTTGGTGTTACAAAGTGTTCCTATTCTTATGAGTCTTTTTGGTAACTTCAACATGGTATCAAAGCTTTGAATCTACAATCCCCTTCTCTTTTTTGTAGAGATTCTACCAAGAAGTTTCATATATTACACCGTAGATGAAATATCACTTTGTACAATTGAATCTAAAAAGCTCAAATTTGTATGGATCGATAGTTAACACAATAGGGTTTGGTGATAGTCACTATTAGAGGTTTTTCTAGAGTCAGAAAATATCTTACTGTATATTTTTTTTACAATCACATGATCCATATGGACTCTATTCTATTTGCATCTAAGTGATGTATATTTTTTACACCATTTTCATGTTTTATGACATATTTGGTTGCCTACATCATCCTTAATTTTGGTATGGTTTATTTTTTTAAATTATTTTACCTCCATCAATAGTTATAATCTACACTATCAATGTTGCAAGGATTACACCAACATGTACCATGGTATAGTCATGATGTAGACACTACACCAACAATATTATCCATAATCTGTGTTCAATAAATCGTTATGTGGGGGGGCAATCCTTGGTCATAACTAGAATAGTGAGCACTTAATTTTTTTTAGTCGCTTTGTTGGGCCATGACACTGTTGTTTGATACTTAGTCAATAATGGTCCTCTTTACTACCTATAGACACTAAAAAATGCTCTGAGCTTGCAAGCAACATTTTCCTCACTAATTTGAGTCTTTTCTACATAATTAAATAATTTTAATTATTTAATTATTTGCTATTGGCATATTCTTCTATTAATTAAATAATTTTAATTATTTAATTAATTCCTTTTATCTTTATTCTTCTTTTGATTATTTAAATAAATCTTATTAAATAATTAAAATTATTTAATTTATTTATTTTATCTTATTTATTTAATTGCATCACTAATTGCTTTATTTTATCTTCTTTAATTAAATAATTATTCATTTAGGTTTTTCTTCTATAATTAAATAAATTCTTATTCATTTAATTATTTATCATTTCATCTTCTCTAAAATTAAATAATTCTTTCTAATTATTTAATTATTTATCATTTCCCTCCATCAATTATTAAATAATTATTTCCAATTATTTAATATTTCATTTTCCTCTTTTCTTCTATAATTAAACCATTATTTTTAATTATTTAATTATTCATTAACCCTCTCCTAAATTAAATAATTGTGGTAATTATTTAATTTATTCATTCTTATCCAAGCCCTATTTCTCACCTAATTTCTTGGATTGTGGTCCCTTCTTCCCATCCTTATCTCTTTTCTTCTCAATTAATCTCATCCATTGATCATCATACCTCATCACTCAATCCTCACCCTTCATTTGAATTAGGATTTCTATAAAAATAACCTATCAATTCCATTTCAAGGTTAACCACAATCTTCAATATTTTGCTTCCAATCATTCATCTTGAGGAACCACAATCTTTGAAATTTTTCTATCATTTATCTTGAGATCTTGCTATTAATCATCAACATTGAGCTTATCATACATCTTGCACACTACAAATCTAAGAGAAAACAAAGCAAGATGGAGAAGAGCAATGAAGGAGAATCAACTATGGCATAGGAATTAACGTTTTATTGCTTTATCATTTGATTTCTATTGTCATTTGTGCTTCATTGTTAGATTAGGGTCATTATGGCTTGAATTTAGGTAGTTGTGTGGTTGCTATTAAGGATTCATGCCTTTCCCCCAATTTTCCCTATCTACAAATGGGTGAACCTGACGTGAACTAATTAGATTTTGTGAAAATTTTAAGAAATTTTGAGTTTTAGGTGTGTGTCGCAATAATTTTGAGCAATGTCACAGTCGTTCGTCTAAACGCTGCAATCGTCATCTGCAGCGACACATACGAGGTTTGTTGCACCACATTTTTCGCCCAAAATGCACATTTGATTGCGATCTTGAAATTTTCATAATTGATTCATTATTGAGTTTTTTTTTTTTTTTAATTATTAGACTGCAGGAATCGGGTAGCACGACCCCCTATAAACTGTAGTGCACCTGGTAAAAATTTTAATGTGACCGACAGTTCTGGTGCGACACGCCCTCCGGTACCACAAGGGTGGGGGAGACTAGACCTCGTGACCAACCTCCTGCAACAGGATAGGTTTAGCCAACCGAGCTAGGGCCCCAACCCCTTCATTATTGTGTTTTTGATCATCTTATAGGCATTTGGTTTTTTTTTGACATTTTGATAGTGAGCTTACATCATCTGCATCATTAGATTAAATGTTATTTTTTTAGATCTTTGTGACTTTTTAGCTATAGATTTTTGCACCACATCTATTCCATCAAATGTCACATTCATCAAATTTAGCACCACAGTCGTCATTTCCAGAACTGTGGTTGCCTTTTCTAGCACTACATTCATCATTTTGTGAGCCGCATTTTTTATATTTTGTGATGCATATATGCATCGCAGTCGCTATCTTAAACACTACATTCATCTAATCTGGCACTGCATTTGACTATCAAGCAAAAGCAGGGTATAAAATTGAGTTTTTTTCCATTTTTATGCTTTTTGCATCCAATAGGGCAAAGCTTTCTGGTTACTGATATTTGAATTTTAGTTGTGTGGCAAACATTGGGAGAAGACTTTGAAATAAACTAATAATCCAATTTCTTGTAGGTTCCCTTGTGTGCTTGTGATTTTTAAATTAGGAACATTAGGAATTGGTGCTTAAAAAGAACAAGTGTTTTCCATGTTTTGTGCACTTGCACACATGTGAGTTAGTTATCGAAAGTGTGTTTGTATAAAGTATCCTCTCCCCTTGCACTAAGTGTGATTCTTGGGCGATGAGAAATAGCGGTAGTGTATTATCTTAAGTGTCCTCTCCCCTTGCACTACGTGTGATTCTTGGGTGATGAGAAAAAGAAATACATAATCTTTCCCTTTTTTATTTTGAGTAGGGAGGGCCTACCCATGGAGTTTCACCCCAGGGAATGACCCCCAATGTATATACCTCTAGTACACTATATAAAAGTGAAAAAATCGAAAGGTGAGCTCAATCCACTTGTGCCTTAGGGGGTGGGTCTTATGGTCTCAGGTGATTTCGATCACGGATTAAAGACTTTGGTCTTCCATTTCTACTAGGTCGTGGTGTTCTTCAGAGTTCCTCCACTATGAACCATTGTGCTTAGAAGCCTAAGACCTTTTTGGCCATCTATTATTTGTGGTTCATCGTGATAACATCATCACGAGAAGTTACTTACCACGTATGGTGCTTGGTTGAGGTGACACAATTCCTTGTTGGGATTCATCCTTTCAAGGTGAGGGGTGTTAAGGTGGTATATGACCTTGGCATACCCTAGTTACCCATTCCTTGTACTCATGTTTAAAAACATCGAAAGGTGTGGTAAGCCCACTATAGTAGATAACACATTACTACTACATAGGTTGTGCTTGCTTATATTGTTTGTGAACCGAGGCCTAATGAGTTTTATGGAAAAAAAACTTGCAAAATACTTTATTTTCCAAAGAGTAAAAGAGTCAAAACAACCAAATTTGTCTTCTAAGTGTTTGTTGTGTTTTATGATCAAATCTGGAAATTTCCCTAAATAGAAAACCACTTAGAGAACATCAATTTTAGACCAAAAACCAAAACACCGTAACTATCAGATATAACACCATAATTGTCAGACATAAGACCACATCTATCAGAAAACCCTAGAAAGCCATAAACTAACATTTGCATGTGCACCGCAATTAACTGATACTACAGCTCAAGTGTTTGATTTTGCACCACATCTATTGGGTTGTACGCTACATTTGTCAAAATTTCAAATTTTGGGGAAATACCTTGTGCATCCAACTTTCAATTTCCTTTTAGACAGTGACCATATAGTCAAACCCAATACCTATTCAGTCTACCTTCTACATTTTACCATTTGCCTTAGTTTAGCTTGCATGTCTTAGTTTGTGTTTGTCATCTTAGCTTATTCATCATCACCTTTGAGTCTTGATATTAGGAAGCTTATCATACCTTTGATCAAAATTTAGTTGCATATTTGGGTGTCTTGACCTTATCATCTTTCATGTATCTTATCCTTAGGTTGGGCTCAAAATTCATGTGTCTAGTTTAGGTTCACATTTTATCTAATCATCATCATCATCTTGGTTATCATCTTCTTGAGGTCTTGGAATTTAGATTTGTTACTTTAGGTCATCATTGTTTCCTTAGAATCCCTTCTTAAGGTCCAAAGTTTCATTTCCTAAGCATATCCATAGTCTCATTATTATTTGGCATATCCCAAAGCATAGTCATAGTTGCATTGCCATCTTGCATCTTTATATCCAAAAAATCCCAAAAACAGAGCATAGTGTCATTATCATTTTGCATCTCCATACTTTGTTGCATTCATCCCAAAAATCTCAAAATCCAAAAAAAATGAAAAATACCAAAAACCAAAATTTCACAAGTCTTATATGGTCCTCACTAGGTCACAAAGGAAATTATGGATCCCTCAAATGACCCCAACTTTAATCCTACTAGCACCATGAATTTTGGGTCATCTTTAAACCAACCATCGATGTCATAACCTCAAGTTGCAAATCCATTTACCAATCTTACATTGAATGAGGTGGAACAAGGGTTAACTCAAGAGGAAATTGGCAATGCTTTCCAAGATCCTAGGGTATTGCATATCATAGATGAGTGAAAGGAAGCCAGGTGCATGGAAGCAGCTTCCTACACTAATCTAAGTAGGGGAGAGTTACAAAAAATACTTTAAACACCTTTATAGTTATAGATTCAGAAGATGCAAATTCAAAAACTTAAACAACATAAAGAACAATGCAAACCATAACATAGTGTTTACGTGGGAAAACCCTTTTGAGAAAAAACTCACACTCCAAATCACGTAGCTCAAATGTTTTATCGACAATAGTATAATAGTTATAATATAGTCTCAGAGAAATGCTCTAGAGTCTTCACACTACGAAAAGAATCTGGTAGAATTTTGACAACATAACAACATGTCAGCTTCTTCAAACTTTTCACCATAAAAATGAACTCAGTCTACAAGTATTTATAGCCTCTCAACATGAAATAAGGTTCCCAAAACTTTCCCTTACCAAAACTCACTCCCAAGGTGTGATCTTGGGTTTATAATGACATGTTATCATAGTCAAAACCCATGATTTATGCAGTCTTTCCAAAATCAGCACCTATCCCATAAAATAAGCCACTACTCCACATGCAACATGGGCCTACATGCATGCAAATATCTTGCATTTGTAGGCACCCTCATCACATGGGTCCCACCTATCATAGCTAACTGGCAATCTGTCATTCTTGACTTTTCCACTATTATAATATGACATAGCAAGTTGTCGTAGCTCATTACATAGTAACATATGACAAATACCACCAATTTAGGCATAAATTAAGGTCCTCCAAAGCGGACCCCTACCTCCATTAATTTAGCTTACAAATTTTACATGTCACATACCATGTAGGATGCCACATCACCAACAAGTCCCACAATGTGACAATAATTTAGGTAGGCTAATAAACATTATGAGATAAATAAATACATTACAAAATAATAGTAAATGCTAGGACTCTAAGGTTGAGAAACTCTAATCCCAACATTCTCCCACTTGTCAAAGACCTGCAAGAGTCATACAAAATCATCTACTCAGAGCCCCAATGCCCATGGAATCGAAACACCATCTGAACTTCTTTGTGCTCACTAGTTTCATCAGTGCATCTGCAACATTAACTGAAGTGTCAACCTTCTCCAAGTTCACCTTTCCATCTTCTATCATATCACAAACAAAATGATACTAAACATCAATATGCTTTGTTTTGGCATGGAAGGTAGGGTTCTTTGCTAAACAATTGGCACTCTAACTATTGCAACAAATAGTAATCTATCTTGCATCTAAACCAATATAAAAACACAATCTCTTAAGCCAAATGGCTTCCTTGCAAGCATGATTAGATGCCATGTACTCTTCTTGTATCGTTGACAAAGCGACTACAACCTGTCACTTGCTCATCCAACTGATAGCACCACCAAACATCATAAATGCATAACCACTGGTGGATCTTTTATTTTTGATTCCACCTTCCCAATAAAAATCCACATATCCATGAATACTCATAAAATGATGATGTCCAGTACGATAACCATAAAAATATAAGGCATGCTCAGAAGTACCCTTCAAATACCTAAACACTCTCTTAACTGCATCCCATGTACTCATCCAAGATTAACCATAAACTGATTAAGGACTCACATTGCTTGGGTGATTTTTGGCCTCGTACATACCATAGCATACATTAAACTACCAACAACACTCGCATACGGTACTCTGGTCATTTCCTCCATCATAATAGGATATTTTGGACAATCATTCACATAAAGCTTCATCCCTTGCATCACAAGAACAACTAATTGTCTACAATCATCCATGTTGAATCTCTCCAACACTGAGTTCACATAATTGCTTTGGCTTAACCAAAAATTTTTTTTAGCTTTGTCTCTCATGATCTCCATCCCTAGAATATACCTAGCTACACCTAGGTCTTTCATCTCAAACTGTGTTGACAACTGAGACTTCAAATCTAAAATCATACTTTTACCATTCCCAAATACAACATATCATCTACATATAAAACAATAATGAGAATGCAACCATTTTCAGATTTATAATACACACAATGGTCGGATTTAGATCTCAAAAATTTCTTAATGACAACACATAGGTATCCAACTTTTGGTACCACATTCTAGGAGATTGTTTCAAACAATATAGAGACTTCTTCATTTTGCAAATTAGATTTTATTTACCTTTGACAATGAAATACTTTGGTTGTGACATGTAAATATCTTCCTCGAAATCACCATGAAAGGATTTTTTCTTCACATCTTTATGTTCCACTTCCAAATCATATGTTGTTGCAAGTGATAACAGGAATCGAATAGATGTCAGCTTCACAGCAGGAGAGAATATCTCACCATAGTCAATTTCCTCCACTTGAGAATACCCCTTAGCAACCAACTGTGCCTTGCACTTCTCAACATTGCCATCAAGACCACACTTCTTTTTTAACACCCACTTACAACCAACGGGCTTACATCCATCAGGAAAAGATACTAGATCCCAAGTCTTATTTTTCTTCAATGTAGCCATCTCCTCATTCATGTATTTCATCCAAGAATCTGCATAATTCATATCCATAGGCTCTCTAATAGTCCTAGGCTCATCAATGTTAGCAATCAAAGAAAAAATGCAACTAGAATCCAAGAAGGAATAACCAAACCTTTCTATTTTTCACCTAACACGAGTAGACCTCTTCAATTCTTCAGGTTGAGTTTCTTCTTCTTCTTTAGAACTTTCAAAGCTGCTCGATCTCTCCTCATCATCAAGTCCTATAGGAGTATGTATTTCAACTTTCATTGGAGTAGGTGGAACCCAAACTACCTCCTTCTCTTTCTCCTCTTTCTCCAGTTGCATCTCAATAGTGGAAGGTTTTATCTCTCCCAAAATCACACTTCTGTTGTAGAGAACCCTTGGGCCTATGGATCCCAAAGCTTGTACCCCTTCACACCGACACCATAGTCGATGAAGATACACTTAACCTCCTTGTTCTCCAACTTAGACCTCTTCTCAAGTGAAACATGGGTGTAAGCTTCACAACCAAATACTCTGAGATGTCTTAATGAAGGATTTTTACCAAACCATGCCTCCATGGGTGTCTTTTCAACAAGCACCGATGTAAGAGATGTGTTGATCCGATAACATGTAGTGGCTACTGCTAAAGGCTAGCACCACTCATCATACTCCTACACCTCTCCATCAACATCATGTTTATCTTCTCTACAACTCCATTTCGTTGTGGGGTGCATGGAGTTGTCTTATGTCTCTCAATCCCATTCTCTTTACAAAACTTTTTGAACTTTAGTGAACAAAACTCACCACCATTATCAGTCCTCAAACATTAATCTTTCTACTAGTCTGATTTTCTATCAAGGCTTTAAATTCCTTAAACTAACTAAATACTTCAACTTTCCTCCTAAGAAAATAAGTGAATATCCTTCTACTGTAATCATTTATGAAAGATGCAAAATATATAGATTTAGATAACGAAGGAACATTCATAGGACCAAACACATCTAAATGAACATAGTCCAAAACCCAAAAGACTTATGAGAACTAGAGTAAAAATAAAAACAACATTGTTTTCCATAAACACATGTTCGTAAAAGTTGAACTCAAGATTACAATCATCAAGGCCTTCAACAAGGCTCTAAGACCCTTCTCACCAATGTGACCAAGTTTTTGGTTCCATAACATTGTCTTCTCAATAATAAGCTTCATTTCCAATGAATGAGAACCCTTAGGTACCCAAAATGCACGACCATCAGATGTTGCAATAGACTTCTTCTTTGCATAATCTGACGGTAAGGATGAAGAATCCAAAGGTCTCTTCTTCGGTGTATCAAAAGAGCTATTGCATTGAACCATGCATGCATCCAACTTGTACAAGGTGTCAATCCAAACACCCTTAGCCAAAACCAGAGCTCCTCTTGTCATCTTACATCCTCCACCAAAGAAAACAACTTGCACTCCTGCATCATTCAGCTTACTCACAGAAAGACAGTTTTATGTCATACCTAGGATATGCAAGACACCATCTATCCCATTCACTCTTCCATCAAGGAATCTAATTTTGACTCTTTCACAACCAATGATCTTCAAGTGAGATTCGTCACCTAGATATGCCTTCCCACCATTGTATTCCTCATACTTTGAGAACCAACCTCTATGGGAGGTCATGTGGAAAGAAGCACCTAAGTCTATCAACCACACATCTTCTAATGCATGGGTTTCCAAGGCTACGCAAAATGCATCTGTGTCATCCTAAGAGGATTTTCAGAGTTGAAATCAAATAAATTCTTCTTGCCTTTCTTCTTCTTCTTCTCTTCCTTGCACTTTTTTTTGATATGACCAGTTTTGTTGTAGTTCCAACACTTCACCTTGGACTTCCCAGGAGACTTATGTCTCCCCAAAGATTTTGAATTTGATTTCTTGTCCTTCTTATTGCATTTCTATTTCAATCTACCATGAACAACAAGGGCCTCCTTAGCCATATTGGAAGATTTTCTTTGCATCTCTTCAGATAACAACGAAGACCTTATCCATATTGAAACTGGTGGTTGTGCTTCCAATAGCCATTACAAGGTGGTCACATAAGTTTGGAAATAAACACAATAGGATCATGCAATGATCCTTCTCATCAATATTATCTCCAATGGAACCCAATTGAACTATCAACATGTTGAATGCATTCAAATGATCTGTTATAGATCCTCCATCTTCCATCTTCAAACACTATAGTTTATTTCTCAGGAACAACCTATTTACCAGGGATTTAGCCCGATAAATGTTTCCACATTTCTTCCAAAGGTCTTTTGTAGTTTACTCTTCATGGATGTTTAGGAGGATGGAATTAGCCAAAGAGAATCTAATCAAACCCTTGGCTTTCCTATCCATAAGATCCCAATCTGCCTAGGTTGTTGCAGGTGGTTTAGTTCTGGATATTGCAGCCCACAAATCTATGTCTACGAGTATATATCCTCCATTTTCATTTTCCACTATTCAAAGTTTCCACCGTTAAAATTTTCCATCTCGATTATTTTGGATGTTCTTGCCATTTTTTTCCTACAATAAGGTTATGAAATACCCTTCTATAAAATTGCCACTGAAATAAAGATCAACTCAAAAAAACCCTCAAACCCAATAACAAAATCAAAGTTGTCCAAGCTTTGATACCAACTAAAAGGAAGCTACGTGCGCGTAAATAACTTCCTACACTAATCTAAGTAGGGGAGAGTTACAAAATTTTATTTTAAACACCTTTAAAGTTACAAATTTAGAAGATGCACATTCAAAAACTTAAACAATATAAAGAACAATGCAAATAATAACACATTGTTTACGTGGAAAAACCCTTTTAGGAAAAAACCCACTCCAAATCACATAGCTCAAATGTATTATCAGTAATAGTATAACAATTATATTATAGTATCAAAGCAATGCTCAGGAGTCTTCACATTATGACAATAATATGGCATAATTAACATAACAACATGTAGGCTTCTTCAAACCTATCACCATAAAAATGCACTAAGTTTGCAAGTATTTATAGCCTCTCAACATGAAATAAGGTGCAAAAAACTTATCATAACCAAACCTCACGCCCAAGGTGTGATCTTGAGTTCATTATGACATGTTGTCATAGTCAGAACCCATTATTTATGCAATATTTCAAAAATCAGTACCTATCCATAAAATTAGTCAATGTTGCACATACAATGAGCCTGCATGCATGCAAATACCTTGCATGTGTAGGCACCCTCATCACATGGGTCCCACTTGTCATAGTCAACTAGAAATCTAGATCATTCCTGACTCTTCCACCATCATAATTAGTCATAATATAACATAACAAGTTGTCATAGCCCATTACATAGTAACTTATGAAAAATACCACTAATTTAGACACAAATCAAGGTCCTCCAAATTGGACACCTACCTCCACTAATTTAGCTTACAAATTTCACATTTCACATACCATATAGGATGCCACATCACCAGAAGGTCCCACAATGTGACAACAATTTAGGTAGGCTAATAAATATATGAAATAAATAAATACATTACAAAATAATAATAAATTCTAGGTCTCTAAGGTTGAGACACCCTAATCCCAACAATGAGCTTGTCGTAGTAGATCCTAATCGATATTTTTTAGCACTTGCTCAAAATAGTGCCAAACTTCCCATTGGTTTTGACATTTCCACAATCATAGAGGGAAAAAAACAAACTCAAGGTCATGTCCATAAAACACTTCCACTAAACCATCCCACTTCACAACAAATGCACTCTAGTATGCCACTTGGTGGAGCTACACATAACATGACAACTATTAACATACCCCCTACTCTAATATTTGGGATGAAAAGTACAAATCCAATAGCCAATACACCAATTCCCTCATCCACAGATCCATTTTCTACGATATCTAACGCCATGGGTACCTCATTTGCAAATCCATTTACCTCATCGTCAACTCAAACTATCACACCATCAACAATACTATGTCTATGGGTCAAAATATCACAAACCAAAACCCACCAAATAAGACACGGAGGATTTATATTTTCACACCAAAAACAGAACCCCAAATGACCAACAATAAACCAAACACAAACATGTCTTTTGTTTTAAGTCTCAACTCTAATACACCTCCATCTCAACAACATATCAATTCAAATCCCAAATTCATACTATAATACCAACAAATAAACCAAAATCCATCCCAAAATCATACTAGTTCCAATACCATGTTCACATCTCACTTCCAAGAAGGCAATGAAAATCCTTCCCAACAAAACATCCAAATCCAACATTCCCAACCAACTTCGAAAACCAAAACCCATCCTCGTACAATCACCTCAACACATTCAACACAAACACTAATCCTTCCATGCAAAATCAACCAAAAATGCCACCATCACCCATGGACACTTTGGCACAACAAATTCAAACATTGCAACAAAAATAATCCAACATGCAAGTGAGTGGAACAAAGAAAATTTACTCCATTGAGGAACTATGTCCTTATCCCTTTGATCAAAGCATATACATGTCTCCTTTCCCTCAACACTTCAATGTACCAAAATTCAACATATACAAGGGAAAGGGAGATCTAGTAGAACATGTGAGAGAGTTTCATACTACTTGTATGGATTTCACATTTTACCACACATACTTGATGAGATTATTCCCACCTAGCCTCTCGGGGAAAGCTCTAGAGTGGTTTACACATCTAACTCTAGGGATAAGAACATGGAATGAACTAGCTGATAATTTTTTCACATAGTTCTCCTACAACATTGAATGTGATATGACCCTTGCAAAATTGTGTACAACCAAAAAAAAAGATAGAGAATCATTCACATCCTTCTTCCAAAAATGGAGAATTATGGCTAGAAAATGCCCATGTCACATACCTGAAAAATAGTTAGTTCATATCTTTGTCAAAAATCTCAATACAAACTAATGCACCAACTTCAAATCCATTTTTGCAATACCTTTGAGGATGTCTTTGAAAATGGTGTTTCTATTGAGAAGGCACTCCTTGCAAAAGGCTTCAAATAAAATCAAAACACTTCTAATGACAAAAAAGAAAATTGGTCTAGAAACAAGAATGACACAAATGATGGAGTAGTAGATGTGAAAGTTCTAAACAAAGCCCATGCCACCATTCATTTCAAAGGTCCTTCTACATCAAACAATCAACCAACAAGTCATTATCAATCCATAACAAAGAGGTCCTCCATAAACAAACACACAAAGACGAACATACACACCTATAGGGTAATCCATTGAATTGGTTTTGAAGAAACTGATGTTATCGAATGTCATCCAACTCCCAAAAATCTGACACTATGAACCATAACCTCTCAAACTGTCTTGGTGGAATGACAATGATTTTTTTGAGTACCATCAAACAAAATGACATAATACATCCTCATGCTATAAACTTAAGAACATCATTCAAGATCTCATTGACCAAGGTGACATATCTATAGACAATTCACAAGGGTCCTCGAATACAGATCATACTATTTTCAAAAATCCCTTCCAAGATCATGGATCGGGAAAGGCCTCCGATTCAAGAAACAATACAAATAACGAAGCCAATTATACCAATATTTCATATGGGTATACCATTAATAACAATTGATCCCTTGATAATAATGTCTCTACCATCACCATCAAGAAGAGTCTAGAATGTGTTGTTACAACATAGAGATCTGAAGTGACCTTGCAAGGGGCCACTTCCACTCCATAGTCTAAATCTCAATACAATCTCTTAGATCATTTAGGGAAAACTCCCACATAGATATACATCCTTGAGTTACTCTGCATATCTCCCAAACATAAAGCCATTTTGGACAAATATTTCCAAGATTTTGTCCCTACAAACCTTAATGTCAGTCAATTTCAAGCCATGATAGGGTTCTTAGCTACCACTCATCACGTTACATTTTTTGAACAAGATCTTCCTACAAAAAGGCCAAGCCATAATGATGCATTACACCTTGAGGTATTCATTAACAAGCACAAAATCAGATGAGTCTTGGTAGATGGTGGAGTAGGTTTGAATATATGTACATTAAAATTGTTCATAACATTGGGATTATCTGAAGCTTGCATAGACACATCTAAGAAAATTCTCATAAGGGCTTATGATGACATATAACATTCTTCTAAAGGCATTATTACACTTTGTATAAGATTTAGACCAGTTATTCAAAATATAGTTTTCCAAGTCCTAGATCTGGACCTACCATATAACCTTCTCCTTGATCGTCCATGGATCCATGACATGAAGGCTATCCCTTCCACCTACCATCAATGCCTTAAGTTTCCTTTCAATGGCACCAAAATCACAATCATATGTGACCCTAATCTCTTCCAATATTGTAGCAATCTTAAAGGAACACCCAAACACCAAGTGTCTATCATCAAGAAGCTTCATTTTCCACTTTATCACATTACATTGATCCCTCTTTGTTATCCATATCTTTCATTCCATCAACTCCCCTTCCCGAAGGTAAATTCCAAATCCAAGACCAAGGACATGGAGAGTGTGACATTGAGAGTTTATTTTTCATTGGGAATTTACCTACATCACCTAAGTCCTATGGTAAACAAATTCAAAATGAATTGAAATTCATCATCCATAACCCTCACACTACCTTCACTAAGTGGGGTGAGCTAAGCAAGGAAACTATAGGTGATGATATTTCTATGTAGATCTCTAAGGATGAAGAAGACACTTAGCCAATGCAAATACTAGTTGGGCAATATGGAAATTTTTTTGAGATCATGAAACAAAAAGGTTATGATAGACATAGTAGACTTGGCCTACATAAGAATGGAATGATATAACCTCTATTTCCTCCTAAGTTACCAAAGAAAAAATGGCTAGGATATACACCATTAAAATTGAGTCCTCATACTAAGTTACTTTGAGGGAAAGACACTAATGTTTCTAATGATGTCGAGACATCTAAGGAAAATATCGAGACCAATACCCCTGAACTCAAATGTATTGATGGTCGAGCTTGGATTGAGACCTTTTTGGATCCTAATGATACCTTTGTATTTACCTTATGTTCCCTATCATTGAGATATACTGATATTGATGATGATTTACCCCTAGTCTACTTGCAATTGTTAGATTAGGACCAACAAGGACCTTCAAGCTTAGACATATTGAAAAATGATGAAGCAATAACCGAGTTTATGGGACTTCGAGAAGGAATACCTAGTTGGGATCACAAAGTTGGGTTCATCATAAAAATTGATAACAAAACTTAATTTGGGGAGTATACTCCACCCTCTAGTCGCAAAATTAAAAAAATAAAAAGAATAGGTCTCTAGGTGAAAACCGAAAGGCACCTTTAGACCATGAAAAAGTAAAAAGAAAGAACATATTCAAGGGTGAAAACCTCCCTGAGGCACCTAAGGATGGAGGGATGGATATTCTACCTACAATTCAAGAGAGATAAACATTGCTCGTAGAAAAATTAGAAGAAATAAATATTAGCACTAATGAAACTCCTATAATTTTTCACCTTGCAACATCTTTGACAATCACTGAAAAATCTGAATTCATCAATTTATTTTCAACAGGACAAATCAATTTCTCTTGGTCATATATTGATATGCCTGGATTAGATCTTGAGTTAGTTTTGAGTCATTTTCCATTGTCCCCAAATGCTAAAATTTTCAAACAAAAGTTGAGAAAAATGCATCCCAAGATTGCACTCTTAGTGAAAAGAAAACTGGAGAAGTTGTTGGACATTGGTTTTATTTAACCTATAGACTATGCCAAGTGGATTTCAAATCTTGTACCTATAACTAAACCAAATGAAGGAATCAAAATTTTTAGACTTCAAATATCTAAATAAATCTTGTCCTGAAGATGACTTCCTATTGCCAAATATTGACATCATAGTAGACCTAACAGTAGGGTATGAAATGTTATCACTGATGGATGGATTTTTAGGCTATAATCAAATTATAATTGTCCTTGAAGATTGGCACAAAATAGATTTCACTTGTCCTTGGGGTAATATTGTTGGAATGTCATGCCTTTTGGCCTTAATAATGTTGGAGCAACATACCAAAGGGCTATGACCATAATCTTCCATGATTACATGCATACA
This sequence comes from Sequoiadendron giganteum, assembly GCA_007115665.2. NCBI lineage: Eukaryota > Viridiplantae > Streptophyta > Pinopsida > Cupressales > Cupressaceae > Sequoiadendron > Sequoiadendron giganteum. The sequence goes on along the minus strand of CM021104.1, from coordinate 675,273,888 downwards.
CTAATGGAAGACTATGTCGATGAATTGTTGGAAAAATCCCCTTCAAGAGATAGTCATAAAGATGTGCTAGACAATATTTTCAAAAGGTTGGAAGAATACAAGGTCAACCTAAATCCGAAGAAGTGTGCCTTTGGGGTGACCTTTGGAAAACTACTCGGATATATTGTGTCTCATAGAGGTATTGAGGTCAACACTGTAAAAGTAAAAGCTATCATGGATATGCCTCCACCAACAAACATAAATCAGTTATGCAATCTCCAAGGCAAGCTATAATCAATCCACAAATTCATAGCTCAATTGGCCAATAAATGTCATTTTTTTTAACACTTGCTTCGTAAAGGATTCCCCTTCATATGGACTGATTAGTGTCAAGAGGTGTTTCAACAAATCAAAGACTATTTATTATCCCCTCCAATTCTCATTTCACCCATTGATGGTAAACCTCTAATACTCTACATATCAACAATGTCATTGGCATTGGAAGCCCTTTTGGCACAAGATGATGAATAATGAAAGAGCCATATATTATATCTATCGTACACTTGTGAGGTATGAGCTTAATTACAACCCTATTGAATGAGCATGTCTTGCAATTGGATTTTCCACCCAAAAGATTGAACGTTAAATGCTAAATCATCAAACAAAGCTAGTAACAAAGATAGATCCATTGAAGTATCTACTCAACAAAGCAACCCTAACAGGTTGACTACCAAAGTGGGTAATGATCTTGAGTGAGTTTGATATAGAATATGTTGATTGAAAGGTAATAAAAGGAAAAGTGATAGACAATCAATTGGTAGATGCTCCAACAATGGCAGATCATCCATTGGTATCCAATTTCCTTGATGAGTCAATTTTCACAATAGCGGCTCCCACCACATGGAAACTGTATTTTGATGGATCTTTCACAAATCATGGTTTTGGAACTAGTATCCTTTTCATTACACCTCAAGGAGAATCAATACCTAAGTCATATAGAATAGCATTTTGTTGCACCAATAACATGGTTCAATATGAAGCATTATTCACAAGACTCTGAATGGATATTAAATGTAAAATAAAGAGCCTCCATGTCTATGGTGATTCATAATTGGTTATCCATCAAGTCAATGATGATTATGACATAAAAGATGAAAATGTTATGCACTACAAGAGAATACTTTGATGTCATTGTCTTCAATTAGATTCCAAGAATTTAGAATAAAGTAGCCAACACAATGGCCACCATAATATATCTCTTGGATATACATAACAATGTACCTCAATATGAGTTCTTGGTGGAACAATAGTTGGTCCTCTTGTTCGATATCCCTGAATCTGAGCTTGTATGTGAAATTTCTGGTCTTGATTCCCCTTGGTATAAATACCTTTATAACTATTTAAATGACCAAATCATTCCTCCCAACTTGTCTTCTAATCAATGCAAAAACTTTATCCAACAAACCTCTAGATATTCCATCATCGGTGATACCCTTTACCATCGCAGTTTAGTTGTACCCTCCTTAGATGTCTCAATTTAGATGAAGCACAAACAAATTTGCATGAGGTAAACGACAGTATATGTGGAGCTCACTCTAGTGTTCCTACCTTAGCTAAGAAGCTCATGTGAACAAGATACTACTGGCCTACTATAGAACATGCCACATATCACTTTGTTAATAAATATCAGATACATGGAGATCTTGTGCATGTACTTTCCTGGGAACTTCATCCAATTACCTCTCACCATGGCCTTTCTCTCAATGGGGAATCAACCTTGTGGGAAACATTCAACCTACCTCTACCAATGGTCACAAATTAATCCTCATTGCAACTGAGGACTTTACAAAGTGGATTGAAGCTATCCTGATGGCCTATATTACCGGAAAGTAAATATAAAATTTCATCCTTAATTAGATCATATGCTGGTATGATGTCCCCCAATCTATCACCACAGATAATGGTCGTCCTTTCAAAACTTAGGATGTTTGTGAACTATACAAAAAATCCATATCCATCATCATTTCTCTACTCCATATTGCCCCCAGGGTAACAGTCAAGTTGAAATGTCTAATAAAACCATCCTTAAAATCCTAAAGAAGAATGGAAATGGTGTTGGTCATGAGTGGCATATCCAACTTAATCTTGCCTTATGGGCCTATTGAACTAGCATCCATACTCCCACTAGAACCACTCCATATTCCCTCATCTTTGGATCTGAAGCCATTCTTACCATTGAGGTTGAGTTACCATCACTATGGCTATCTATGCAATTGTTCATTGATGATGAGAAATATTGGTTATCCCTGTTCCATGAGATAGATTTATTGGATGAGAGATAACAAAATGCATTGGTCCATCTACAAACTTATTATAATCATCTTCGTTGTAGTTATAATAAGAGAGTTTGAGTGAGACACTTTGACATTGGTGACTTGGTCTTAAAGGAAAATTTGAAATATCAAATGGATCGAATGAAGCTTGGAAAATTTGAGCCTAACTAGTTGGGTCCTTATATCATGACTGTAATAGATGGATCTAGTGCTTATCAACTTGCTACTCCTGAAGGTGAACCGTTGCTAGAGCCTATCAATAGCATGCACTTTCACAAGTACTATACCTATTCTTTAGACAATCCCACAAAAATACAAAAATATAGAAAATCATGTTGAGAAATGTGACTCAAATTTACTAGCTTGATAGACTTCCTGGAGCAGTTGTGTTTTCCTCCATCATTGGCCTGAGTTAAGTCGATGGTTTTCAAGTTTTTCTAACTAAATTTGCAGGGTTCTAAAGTTTCATAACCTCTCGACTTAGCGATTGTGAAGTGAATGATTTTCCCTTTGTTGTCGGTGTGTCACAACTTTTGAGAACTTCACAACCTCCGCTTTAAGGTTCATAAGTTCGAGTTTGGAGCGATAAGGTGATCCTTCTGTACTTGGTGAGTCGTGGGTTTTAGGAAACTCCTAACCTCGGATGGAGGTTGTGAAGTTTGGGTTTCTCCCGACTTGGTGACATCATTAAGGGTATGTCGTGGGTTTCTGGATTTTCCTAACCTCCATTGGATGTTGTGAAGTTTGGGTTTCTCCCGACTTGGTGACCTCGTCATCGACATGTCGCGGATTTTGAGAAAATCATAACCTTTGATGTTGAGGTTGTGAAGTTTGGTTTTTCAGCGACATAGCGACATAACCAATGGATGGTGATGTCAACCGTACGAAAGTGACTTGGATGCCGACGGGTGTGGGGACCACTTGGAGTGTTGGGAGTTAATATTTAAGTCTTTTCCAAAGATACTTGTTGTGAATATTGTATATTCCCTTTTGATGCTCTGGAATTGCACAAGCGGTGTGCGTTTGTCTTGGTGGGCCTCTCACCATGGCAAGCAGATGTGGGACCCGATAGGATGGTGGATCGTGTCAAAGGCCGACAGGTGGTGATGACGTGGAGGATAGACATCATGTGGGCACATGTACTCGGTGAACATTGATGAGACGATAATAAATGTCTCTTTGAATGGGCAACATGTTGTTAGGTGGATAGCCCTAAGTTTGAATTTGGGGAGTCGTGAGCCATGAGAGAGAAGATGTCTACTCTTGGAGCTGAGCCGTGAGGGCTGAGCATGGTAGTAACCAAAGCGGCTAAGAGGCTGGGTTTCCATGAGCTAAGAGAGAGAGAGATGAATCTCACAGAAGGTGAAGGTCGAGTGGCTATATGACAAAGAGGCCGAGAGGCCGATGGTCAAGTCGTGAGGCTATGTAGCTGAGCGAGATGTCTCTTGCTAAGAGAGGTGGTCACAATAGGTTATGCTATCAGATATTCTCCAGAATGGAACAAGATGTAAACTTTGTAAAGATCGTGAGTCTGAATTGTATTGTAATTGTATTTTTTGTTGAATAATGCAATGGCGATCTAGGATTATGGAGTGTGGGGTTTTTACTCGAAAGGGTTTTCCCCATGTATATCTATGTGTTCATGTCTTTTGTTTCATATTTCATGGTTGTTGGTTCTATTTGTTGAATCTATTAATGGTTTTGTTGAAACTAGTTAAGCATTAACTTCTCTCTAAGGATTAATGTGGGAAATCAACTATGTCTATTTTTGCTTTATGGCATAATAGTACGTGTCTTTGAGGTGATTGGAAGAAATTAAAATTACTGAAGCCACTACTGATCTCGGATGCCCTTTTCTGAGATACTTGCATGTTTCCCCAACAAGTGGTATCGGAGCCTTCTTCTAGGTTTTGTTCCTCCCTAGAGATGTTGGTTTTGGGTATTCCTTTTGTGAATATTTCTTAGTCTGTGAGGCTTGTGGAAATATGGAGGAATCAACTGATGTATTGATCCTTTGATGAGTAGAAGTTCTTTCTTTTATGTTTAATTTTCTGAAACAACACATAGCATGGAAGATGGTGAAGATGGAGAAACTTGAGTTGTTCATATTGAACTGATGTGACCTGAAGCTCGTGAGTTGGCAGTGGTATAATCCTGATGCATGGGGTGCAATATTTTTCTTCGTGGTTGTGTTGCAGCAAGCTTTCATATTGGATGTCTGTGTGGGAGGCTCCATGGTGATATGGAGAAGTTTGGGTTGTTGTTCAGCCATGGAGAAGTGTGCTTATGTTGGGTGTTTTTCCTGGTATTGGAAGACACAATTTTTCGGGTACCCCGGTTGCATATAGGCTATGGAGTTAATAAATGGATGGTTTGGAAGCTTCTGAAAAAGCCTACCTCTCTCGAATGCATGTGCATGCTGGTGGTTTTGGAGTTGACTTGAAATGGGTCTGGAGTTCTTGAACTGTTGTTTCCTTTTAAGGATAGTTTTTACTTGCATGGCTCTGTGGCTTTGCAGGTTTTACATGGTCAAGCAAAACTTGTGCTTATGTGAAGCTGTTGTTAAGCTATTTTCTAAACCTTGGGTTTTTCGGTGTGACTAGATGAGATAGTTTTAGTTCAACATGGTTTGAGGAGGTGTGATGTCTTCTCTACATGGGAGTGTTGGTATGTGATGTGTCACTCGGCATTCTCGTGGTGTTGCTTGTTGGGTTCCTAGACTATGGTGCTCAAGTTGTGGACATGATTAGAAAATCAGATCTGAGTCTGATCTTGTGTTTGATTCATGTTGTCTACATGGTTATTCTCTTTAAGATCTCAGTTTTGTAGTTTCCAGTGTGATGATGGGTTTTCATGTTTATGTTGAATGGATCTACAAGTTGTGCAATTTTTTGGGTTGTCCTTACCTACATTTTTGATGTGAGGCAACTTGGAAGTGGACTGTCTATATCCATGAGGTTGATTCAGTGTTGGTGCAGACTTGTTAGTTGGCCTTGTCTGTGGTCACTTCTGCATTGGTGTAGCTGCTTTGAGATGAGAGGATGGATGGTGTTGAGTACCTGGATAGTCATCTATGGGGACCTATAGCATGTGTATCACAATTTCATGAAAAGCTTGATACACATTTATGGTGTAAGATTTTGATAGTGATGGTGTTTTGTCTGCTTGGCTTGGAGATCTTGGTGCCACTTGGTATTGTTTTCATATGGACATGTTGTTATGTGGACTTGAAGGGTTTTTTAGATTAGAAGATGTTTGTTCATGATGCTTGGAAAGCTCGGTATCACGGTTCAGTGGGATCTTTAGCAATGACTCTAGATTCATCACTTGGTGGTGAATGATCTTCTTTAGTGTTGTGGATTTTACTAGGAGGGACTCTTAGATCTTGTTGCTGCAGAAGGGTTCTTTCGCATTTGCATGGACACTATTTGAAGATGTGTAACATATTGAAACCATGGAGTACATTTGGAGTCTTTGGCTGAGGTGTTGGCGGTGTTTGACAGGTGATGTTTGTTTAGATTTTGTTTTGTTTCATGTCATGATATACTCTTGATTGCATATTAGAGTTTTGGCATGATGCATTGCTCTTGAGACCATGGTATGTTCACTTTGAGCATGATATCTCCTAAGGGGGATGTGTAGATCATGATGTCATGACAAGTTCCTAGTTCAGATGATTGGAGCTTTGACAATGGTCTGGTAATTCTCTATTTTTTGGGCGCATTGGTCATATGCTTGAGAACTTCATGATAGTGTAGTGATGCATTTGGAGTTTAGCATGAGATGATCGATTGCAAGTGCTCATGGATACATGGAGAGTAAGGTGACATAGTTGGATTTTATAGGTGTATGTAGAAGGATTTTCTACAAGTATATGATGTGCAAAATTTTCTCTTTGTGGTCTTGGTTATGGAGACTTGTGGTGAGGGTTGTACAGGTTGTGCATATCATTGTGGATTTTTCCTTGAAACTACATGTTTACACTCTCTGTGTGATTTTGTTGGTAGACTTGTTATGCCTTGATATTTTCAGATTTAGCATTACCCATAGAGTGGGAGTTCCTAGATGTGTTTGGTCTTGTTCGACTGGTTGGCACCTGGAGCTTGTATTTTGTTGTTGATGGGTTGGTTGTGTTGCTGGAATGAGTTTGATGATGTGGATACCTTGGAGGTATGTGTGATTTTATGGATTAGCACTTGTTGTGTGTGCTATTTTTAGTCATATGGATTAATCAGTTGGATGGGAGCAATCAGTTTTCTAGTTGTTATTCTAGGTGATGTTCTATCTTGTTTCTAGAGAATGACTTCACAGTTGTGTTTCTTTTGTATAGCTTATGAGCAGAGTGGATTGGTGGTAGTGTCGATTCCCTTTGCCATCTGTAGGATTTGATGCTTGTGTTCTTGAGACTGGTTCATACATGCCTTGGCTCGTTCCATTTTTCCTATGGTGGGTGGTTGGAACAATTGCCTGAGTTGGTGGACATCTTGGATGTCGTTGCAAGTGTCTTGGTTGGAGCACAAAAGAATTATTTAAGATTCTTGACTTTTCTTTGGAAGGAGCTAGTAAGTTCTTCATCAAGTGGGAGAATTTTGAGAAATGTGACTCAAAGTTACTGGCTCGATCGACTTCCTATCTAGTAGTTGTGTTTTCCCCCATCATCAACCTAAGTTAAGTCTCTAGTTTTCAAGTTTTTCTAACTAAATTCATGGGGTTCTAAAGTTTCATAACCTCCTGACTTAGCAACTGTGAAGCGAAGGCTTTTCCCTTTGTTGTCAGTGTGTCATAGATTTTGAGAACTTCACAACCTCTACTTTAAGGTTCAAAAGTTCGGGTTTGGAGTGATAGGGCGATCCTTCTATAGTTGGTGAGTCGTGGGTTTTAGGAAATTCCTAACCTTAGATGGAGGTTGTGAAGGTCAGGTTTCTCCAGACTTGGCGACATCATTAAGGGAATGTCATGGGTTCCTAGATTTTCCTAACCTCTATTGGAGGCTGTGAAGTTTTAGTTTCTCTTGACTTGGTGACCTCATCATTGGCATGTCACAGGTTTTGAGAAAATCATAACCTTTGATGTTGAGGTTGTGAAGTTTGGTTTTTCAATGACATAACTGATGGATGGTGTGACCAGTCAGTGTGGGTGGTGACATCATCCATATGGAAGCGACTTGGATTCCGACGGGTGTAAGGACCACCTTGAGTGTTGGGAGTTAATATTTAATCATTTTCCAAGAGACTTGCTCTGAATATTGTAGATTCCCTTTTGATGCTCTGGAATTGCACAAGCGGTGTATGTGTGTCTTGGTGGACCTCTCACCACGATAAGCGGGTGTGGGACTCGATAGGATGGTGGATCATGTCGAAGGCCGACAGGTGGCGATGATGTGGATGACAGATGGCATGTGGGCTCATGTGCTCGGTGAACATTGATGAGACGGTAATAAATGTCTCTTTGATTGGGCAGCATGGTGTTAGGTGGATAACCCTAAGTTTGAGGGGGGAGCCGTGAGCCATGAGCCATGAGAGAGAAGATGTCTACTCTTGGAGTTGAACCAAGAGGGAAGAGCACAGTGGTAACCAAAGCGGTTGAGAGGTGTTGTCATGAGCCAAGAGAGAGATGAATCTCGCAAAAGGTGAAGGTCGAGCGATTGTGTGACAAAGAGGTCGAGAGGTTGATGGTCAAGTCGTGAGGCTATGTAGCTGAGTGAGATGTCTCTTGCTGAGAGAGGTGGTCACTATGGGTTATGCTACCAGATATTCTCTAGAATGGAACAAGATGTAAACTATGTAAAGGTCATGAGCGTGACTTGTATTATAACTATTTTTGTTGTTGAATAATACAGTGTCGATCTAGGCTTTTGGAGTGTGGGGTTTTTTACCTGAAAGGTTTTTCCCCACGTATATATGTGTGTTTGTGTATTTTGTTTCATCTTTAATGGTTGTTGGTTTTGTTTGCTAAATCTATTAATGGTGTTGATGAAACTAGTTAAGCATTAACTTCTCCCTAAGGATTAATGTGGGAAATCAACTGTCTATTTCCACTTTATGGCATAGTAGTACGTGTCTTTGAGGTGATTGGAAGAAATTAAAATTACTGAAGGCACTACTGATCTTAGATTTCATTTTTTGAGATACTCGCATATTTCCCCAATAAATCAAAAGAGTCAAAAAATTGTTGCCCTGATGAAAACCTGGAAAACAAGCTTCTTATGTGACACAAAAAAAAATATTTAAAGAAATAGTAAAGAAAAATAATTCATCCAATAGTGAAAACCACTTTGGTGGTGCTTTGGATAAGTATGAAGGTGAAATCCTGGAAAACAGGCACCATGTGTAATTAGTCTTCACTCCATCATCTACGATCGTTCTAGCTAATTTCTCACTGCACCCATAATAACCCATATATATCCCCTTCCATAATAAAATCCCACTTTTTATTGAATCCATAATAAAGCTTAGTCAACCTTCTCATGGCCCAAGAATAGTTGGCATTTAGCATCTCTCACTTTCCATATCCATCCATAATACACATCGTCTATCCAATTTCATCCATAATAACTTGTCCTATACCTGACTAGGGGAAATTCCTTTACTTATGTGTTTATATGGGATATTAGACAAAGTATCAGAAGACATCATTCAAAACATTTAAAAAATTTAAAAGCATCCAAATAATCCTTGAAAACTCCAAATAAAATCAAAAAATGTAAAAACTCCAAAAGTAGCATTAGTCCAAGTAGTCAAACTACATTGCCTCTGCAACTTCACATAGGAAATGCCATCATTGATGATCTCCTGAGGCTTAGTTCATTCCTTTAGGTTTTTCCATTGTAAACTTTCCATCCATCACAATCCACATTCCATAATAAACCACCCATTATCAAGGTCAATCTAACTATGTTGCCTTTACAACTTCACATAGGAAAGGTCGTCATCAATGGTTCCTAAGGCTTTAGTCTATCCATTGGATCTTGTCTATCATTATCCACATCTCATAATAAACTATCCCTTACTAAGTTAACACCTTTGATCAAACAAAAATAGGGTATCTTGCAGAGAACTGAGCTTAACAAATCTTGAAACAATAGATGAACTATTCAACTAGTCTCCAATCCACATCGATCAATTCCCCTATCACCACCAATTACCTTCATCAGCTATCAAACAGTCTTATACAAGAGTTTTTACTCTCAAAACCGGACTTGATGTCTTATATGAGGTGTATCATTTCTGAAACTAGACACAATCCTATCAATTATCTTATATAGTATGTTGCATTGTCGAAACCAAACTTGACATCAAATACAACATGCTTCATCTCCTAAAACCAGACTTTACCCAAAATCCTATCATACAAATACTCATTGATTGGCAAAAGATCTAAATGGTTGTTGAATCATTGGTCCAATTTGTCTTATCTTTTTATTGATTTATCTTTCATCATGTTACTATGCACCTCGAGGAAGTCCACAAGTGATGAGAGGAGCGATGATGGATCATGACCTTGTTCTCTTTGGTTTATGTTTGTGGTTTGTCTTGGCAATATGATTGGGGAAACTAAGTTCCTTGTGTGTGATTCGGGTTCCATCTGGCATAATCAAAATATCCTATAAAAATTAAAGGTCATCTAATACTTTATTGCATTGAGACTAACATGCTTTGTGGTGACTTATTCACATGTTCTGAAAAGGTCCTATGGTTACTAGTATACGTCATGACATTCCTTGTCTGTCATGTGTCTCTTTTTTTGCAAAGGGATAATATCTCACACCTTGGTCTATGTCATATCTTGGTGTCCATTATCCATTTCCATAATAAATTTCTCTATTATGATAATCATGCAATTAAGAAAGCTCAAAATCCATTAGCAAGATCTCAAGATCTTATCCCATTTCATCCAACCTTGTTTAACTATTCTTCTTTTCACATTAACAACTCTTCCATCTATCCCCGCAATCATCTCAATGGCATGCTTTGAAACACAAAAATAAATGCATTAGTAGCATAATATTATATACACAATCATGTTAGAATATCATAGGCATCATCATATATATGTTAGGTCATCCATATTGCATCAAAAAATACAAAACATAGATAGCATCACATCATATAGAATCATCATCCACATAAGAATTGCAAAGCATGACAATCATATAAGTACCATCTTGCATATAGATCACATATACATACAAACTTCATCATAAAGATCATGTGCATTCATCCATACATCATAACATACATAAGCATAAATCATACATCATAAATACATAATCCACATCATATGACAATAGAATGCACATCATATAAACCCATCACATAAGAACATGCATATAGAATCATACATATCATATAATTTTCATCAAAATCATGCATCTCATATATTTCAAAAAATAAGGTGTCAAAAATAGAGCTTGCAGGCTCGATCAAAAATGTGTGTGTCTAATATCCAAAACGAGCCTAGCCTATGTTGCTCCTGTCACCTAATGGTGACTATCCTGATAGTGGTGGCTTTTCCCCTTTGTGCTTTGACCCTAATGGTTGATCATATGGAGATTCCCTCCTATGCTGAGAAACCCCTCTGCTACTTTGTGTCCTCCAATATTTTTCCCAACTTTATGACCTCTTTGTATAACTCGGGGCTCTCTCTACTGTTGGTACCACATCTTCATACAATTGTTTGTAATACTCAGCTATCCTCCCAACCTAATATAGCTATCACTCAAGTTCCATGCTAGGCCCACTGACTATACCAATGAACTCTATGGACCGTTGCTTAGCCCTTTGTGCATGAATGACTACCCTGTCCCTCTCCACTGTCAATTGTGCCACTTGTCCTTGTAATCCAAGAATTTATGCTACCTATGCTTGTAGCATCTCAACCTACACCTATAATGCTTGAACTTGAGCCTAAGGACCCTACCCTCCATCCTCTGCATCCTCTCCCACCACATCCATGAGCATGTCCCTCACAGGAACCTCATACAAGCCCTCCTCAATGGCTATGTCTCTAGTAGCCTCCTCCTCTACAATGGTATCATCATCACCCACCTCCTCCACCACAAAATCCCCTATAACTACCTCCATCCCAACTTCTCCAATCACCTCCTCAACCCTCATCTCTCCCCCATCTACCTCCATCTACTCGACCCTCACCTCCTGCTCCCCCTCCTCACAAATGGGTGCTAGCCTCTGAGGAACCCTAGGTGGTAGCCCACCTCTACCATGTCTTCCTTTGTCATCTCTCCCTCTCCCTCAATCGTCCCTACCACCATCTCCTCACCCTCCTCCCACATCACCACCATCATTTGCACCAACTCATCTACCACCCTGGCTTCCATCATCGCCTCTCCCTCTACCTATCCCTCATAATATCCCATGTGGTCTTCTACCTAGTCTCTCCACTGGTGCTTGTGCATCTAGATCTGTAAACAGAGTCATCATGTGTTGTTGCCACTAGGCATCATACTCGGGTATTGTGACCACATCTGCCACATCTACTGTCGCCCCCCACTAAATGGGATGTAACCCAACTATCTCTTGTTTTAGAGTCTAAACTAGTGTCTTGTAAACTTGGTAAACTACACAATTTAGAGGTATGACTAGCTGAAAACTCCACTCAACATTGTAAATACTTCATTAAATTATCAACCAAGGTTTATAAACTTGTGATGGTGTTGCACTATATGTGCCTCCAAAGACCTGGGGTTACATAAGTATATCCTATTAAAGGTATTAAACTTATTGGAATATCACATAAATGCATAATAGTGAAAGAAGTGAACTATCGATAATGGCTACGAGTGCCTACAACATAACCTACATAACTAAATTACTATTAACAAAGAATTACAAAAACCAACTCAAAACTACTCAAACTAGTAACTGAACTTATTCTAACCTCTAGAGTACTACAAATCATTTAAATGTATTCATGCACATGAACATTCATTATTGAAATTTACAATATGAGAATCTATTCTAGATTACATGTGATTTATAAGCAATGATTAATATAAATAACTACTAATAGAAATAAACAACTGCAAATGTAGTGAAGAATAGAAAATCCCAACTTGAAGAGATTCTACAAGACAAAAGTTGATAGAAAATAGGGAATGTGTTGTTGTTAGCCATATAGAGCAATTTCCAGACCTGAAATGTACTTGTTTGATAGTAATATTAAAGAAAACAATCAAAAATAACTCAGGATCTTGTTTAATAAATGGGATCTTGATTTATATAAATCGAGATCCTGTTTAGTAAGCGGGATCCCATGATAAATGGAATCGTGTTTAGTAAACGAGATCCCGTAATAAATGGGATCCTTTTTAGTAAACGAGATCTCGCAATAAATGGGATCTCGTTATTAAACGAGATCCCAATCCCTTTTCAATGAACGAATGGGAAATGGGATCCTGTTTATTAAACAGGATCTCGTTTATAAACAAAATGGGATCCTATTTAGTAAACATGATCATGTTTTTTGAAATTTGAAATGTAGGCTGAGTTTTTGCTTTGTTAATAGGTTTAGGAAAAGGTTTGGGGATCTAAACCTAGGCCTTGGACCTGGTTTGACCTACAAGTTGAAGGTCCTAGCAATGTCACAAGAAAATAGTGACTTTGGGCATATGTCTGGAGACTTTTTTTGCAAAAAAAATTGACAAAATTAAAACCCATTATAGATGAGATAGTGTAGATTCCAAATATGTAATTTTTTTACAATTGGATTAATTTTTTTATTTTTTCAATTAATTTCTAATGAAACATGTCCATAAACTTGAATTATCAAGGTTTTTTAGTAATTTAATCTTTTTATTAACATAACTTTTTGAAAAACAAATTGTACAAAAGCATACTTCATACAATTCTTTTGAATTTAAAATAAAAATAAAAAATGATAAGTTTAGGTCATCTTATGCGTGAGGTACACGATGATTTTTCAAAACACCAAATATGGCCAATAAAAAATTAACTAAATTATAAAAAATATGGAAATCGTGCTTTAGTGAGTTAAAAATATTTTCCCAAAAGAATTTTGAAAAATATGATTATTTAGGTGAAAATATGGATGATGTACACGTGCATGGTATGGTAAAAACTGACTTTTAAACAATGGTTTTAGAAATGCCTATTGAAAATCAATTTGTATCATCTGGGTATTGAAATAAATTACATATTTGGAAACTAGACTCCAAGTACTACATTTTATGATTAGTGAATTTTTTCAAGATTTCATCTCTAAGTGCTTCAAATTTAAGGTAAAATGTGTTGAATTCTAAAAATCAGGGAAAACACTTCCACTAAATGGCCAAAAAGTGGACTCAACTTCTTGCCAACACCTGAATGCAACACAAAAAGAGATCAACCACTAATGTGTGGATCACAAAGGGCCAACAATACTTCCAAATACTTTTTTCATACTGTTATGCCACCAAAAAACACAAAAGACCAAATAGGAACATAATACTTCATCCCAAAAGTATAGAAGACAAAATCAAGAGATATAACATTATCAAAACATCTTGCAGACCACTTCAACACATGAAATTGTACTGAGACACTGCACAAATACTGAGAGAACATTCACCAAGCCACAGAGAAGACAGATCAATGCGAAGAAATGTGGAGAATTTTTTCAGATCAATCTAGACTACCAACATCACTACAAACCTTCTACAATTAACAGAAACCTCCTCAAAAACATTGGTGACCTAAAAATATAGGAGTACAACATCCATAGAACACAAAATCTGAATCTCAAACTGTGAGACCATATCTCCAATAGCAAATAAATGTGGAGCATTCTCCCAAACAAGCTTGAACACAACTTATTGGAACAAAATATTTTCATCAGCTTGTGGAGGCTAGAGCTTTCTTGCAACAACACATACTTCCTAAGGAGAAACAAGAGAGATCATACAACATACTATAGACCATTGCAATCATCTCTCCACTATCAGTATTATTTTTAATCCTCATCTTAATATATCATCATGATATCAACTTTGCTGAAAAAAACCATACACAATACTATTGAACAAGACAACTAAGAGGGTGGGTGAATCAATTGGAGCAATTTTAACCTTTAAAACCCTCAACAGAAGTTAGCTATACATGCATTCACAAAACTTTTTCTTTTCTAATGTAATTAATTATTAAATGTAGAAATTGAAAGTAGTAAAACCATGCACATATGAAAACCAAATTTATGTGGAAAACCCAATGAGGAAAAACCATGGTGAGGATTAGCTCAAAATATAAATAATTCCAAAACCAAATACAAAGGCTCACTTCCAGAATTGGACATATTGTCCAAAAAGGTTCACAACTAGGGCTCACTACCATAGAAAGAATACAAGAAGATAGAAGAAGAATGTTAGATAGAGAAACACTTCTCAGAGTCCACCACAATTTCTCACACACTTTCATAGTCTCACATGAAAGATATCGGATGCCTTCAGCTCACTTCCTTCAAAACCCTAACATAAAATTCGCACTGCTCTGCTCAACTTCGCATCTCACTACACTTCACTCACAAAAATCTCACATCTATCTTTCTTCTTACTCTTCTTCTTCACTCTTGCATCAAAACCATACATATTTATATCAACCTCTTCTTCAAAAATTTGAAAACCATTGGAGAAATTCGGCAACTAGTTGTTATACATTTAAATTCAAAATAGGTCGACACCCAAACATTCCCATGGTGGATAGGAATGAAAGACAACCTACATAATTCCTTAGTTAGGACCTAAATAGATCCCAACACCCTTCAACATGCTTCTACAAGCCTTGCATGGTGTTAAACACAAGGTCGACCAACGCCCATGCAAAACACCATAGACATTAAGTGCATGCTTCCTTAGATCAAGCCAAAAGTTTTAGACAACATAATTCACTTGAAATCAATCCAAAAAAATCCATGAATTACTTAAGATTCATCAACCATTTCAACCAAGTTTCGCATCAACAACTACTTTAAATCAGGACAATTGATAACCCTTGTTTGCATACTGATAAATAAAACTTAGATTATTCTGTACCAAATCAAGTAAAAATTTGAACACAGAAAGATAAAAGCATTATAAAAAACTTCCCAGATCCACACAATCTGAATACAAATAGCGGAGAAATGCAGAGCAAATACATTTCTCCCAGACAACTAAGAACATTCACTGAAGAACTGGTTCACATATTAGTGAAAATATCTCACACTATACAACGATCCAGAGCCCAAATTCTAGATAGAGAAACTACCAACAACCATGAACAATACCTCAAATCTTCACAAGCATAGAATCAACATAGAAGAAATGTAGAGCACAACCCATAGAATACACTGAATACCTACAAGACATTGTTTTCTCTATTTATCAAATTTTCTCAAAAGCACTTGGAGACCAAGTACCAGAGACATCATTTCAGCACATTACTTCACTCTAACACACTTCGAGTCATAACAACATAAGGATAACTCCATGTGCTCATGGTACTTCTTCAACATCTCAACTATACATGCACAAATATCAAACCTTCATTATTACAATTTTCTCAATATCCTTGACATATATAGTCAATAACCAACTTCCTCTATGCATAGTTGACATCAATGACAACACCAACCAGTTGAAATCAATGACAACACTTTACACTTTCAACAAATACTTATTTCATTATCACCATACAAGGCATGACATCCAACCATGAACATCAACAACACATCACCATACACAGTGATAGCATAAAATGAATGTTATCAATAATGACAGCCAATTTCAAACAACAATACAACAATCTTCCCAAGTTCTGACAACCATGACAATAGTAGAACCAAGTGTTGGCATCAAAACAAACTCCTCAAGTGTTGAAATCAATGACAACTAGTTCCAACACATTATAAGGATTTCAATGACCACATGCCAAATAAAATATTAAGGCTACCGAATCCATGATTATTAGGAAATAATATTGTAGATATCACCAAAATGTTACCATTTCATGTCCCTATTTCCTCTTTTCTTATAGTTGATCCAACAAATCTCAAACAGGCCCTTATACTCAAAATATGCCTTTTTTAAAAATTGCTTTCCCCCATTTTTATACTTCAGTCAATCGCCTAAGTGGTAGAAATCCTAAAATTGGCAAAGTGTTCAAGCTTTTTAGCACATTGTAGAGGTTATACAACTAGTTCCAACAATCGACACGGTTCTCATAACCCTGTTGAGACCCAATGTTAGTTTTTTAACTTCTTTAATCAAAGGAAGGCTCTTTTGGTCTCTTTTTCAATGGTTTGGATTGGTTCTAGAGCCATCCTAGGTTATTAAAAGTAGGTTTAAGGGCTACCATTTTTTGCTAACAAGAAAAATGGGATAAGAAAAGGATAGTTTTGGTAGATCTTTGAGGTGGTTTCAAAACCACTTGAGGTTCCTGAAAGAGGTTTGATAATCAATACCAAGTGCCTACAAAGGAGAGAGAAATAGATGTATGAAATAAAGTTAAGGAAGAAGCATGTTTTAAGTGAGCATCAGTAATTTGGTATGGCTTAAGAAAATCCATAAGCTCCCAAAAATGGTTCAACCTCCTAGGATTCCACCAACAATGAAAATAAGAGGAGAATTTTTTTTGTTAGAATTGTGAATAAACACAAGATGCAAGATCAAACAATGAACAAAAACACATAATGAACGTCAAGAATCTTCAAGGAGATCTTCAATCAAGAATAATATAATGAGGTTGAGTTCTTATAGGAGAAACCCTAAATTATAAATGGATTATATCATGACAAGTTTCAACATCTCATGTAATGAGATAAAATAATATAATAATATCTCACTTCAGTTAGCGAAAAATAACTCCTAAGTTTAGCTTAAGTGCATAAGAAAAAATTAGACTAATAATCAATTAAAGGTTAATTAATTATTAGCTAATACATGATTACTTTAACACCCCCTTAAGATAAAATTAGGGAGTAGCTAAAAACCCTAAAAAGAGAATGCATGATGGGTCTTAGAAAAAAAGGCCTAATAAGGTACCCATGTACAAATAATTTATTCTCTCACAACTGGAGAAAGGGAGAAAACCTCATGGGACAAACTCCTCTCCAAAAGAGAGAAAGACAAATGAAGGACTGAAAAGCCTCCGAAATAATGTGAAGGACTAAGAAGCCTCAAACCAAAATAATGTCCCAAAAAAGAGGAACATGAAGAACATTATTGAAGCGCGAAGAAGTTGTAGAAAATTATCGAAAGGTGACTGATATATTGTTGAAATGAATAACCTCATTTGAAACAAATTATGATCAAGATCAAGAAGATAATAATCTACATGAGTTCCCCCAACGACACTACTCAAATCAAATTGAAAATAAAGGAAAACATTTGGAACTCGAAGATACAAATGGAATAGGTATCAATAGTCTGAAGAACATTGATCAAATTAAAATGGAAGGTCACCTCCAAAATAGGAGTCAAAGAATTTCCATATGGTAAATGCCCCATCTCACTAAAATGCATGGGTAACTAGCGATTGCATTTTTCTAGAACATAGGAACAAGAACTAGATACATAGATCACTCCAAAATGAAACCAAGGAACCATTAGCACCAATAGTAGAAACCCCCCATAATGTAGAAAGGGAGAGCCAAGACATGTACACTGAAGTTGTGTGTCACCAAGAAGTGTATGAAGGAGAATGAAGAATATCTGAATGTGCACAAAATATTACCTACGAATAAAGGTGGTTTGCAAACTAAGGCACACACACATAAGGCAAGAATCATTGTGATTCGTTGTTGTCGTGGAAGAGACACTCACTTGAAAAAGGTGTGATACAAAAATAGAGGCACTCACAACCCATCCATGGCACTTTATATCATAGTACAAGTATAAAAGGCACAACAAGATGTGTGAAATCCCCAAAAATTATACACCAAGATGGCACTTTATCTCAATGCATCTATAAAAGAGAATGTGCTTACAAACATTTCTACAATGCCCAAATAGGAAAAAAAAATGGAAATACATGTAGAATGGCCTAAAATAAGTCATCCCATGCAAACGAAGTTTCCAGGAGCTAAAACATCCAGGTAATTCACTAGAGTTTGAAAACATTAAAAATTCTATACAATGTACCTAGATAAAAATCTGGAAAAAGTGCATGGATGGTTGTGAAGAGCTCTGAGAGACCATCCCAATTCCATTGGAATTACAAAAATTGGAGAAATGGGTCAAAAATTATGAGCTTGAGAGTGAAAATATCACATCTAAATTTGATAGGCTATATAATGCACCAACATAAAAATATGAGAAAAAAACTAGCATCATTAGGTAGTTCTTGGAAATGGCTTTCTGATGATGTATAGTTTTCTCAATTTTGATACCCGAGCAAAAATTTATGCCAATTTTCCCAATTCTACCTATTATACAAAACAAAAAACAAAAAAACTTAAGCCCCCAAGGCCTGAGTGTTGGTCACTCATGTGGCTCTAGGTGGCTGAGTTTAAAAAATAAATAATAATTTTTTTTTGGGCGAGCATGGTTAGCACTTAGCCACTAGTAGCTAGCACTACTGCCTCGCTAGCGGCTTGTGGTTGTCACCAAAGTGTAATAACCCAAAACAAAGCACTGATTTTTTCCTTATTTCTTGATTATTATCTTATTATGTGTTCATTCACTTGCATAATCAAGTACTTCTATCCATATGGGATAGGCATCCATTGTCTGGGATAGGCATCCAGCCATACGGGTTAGGAATTTGTCCATATGAGACAAGAATTCATCTATCCATCCAGGATAGGCATACAACCATACGGGTTAAGCATCTATCCATAAAGGATAGTAATGTGCTCTAGCCAGAGACTTAGACTCATCGGGACCATTTGAGTCTTGAGTCACTCTTGAAATACTACAATCCCCTTGGAAGTGCACTCAGCTCATCATCTTTAGGAGTATGTAGAAATAACTATTTAGCTTGAATCCTATCTCGAAATTCAGCCTAAGGCCTCGGGGAGTCAAGTGAATCCATTCGGGATTCCTTCTGAGTATACAAAGAACGTATTATATCATATCTTTATGTTTGATATTTATAGCCCCTTTTGATCAAGCAATTCTCTTGAATTATTAGATTATATTTTAATTTATCATTGTCTTAAAATTTCCCTAAACCCCATCCCCGGGTCTGAGGTACTGGGAGAATCCTTCATTTTCCAAACTGTCTACACACCCTACTTCCAAACAGGATAAAGGTGTAAAATATGTAGTTATGTTTTCTAATCTAAGTTTGATGTGAATTTTTATATGGATACACAACCCTTTTTAGGGCCCCTTCTTCCGCAAATAGTTCCTTTGTGACTACTACCCACGAAGGGAAGCAAAAAATAATAAGTAAATAGTCTTTGTGACTATTACTTGTTTCATAAACATCTAAAACCTAGTCCTAAAATAATGTCACCCATGAACTCATTTTGAGATACAATTACCTTTTTAATTAACATAACAATATTACATAAATTCCATCAAATCCTATAATGGGGTTTACTAGGTTTGAACTAGCGGATTTTCGTTCATTTGAAATTATCTTATTAGATTATTGATCCAAGAGAGATTACCTATCTCTTGGATTTTAATACCACAAATGTTCCTTATTTCTCCTTGACGATTTATATGGACGGTGCCACAAACATCATTGTTGCAACTGTGTTGGGCTATGGATGCAGTAGCTCAAGCACGATGATATTACCTATAAACGTGAGTCAAAGGCACCGTTGATACCGAACGCTATTGGTTTTTGGCTTCA
The DNA here is from genome assembly GCA_007115665.2 of Sequoiadendron giganteum. NCBI lineage: Eukaryota > Viridiplantae > Streptophyta > Pinopsida > Cupressales > Cupressaceae > Sequoiadendron > Sequoiadendron giganteum. Next base: position 675,253,784 of record CM021104.1, on the reverse strand, counting down.
ACTCTTGATTAAAGTTTACCTATCTAAGAAAGGAAATAACATCTAATTACTTCTTGCAAATAAAATACTTGTATGGGAAGAGTAAGCTTTGTGTTATTCTAACACTTAAAATAATATTGAATCATGAAATGAGTTATAAACTTTAATTGATACAATTTGAAACGCTAACTTACTATTGCAAAAATTAACAACTTCCTTTCCACTTTTTGATCACCAAGATCCCATTATGGGTGAGGTGAGAGCATACGGTGTACGGAATTACAAGTTACTAATTAATTCATTATCTATCTAGAAAGCGAAACTACATATAAGATGTTGATCTACTCTTGTAAATATGATTCATTATGGCAACTCTAATTTATTAAAAATAAATACACGTTAGAAATCATTAGTATTTTTGCAAAAATAAGTGAATTCACATAGTATTAATCATCTATTAACTGTCCTATTCAAAAAAAGTTGACTATCTTTAACAAATAATTTAAGACAAAATTAATAGAAATTGAATAACTAATGAATTATAGCATTCTTGATAAATATTAATAAATATATAATTAATAAAATATAAATTATGGAAACTAAATTACTTTCTTAGAAATTCCAATTTTGCTTTCTAAAATCTATTAAGTAAAATTAAATTAATTAAGGTAATATTAATTATTTAAAATGAATTTTAGAAACTAAGTTATTTTTCTTGACATTACTAATTTACTTTTTCTAATGAGTGATTTAAACATATTAAAAACTATTATGCAAAATTAAATAAATTAAGATAATATTAACTAATTTTAAAATACAATTAATCCATTTTTACGTAAATGCATTAATTAGGTCAATACTAAATACAACACTTCTTTATAAAATGTTAAACTAATATTAATAATTTAAATGGATACTAAGTTTTAAATTGTTTGAAACTAAACAATGTTTTGGTTAAGTTCATTAATCTATTATAGATGTGTACATATATTAATAACATCTAAATAATTTGCATGAATCTACTAATTTGGTTTGTTTCTTAACACTAGCTTTATTGCTTTTAAAACAAATCTTAAAGAAGTGTGAATTTTTTAATTAAGTAATTATCGAGGGATAATTTGTTTTAAAAACCTGAAGCAAATACTAAACTATTAATTAATTTCTTGGAGATAATTTTCAACTAGCTAAATAAATGGAAGAGGATAAATTTGAACATCTAATTTCATTTATGAATTAATTAGAAGATTATTGATAAAAAATCATTTCATAAATCTTATTAATCTTAAAATAAATTAAATTTATCATTTTATATATATGTTTGTAAATAAATAATAAATAAAACATTATAATTTTTTGTTTTCTCAATTAGGTCTTAATTAATATACTCTAGAAATTTCTTTTTTGACACTATTATTATATTTGAATAAATTTAATTTCCTACTTAACCTACATTGCAATAGAGGATATTTTAATACTAATTCTCTTTGAAAATTGAATCATATTATTTGGTTTCAAATAAATCTCTTTCTAATTGCTTACTTTTGAAACATCTATTTAATAAATTATATTCATTTTTCAATTAATTGGAAATACTTGAGAATTAACTACTAACTAGTTTTGCAATAAGTCAAATTGAATTAATTAATAAATCTATCTAATTTGGTTTTCTTTGGTAAATAGGTACATACTATCTCTAGTTACCTAAACAAATGTATTCTAAAAGATTATTTACTAACTATTTTTTTATTATATTTTTTTATAATAAGACATTTTCAAATCTAAATCTTGAAATCAATTTAACTTAATTAACACAATTCACCTATTTATATCGATTACCTTCTAATTAATACTTATAAAATCAGTTGACACTTGCAAAATCATATTGCTAAGTATTTGAAATAAATTACAAATTTCATTTATAAAAAAATTCTCTTTTGAAGATGTGTTTATCTAACACTAATTGAAAATTCAAACTAACTTTAATTTCTATCACAAAACATCATGTAAAAATAGTAATTTACTAGAAATAATGGAAGCTGAAATATTTCTTTGACATTACATTAGTAAATATTTTAAGCAAAATCAAATGTATTAAAACCATATGAAATGAATTGAAGCAATTTGTGATAAGTATTTGGATGTATTAAAATTTATTATCGATTAGGAAATTAATTAATTAATTAAAAAAGTGAAAACTATACTAATTCAGGAGGATGTGTTAATTAGTTTGACACTAATTATTGAAGTAAAATGTGAATTCCTTTTGCAAATCAAAATCTCTTTATTAAAAAAGATCAAATATAAAGTTGATTTGAGATTGAACAATAATTTATTTATTGCATATACAAAAAAAACACAATCTCTTTTTTTTTAAGAAAATCCCAACTCATAATCTACATTTAGAAAAAAGCTCAAACATTTGATTTATTGTTTTTTAAAAGTAGGTAATTCCTATTTAGATATTTCATTGATTACTTTTCTCAACTTTCTAATTAAATAGAGAGAAATTAAAAAAAAACAAATTGATCTTCTAAATCATTTACCCATTTAACTTTTAAATTGACTTATAGATATACTTATAAAATAATTTCTTAATAATTTAGAAAAAAATTATCCCCCCAAAAAAATTATTAATCTTAAAATAATCTAATTTATTATTATATGAATATTATTATTATATTTATTTTTTTCAAATGTGTGAAGGACATAATTGGAGACGACATATTGCATGCATCAGCATAGAGAATTATTTTCCCCTCCAACTTGGTATCAATATTTGTTTCCAATGTGATGGATTTGAACTCGAATTGTCAGGATATGCAGAAGATAGAAAATACAGTTATTAAAGAGGTTTTCTTGCAAGAAAACACACTTCTCACAAGTATTCAAAAATATGACTTTTGGCTTGGAGAAGCTTATATTGGAGGTGTCTTTCCTAGACACTATTTGCACCACAAAATGAGTTTTAGAAACATATATATTGGTATAAGGTTGGCACTTGAATTTAATTCCTTGAGTTACTTATACAGGGAGCTAAACAAATATTAAATTGAATTGGGTAATGAGATGATCAGAAGCTTCAAAGCCAAATATCATGCAATTTCATTCCTTCTTAGTCATCATTGTCACCAAGAAACTTTAAGAAACTTTACTCAGTCATCCAAACCAGCCACAACAAGGAGATATTCAAACTAAAGAATCAAATACAGCTCTAAGGCCATCAAATGCTCAGCCTCTCATGCAAAGGTTTCAACCAATCCTCCCTGACATGAACATCACTGCAAATTCTAAAACATCTCCTCCACTTGATCAGAATATGTGCAAAGAAGGAAAAGAAGATGTTCAATACATAAGGCATGAAGTATATAGTTAAAATGTTTTGCTTTTTGTAAAGCCATCAGATCATGTGCAAAGAATGAAAAGAAGATAGTTGCTCAATACAGATGGCAAGAAGTAAAGAGTTAAAAAATGTATTGCTCTTTGTAAAAGTCAAATTTTTTTGTTCTTTTTGTCAGTTGATATATGCATACTTTCCCATATTTAGCAAGAATTTTGTCATCCAATAGGAGAAGTCGGTCAATTGTTGGCACAATGGTTGGTTATACTCAAAATGTATCAGTTGACATTTTGTATCTATCTACAAAGAAACTACTAAGAAATAATGTAACCTTTATTATTATATAATATAAATAGTCGACCAAATGGCCTTTTATCAAATAAACAAAAAATAATTTTAAATTATAATGATAATTGTAAAAATTATAAACAAATTTTAAAAAGTGCAAAGTCCCCAAAGGCAACTGCGACTTTATGAAAGAGCCACAGACCTTTATGGGGCCCATAGCCTATACCATTAATTTTTTTTAATTAATAAATTAATATTTATTAACTTTATTTATATGTTTTAATTACATTAAGTTATATTTAATTTTTAATTTTATATATATTTAAAAAAAACAATTTATTAATTAATTGCTTGAAATTGTTGGCTAAGTCCTTACAAGACCTGCTCTCCTTGACCAAACTACCTTTATCCAACTTTGAGGATGAGTTTTTTTGGGTCAAAGATCAGCTAGGCAACCTTTCTGTTAGAACAACTTACAATCTACTATCGATCCAAGGTGCTCTGATGTAGAGCAGGGAGGAAATCAACTAACAATCACAATTCAAGCCTTTTGAAACAACTTTGCAACCCTTTAAATCCTAACTCATCAACTCTTCACAATTTCATTCAGTTTCGCTTGTAGGTCTACAGACCTGGTTTCTTGTTCATATTTTGCAAAATACCTTTTCAACCCACAAACTACCTATCATTTCAGATGCCCATTATTGACTTCTTGAACATATCTCAAAATGTGAATAGGTTTTTTCATATCAAATCCCTCAAACTGATACTGCTACACTATCCTAAGACCTCAAATAGGTCATTTTTTTCCAAGCAACACTTCTCCAAATTCCTTTCCAAACCTAAAAATTCATTTCTTGACCTCCAACAGGTTATAAAAACAAAGAATCAACAACTTTTATCAAGGTAATATCCTCAAAACCTTCCAAACAATAAAACCCTTGTTCTAGGCTTGACTATGCTTGAACCAAGGAGGGTTTATTGGAAATCCAACCTCCAGACCTTTCCTCACTGTCTCAATGCCTCCAAAAAATCAAAATATACCTTCCAATTCTTCCTAAACCTTCACCAATCCTTTAGCAATGAAATTTCATCAAAATTCTATCTAAAACCACCATTTTTAAGCCAAAATACATACAAACTCACCTAGGGAAGCAACCAAAACCTCTCAAAACGCCTTCCCTGCTCCTGTGAACCCCCTAAAAATATAATCCTACCCTAGACCACCCATTCCACCAAGTTATAGAGAAAGTTAATAGTGGAATGGGTGATTTTTATATTTTTGTTTACTGCAAACCCTCCAAACATAAATTACAGACCCGTAGTCAGTAAAAAGCTTATAGAAACCACAAATATTAATGAAAATGCTTCAAACTTGAACCAAAATAGAGATACTTCACATATATATCAATTTCTATGCACTTAGAATCCAAATTAATTGTACGGAATCGTACAGTACTCTGCAAGAGTAATTTGCCAGTCAAAATACCAGAAAATAGTGTTCTTTTGATTGATTACCACTTCAATACAAACTCTAACCTCTTTTTCGAATTGAGAGAGGCATTTTTAAACTTCTAGCATCAAAATACAACCGGCTCAACCATAAAAACTTCCATTTAAACCAACATGACCATTGGTATTCCATTTGTTGCAATTTTGCAACTTTCCAATATTACATTATTTGACAACATTTGAAAACAAAAGCTAAATGACCCCTAAATGAATTAAGACACAAAATATGGTCTATTATGACCTTATTTAATGAAATATGACTCAAATTCCTAAACCAACCTATCAAAGACCCTACTTGACCAGATTTGAAAAAGGAACTTGGTGCCCCTGCACCATGCTTGTAGCAATCTTTTGAGGCAGGTCTGGAACAGACACATGATTCCTAAAATCAATTCCTTTTGGTGGATGACTTGTCATAATTGGATCCTAACTCAGGATAATCTGAGGAAAAGGGTATTTCATGTCCCGAATAGGTGTCTTTTATGTAAAAGCAATGAAAAGTCTATTGATCATTTATTATTGCATTGTTTGTTTGTTGTTGAAGTCTGAGATCTGGCTTTTGAAAACCTGGGGACCCACTGGACTATGTGTAGGGACATCAAATCTTTCATTGAGGGCTGGTCTAGCCCCTTCCAACATCCTATCCCTAGAGATATTTGGAACCAAGTCCCCCCCCATCATCTTCTAGTGCTTGTGGAAAGAGAGGAATAACCAGATCTTTAGGAATCTTGAGATGAGTCCTAAGGAGGTTTCTGGCATTTGTCTAAGGCTTATTTTTGAAAATGTTTCAATCTACATTGGGAAAATCATGGAAAAATCACCTATAGAGGGGGAGATCAAGATGGATAACTTTCCTCGAACAGGAAGTTGGAGATCAACTCCTTTGATAACTCTAAGGCCCAAGCTAGACGTGACACGGTTTGGAAACCCTCAGATTGGATGTGGCACAAACTCAATTTTGATGGGGAGGCCAAGGGGAACCCTAGAACGGCTAGCATTGGGGGTATTATTAGATATTGCAGGGGTAAATTTGTGGCAGGTTTCTTAGGAGGCATTGGATTTCAGACTTCCATGATGGCAAAAGCCAGGTCACTACTAAAGGGAATCAAATTAGTTGTTACTATGGGGATAAAGAAACTCCATATAGAAGGGGATTCTATGTCAATGATTGAATCAATCAAACTTGGTAGGTTACTAGGATGGACTACCAAAGATATCCTATTAGAGATAAATCACCTAGTCTCAAAGCTTGATATGAAGATCTTGTCCCACACCTATCGTGAGTGTAATCAAGTTGATAACGCTCTGGCTAATCTAGGTTCCTCTTGGAGAATTTCCAAATGTTGGAGGAGTCTTGGGAGTTTACCGTCAAATATACAAGGTGTCATTCTTAAGGAACAGGGTACCATTGTTATCCATGATGATAACTAAATATGCTCTTTTTAAGGCTTTTTGGGTTGTCCACATACTTGTACTACTTTGGGTGATGTAGATGAAGAAGACTGATGAGGTGTTAAATATGAGGTAGCATTTGAAGGGATGGATGAAGAAGGATGATACATAGCTGATTATGATAGGTTATGGGAAGTACCTTAGGTTGACGCCTAAGTTTGGTTTGGCCATGTGAAACTTTAATAAGTGGCCTTGTCACAGCTCACCATACCTTTATGGATTTAGATTCAATTCTCCATTCTTTTGGGCCTCTCATTTTGATGTGACTTGTTCATGTCGTGTGGAGTTCTTTCTGAATCCCCTCGACATTGCTAGAAGATTTCATAAAATAATGGATTTTTACATAGGTATTTCTATACTTGGCCCCACGACCACTTGTCATCAATACTTGTGCATGAGCAATTTAAATGGAAAAATCATTTTTCGTAACCTGAACCTTTGGTGTCTAAGGATTTTTAATTATGGGCTTGCAGAGATATCATCCTTGGAAATGATATCTAGCGTGTGTAATCTTTTAGTTGCCTTATTCACTCATTATTATCTTGGTTGGCATCATAACAGTGTTTTATGGGTGATTTTTCACATTGCGACCATTTTAATTTTCTTCTCTCACAAGGTTGCTAGTATCTTAGAGTGAAGTGTGTCAAAATGGGAGGTGACAAGGTGAGGACAGAGCCAGATAACTATGAGGAATTTTGAAAGTATCCCTTAGTGTGACATATTTGCGTTGAAGGTGGGTTGGCGTCACTTATGGAATTCTTAGTGAGACATGATGTGAGGATGTCAGCTCAGTTTGTGAGCTCTTGGAAAGATAGGAGGATCATGATGGGGGGTATCTCTTTCAAGGTTAATGAGGAATTCATAGCTCAGGCGATTGGGCTTTCATGCAATGATAAGAAGTATAAAAAACACACCAAGACCCAGGATAATGAAAGTCTCAATGCTTTCTTCGAAGATAATGAAAAACCAGCCAGGTCTCAATCGAGTTTCGAAAGGGAAGCACTCCCTCAGCCTTCGGACCAAGTTTGAAAGGCTATCATGAAATATGTGACTTTAGAAGGTAGGAATATGGTGTTTTAATATTACCATCTACCTCTTCTCTATCATCTTCATCATAAAATGTTGTTAAGTTTCTCATTCTTCTTGCTAACTAATTTGGATAATTCTATCAAGATGTGTTTGGACACTGTTGCCCAAAACCCTGATGAAACACCCCTTGTCGCTCCACCAGGGACTCATCCTGAGGCTTTACCACTTCCATTTAGCTCTTTGTCTGCCCAAACCTATATCACTATCTGTATCGAGGAGCTCGAACCCCCTAACCAACCCACTGTGAATCCCTCCTCGACCGATTCTATAGACCCTAAAAGGAAAACCCCTCTGATGGACATCAAAACTTTGAATACCCATAAGCCTAAACCCCCTACCAAAAAAATAAGGGTGGAGCGGGGAAAAATTAGTCGAAAGCGGCTACCAAGATCTGCGAGCTCAAAATTGCTCCCCGCAAGACGTAAAGCAAATCAAATGCAAGGAGAAAAGGTAAGAAAGAGGGTAAATGCCAGGTAGAGTTGCTAACCATGGATAGTCAAGAGAAGGACAATGTGGGTAAATATTCTAAGGGGGAGACCATTGTGGCTGCTACTATGGATACGAGGATGGAGAATACCAGCATCAGGAAATCCCATAGACTGGTGAAAAAAAAAATGAGGTGACTGTGAATGATATTTCAAGTGACGAGGAGCAGACTGGCAGGAAAGGCAAGAGTAAGAAAGAAGATACAGAGGAGGAGGAGGAATTTGTGGAGGGACCTAGTCACTTTTCTGACTTCAACAGGATGCTCCAGGAAGATTCGACAACCCACTCCTTGGACCCTAGGGCTACGGAGAAAGATAATTCTAAGACTACGAACAAGGAGGATGACTATAGCAAGTTGCTAGAGCGCATGGATAAACTCGAAAGGAAATTTACCAAGTTGACTCGGTTCACCATTAAAATTATCCATTGTTTTGTTGGTATCCTTTTTGTTGTGCTCGAGGAAGAAGTGGACAAGAAGACTATGGAGGAGGGCCCCAACTGATTAGAGGAGGATGTATTAAACCTCCTTATATAGAAATGGGAGGGTATAGCAAATTAGTTTGTTGTATCTTTGTGTTGTTTTTTCGTTGGGTCTTTGTGTATCGATCGTCGGTCTGCTATCTCTGTGTCTTGTTGTTTTGGTGGTTTCTATTTTAATGTTCTAGACTTGATCTTTTTTGGCCCTTTGGGCTCATGGTGTAAAGGGTACTCCACCTTGTAAATGCAACTTAATATATCAAAAACACATATAAATATATATAAAAAAACAAATTTATATGTAAATAAAATAATAATTTGTTAACACATATATTTATTATTTTTCTCAGATTGAACGATTGATAAATTTAAGGGAAATGCATAGAAAATAAATAATTAAAGTAAAATTAATTGAGATAAACTTTATAAAAAAAAACGTTTTAAAAGCAATTTTTTTTAATTTGATCTATAAATAAAAAAATTCTTTTGTTAAGGAAAATGATTAAAGACAAATTCAGGTATGAGTTAAAATACATTCTTTTTAACAAAATAAGATTTAATTTAACCTTCCTCAAATGGAATTATAAGGGAGATTGGAGGCTTACCTGGAAACGCAAGTTCTTCAGTCCTTCTTTGTTAAGCCAATATTCAACTTAAGCAGCTCCCCCGGTCAATCTAGAGCTTGCTTCAACCTCCTTTGTTTTATTTTATTTTTTCTTAGAAGATACTACTTTAAATTGCACGCAAAAGAAAAATCAAAAGATGAAAAGAAATAACTATAGACACCTAAAATTATCACTAGGCTATGCCTTTATTAAATCCCCTTCATCATCCTTGATAATTAAATAATCTTAATTATTTAATTATTATCTAATTTCATAAAGTATTCTATTAATTAAATAATCTAAATTATTTAATTAATTCATTTTATCCTTCTATGTCCGCTTTTGATTAATTAAATAAATTTTTACTTATTTAATTATGTCACTAATACCTTTGATTTCTATGATTAAATAAATTTATATTTATTTAATTATTTGTGACTTTCCACTATAATTAAATAATTATGTTAATTATTTAATTATTCACTTTTAGCTTTTTCTGTAACAAGTTAATTAAATAACTCATCTTTTCTCTCACTTTTTGAATTAAATTTCTATTTAATCAAAAAGTTAATTTGCCTTTTCCTTTTTGTAAATTAAATAATGTTTATGATTAGAGGTAAACAGGTTTTGAAGGGGCCCCGAAACCCTTTACAAAAAAGGAAAATTGTCTCAAAAGATAAGTAAACTAAATATTCAATAGCCAAAACACAACAAGACATCACCTAGACAACTAGCAAAAAGTAGGAACCAAAACACAAAACTACATATTCTATAGAATATTTGTAGCTTCCATGTTGCTCTCGATAGTCTTCTAATGTGCATCCATGACTTCAAACATATCTTTGGCAAGAACACCAACTTGCATCTAAGTCTTATTGCGAGTTCTAGCACTAGGCCCCAAAACATTTACCTCATTAACCAAAACATCCTACGAACCAGTAGCCTTATCAACTGAAGCTTCCTTCGCCACTTGCCTTTCACCAACAACATCTTTCTCACCTGGAGCTCCCTCCATCTGTTTCTTTTCCTTCTCATTGAGAATAGAATGGATCTTAGCCTCATACCTCACAGCACATTTTGTTGGGGTTACCATATGAGAATGTTTCAGATTTAAAGTCTAAAACCAGTAGTGCCTTAGTGACTTTCATTTCTAAATCACTCCAAAAGCACTAACAACTATGCCATAAAGCAAAAACAGGCACACTAGTTCTCCCCCATTGGTCCTTCTAAGAAAATCACATGCAAACTTAAACCAGATTCAACACCATGAACAGACAAACAAATGAACACACAGATTTATGTGGGGAAAACCCTTTCAGGTAAAAAACCCCACACTCCAAAAGATAGATCCATTGTATTATTCAAAAACTAAATGGTTACAATACAATATCAGACTCATAGCCATTATACGAGTTACATCTTGTTCATCTAGATAAATACAGGCAACAACATAGATTTGCAACCTTGCACTATTACAATGTCTTCACAAGACATACAGTGAAAGTTCCCTTCAGCTCTTCAACCCATTTGCACAGCCAACCTTTCAGCCGACACAACCTAGTGACCACCTCAGGTTCACATCTTCCTTAGGTTCCAAGTGTCTCAGTGTTCACGGTTACAATTCTTTGCACATACCGCTCGAAAACACACTCTTCGATCTCTGACCAAGCTCACTGATCATGGATCTGTCGATCCACTGATCATTCGATCTTTTGATCTAATCTTTATTGGCTTGCTCTGCTTTTAGCTTTGGCTTACTATCGATTAGCATTCGGCCTCACCTTTCAGCTCAGCATCAATCGGCATTCCATCGGCCTCAGGTCGACCTCTCATCTTCTACTCAAAATCGCATACCCACCAAACGGCCATCAGGGTCTCATAATACACCACCGACAAGCTTCCCCATCTCAAGTTGTGTGCACCACCCTAGCAGCTAACATCAAGCTGCCCTGCAATCAATTCACACTCAGGTCAAACCCTTGAGATGCGCACACAAAATTTTGGTCACTAGCCGTTGATTTGCAACAACGATGCAATATCAGCCAATGAGATTTTACCATGTGTTGCATTGCCATTCGTCTATCGCTTGCAGATCATTTGCCCTGAGCTCCATCGCTAAGAATTTTGGGGCAAAAATCAACCACTATCATTAAAACACCGACCGCCAGCTTTATCAAGTCCCACAAGCCACGTGACTGCCGCTCAAGGAAGTTCTAGGGCACCCAGGAGGGAATCTCCAAGATTTCATTGAGCCCACCCAGAACCCTCTTCCGAAGCTGCCACGCATCCACCGCTTCCGCTCTTCACTTAGAGCACACTCAAGTCCCACCAAGCCACATGTAAGCCACTTGAGCTCCTTTGGGGAATCTCAAGCGGCATCCGCTATATTCCCCAAGGAAATCTCGAGATGCTGACAAGTGTCCACAGCCCACCAACACAGCATAAATGCTTGGGACCCACCATCCTTCTATTACACACACCGCTTAACTCACTGCCACACGTCGAACGCACAAGCAATTCCACTTAGCCAAAAAGTTCTCAGTGGTACTTGCATCAAGATGGCGCAGAATGTGCTGACACCATCAAATTGAAACCTCCACAATCATCGATCAGGTTCTTCACCGCTTGGTCCAATTCAATCGCTCAATGCATATCACCATATTGGTGGCACATGAAATGTCACCCGCCGATATGAGATCACCTCGCCGCATTGTCCCATCGATGGAACTACACAAAGACCCCCGTCGATAGTGATCGCCAACCGATAAGAAATGCCGCCAAGCCAGACCAATTGGGCCGTCGCCGGAACACCACTAGGAGTCTCGCCGACCGGACAGAGTCTAGGCGACAAGGAAAAGGTTGAACGCATGAAGTCCCCCAGACCAAAGCAGTACAAGCTAGCAAGATTGAGGCACATATTTCCAACAATCTCCCACTTGACGAAGACTTGTTGGCTTCCTCCAGAACCAGAACACAAATAATCTCTCCACCATGCTTTCACACTCCAAACAAGACACTTGCAATGACATCTGAGATGTCCACCAACACAGGCAACAATTCCAATCATCCTTCATGAGAAAAAAGAACAAGCCAAGGAAAAATTGCACCAATCTCTAGAACACAATCATCAGATCCTTCATATGGCAAAGGGATCATACTACCACCACTCCACTGTGCTCACCATCCATACAGAAGCAGCAATGCAATAACTTCAAAGTTCCCCAATCGTGAACACAAACGTGAAGTCATTCTCCAGAACAAGATAAACCACTAGCTAGAACAACAACCAGAAAACTGACTGCCCCCATCCAACTGATTGAAACCCATGCGATTGAGAATAGCACACACAGCTCGTACTAATCCATCCAATCACCCATACCTCCAAGGTATGCACATCAGTAAACTCGTGCCATCACATATCCACCCATCAACTGTAGAATACAAGCACCATGTTCCAACCAGTCAAGAAGACCAAACACATCCAGGAGCTCCCACTGCATGAGTAATGTCCAAATGAATTTAAATAACTAGAATGAGCACATTCAACGCATCTCTTCATTAGCATCCTAGCAAACAAGGCATCATCACAAGTGATCTAGGCATACCAAGTCCACCAATCATGACACATAGAAGAGCATAACCATGTAGTACCAAGGAACATCCACAATGATATGAAAACTTGCAAACCAAACATGCCCTTCTACACACACTTCTAAATGCTAGTTGTGTCCAGTATGACCTCCTTCACATCCCAAAGGGAAGCCTCTCAAAGAAGATCAAACCAGCCCATATTCTTATCTCCTACCAATTCTCAAAAGCACTAGGAGAAATTATGCTATCCACCTTTCACTATGGATCCTCCAGAAACTTAAACAACAAATCAAGATCCATATCATGAAAGCAAGCAAACTATGCCGAGGAGACCAAAGGGAAAAAGATGCTCCTCCAGGATATAACAGCCACCATGACTTATCCAAGAAAAATCTCCTTATCGATCTCTATTGAACTCGCGTTCAACCAAGGTGCAGGCTACTCAGACTTTCAACTATAAATAGTAACAACAACCTCACCTATTTCTCCATGTATCCATGAGCACCAGCAACCGATCATCTCATGCTAAACTCCAATCTGGATTACTGCAGCGAACATGAAGTTCTCAAGCACATGACCAATGCACTCAAAACATAGAGAAACACTAGACCACTGTCAAAGCTCCAAAGCTAGGAATCAGGTACTTATCACGACATCATGATCTTACCATCCCCCTTAGGAGATCCCATGCTCCAGGTGAACATACCAAGGTCTCAATAGCAATGCATCATGCCAAAACTCTAATGCATAAACAAGAGTATACCATGACATAAAGCAAACAAACTCTAAACCATCACTTGTCAAGCACCACCAGCACCTCAACCAAATACTCGCAAGAGTCCTCCATGGCTCCAAGATGTTGCAAATCCTCAAATAGGTCCCATGCAAATGCAAAAGAGCTCTTCTGCAGCAATAGGGTCTAAGAGCTCTACCAGAAACATCTGCAACACCAAAGAAGATCATTCACCACCAAGTGATGAATACACAGTCACTACTAAAGCTCTCACTGAACATGGCACCGAGCTTTCCAAGTACCATGACCAACCATCTGCTGATCTGAAAACCTCCAAGTACAAATGACAACATGTCCATCTGACAACAACATTGAGTAGTACCAAGGTCTCTGAACCACGCAAACTGTATTATCACTATCAAAAGCTTACACTAACCAGTGTATCAAGATTTCCATGACATCGTGATACACATGCTACAGGTCCCCATAACCGACTATCCAGGTACCCAAACACCATTCCTCCTTGCATCTCAAAACAGGTACACCAATGCACAAGTGGCCACATACAAGGCCAACTAACAGATCTGCACCACCACTAAAGCAACCTCATGGCTACTAATAGTCCACTTCCAAGATGACTCATAGCAAACATGTAGGTATAGATAGCCCACAACATTACACAACTCGTAGATGCAACTAGTGAAAAACCTTGCAAATCTATCATCGCACTAGAAACTGCACAACTAAGATCTCAAAGAGAAATCCCATGTAAACAACATGACTCAAACGCCAAATCAAGCTCAGATCTAATTCACCAGTCATGTCCACAACCTAAGCACCATAGTCTAGGAAACTAGAAAGCAAACAACACAAGAATGCTAAATGAAAAACACATATCAACACTCCCATGTAGAGAAGACATCGCACCTCCTCAAACATGTCGAACTACAATTATCTCATCTAGTCACACCCCAAATAGCCAGGGTCTAGAAAATAGCTTAACAGCAGCTCCACAAACCACAAGTTTTACTTGATCGTGCAAAAATTGCAAAACCACCATGTTTCCAAAACACCCATGCACATCCATATCCACTGCACATCTAGATGACCCAAGAGTCTGCACATAACCAACATGGTTAACCAGAACAATGAAAAGATAACATGAATATGCATCATAGAAGTTTTAGGAAAATCTACAAAAAACCCTTTAGAGCCAAAGACATGAATCTGAAACATAAGAGTACAAGTAAATAGGAACATTAGGCCCATTTTAGACCAAATCCAAAACCACAACCATGCACAAGCATACGAGAGATCTAGGCTATTCAGAAGTTTCAGACCACCCAGATCAACTTCATAGCCTCCATGCAATCAGGGCAACAAAGAAACTGCCTTCAGTGCTAAGTCGGAACACCCAGCAAAGCACAATACTCCATGGCTGAGAAACAGACCAAGCAACTCCATACCACTAGGGAGCCTCTCACACAGACACCCAATATGAACCATGCTCTGCTGCAACACAACCATAAGCATAACTCACACCTCTTGCATCAGGATCATTTGTTGCCAACTAGGAGCCTCATACCACATCGTCATAATATGATCAACTCCAATATTCTCAAGCATCTTTCATGTTGCATGTTGTCTCAAAAGAGCAAGGAATTCCACTCATCAAAGGATCAATCATCAGTCAATTCCTCCAAATTTCCTCAAGCTTGCCAAGCTAAGAAATCTTCACAGGAGAAATGCCCAGAACCAATATCTAGAAGAAGGCTCTGATACCACTTGTTGGTATCATGAAAAAACCTTGACCTCCCTTAACTGCATAAATGCTCGGGACCCACCATCCTTCTATTGTGTACACTGCTTAACTCATCGCCATGCGTCGAATGCACAAGAAATTTCTCTCGGCCAAAAATTTCTCAGCAGTACTTGCATCAATATGGCGTGGAATGCTACGGACACCGTCAGATCAAAGCCTCCAAAGTCGTCGATCAGGTTCTTCACCGCTTGGTCCAACTTCAATCACTCAATGCATATCGGCATATCGGTGGGACATGAAATATCACCCACTGATATGAGATCGGCTCGCTGCATCGGCCCATCGGTGGAACAACACAAAGACTCCCACCGATAGTGATCACCAACCGATAAGAAATGCCGCCAAGCCAAACCCATCGGGCCGTCACCAGAACACCACCAGGAGTCCCACCGACCAGACAGAGTCTCGACGACAAGGAAAAGGTTGAACACATGAAGTCCCCCGGACCAAAGCGGTACAAGACAGTGAGATTGAGGCACATATTTCCAACAAATTTAGTCCCTTCAATGACCTTATCCAATTTGATGCTAACCCTTTCCATCTACTCTTCCAAGGTCATAATTCTTTGTTCAAATACCTACTTCATCTTCAACATCTCCTTAACAACCATCTTCAAGGAATCAAACACCTCATCAACTTGATTCTAAATAGAAGACTACGAATATTCCCCAACTTTTCTCATAGCACCTCAAACCCTCACACTAGTAATGTTAAGCTCATGAAAAACCCATTTGAACAATCTAAACAAGGAAATGGTTCCATCCTTAGCCAAACCCAAAACATTGGGCAAGTCCTCCCAATCAAAGTTAAACACATCCCTTGCATCCACATCACCCTCTTGGGAAATACTATTCTTATCCTAGCTCTCACAAACCTCCTTACCTTTAGCCCCACCCACCGAAATTTTTATTTTGTGAAGAGAGCTAACAGTGTCCTCAGCCACCATCCTCCTTCTAATCTGCTTCTCCATATCCACAATAGGGGATACCCACCACCAATTTTCAGAGGAGAAGCAACATGCTCCTCTTGGATAGGTCTACTAGACCTTATAGCCATTTTCTTTCTACTACCCTCCTTCAAACCCTTCTTCCTCTTAGACCCTGAGACAGGGGGCATCGGGGATACATCTTCAATAGTTTCTTTTAAATATCTCAAAATGGAAGAGGGAGTGGTAGGCTCAGTTTTACAACATTTTTCAGCAATCTCTTCCTCACTGCAAGTCTCATAATCCTTCATGTCAGGACCAAAATAACCTTTACCAATTACGCAGGGCAGGAGGTTGTGAAACCACTTCTATAGAGGCCTGAGAATTAGGAACATAATCCTCATCCTCTTATGACTCAAACTCCTCCTCCAAAATGACTTTCTTCTTTTTCCCTTTCAGATTCATTGGTTCTTCCTCCGACACAATCTCATATTCCAAGGTCAGCTTATGTTTCTTACCTTTAGGAGTCGTTCCTGTTAGAAAATGTGCCTCAACTTGCTAGCTTGAACCTTTGTTAAGGACTTGATGAATTTACCTTTTGTTCATGCCTTTTCCTCTATACCATGGAGTACTTCCTTCTCTTTGGCGGTAGCATGATGAATCTTGGCTTCATCGGAAAAACGATCACATATCGATGAGTGACAATGTGTTGTCTCACTGATATGTCAAAATGTGATGTTTTGTATTAGTGTGACTTGGGGTTATCAGTGGAACTTTTCACCAGGCTACACCAATGGACCGTTGGCAGATGGAAGCGACTTGGATTCCAACGGTAGTGGGGACCACAGTAGAGTGTATCAGTTAAGGTGATCCTAATCTATGGTTGCGATGTGTTTAATCCAACGGTGCTCATTCTATTTCGCACTCCTATGTGGTGAGGACAAAAAGACTCTTATGAAGCAAAGCAAGCAGAATTGACTGAGCATTTGACACATGTTAGCTTAATCATAGTGTTTGCTAGTCTCGTGCCTCTTGCGGTGGGTCCTGAGTGACTCATGAGGGGTGTGTAGGCTTTGAACATGTGTCGTCATATTAAGTCTTTTCGAGAGACTTATTGGGAATGTTGTAGATTCTCTTTTGATTCTTCGAAACTTCACAAGCAGTGTACATGTGTCTTGGTGGACCCTAGCCACGACAAGTAGAATATGAAGGGGGAAATGCATGGACCTATTGACTGCTAATGTGTACGTCGTTTAGTGCAGGTTGCTAGCTTGGACAGAGGTCATTTCAATTCCTGAGAAGTTTTGACGGATAGTTTGCAGGGGAAGTTGAATCAAACTAGTTGTGCAGAGAATGAATTGATCATGGAATTTGTTGTGCACGGTAACGCATTGGAATCATAATGGGTTGAAGGTTCGATGGTTATATGATCGATGTGTGATCACTTGGTGAATATCATTGTATGCTATGTTGAGAAGTATAGTAACATTGTTATTCGGTGTAAGGTTGATCAAGGAAATTTGTTGTTGTCGTAATTGTCACCTGTGAAGGAGAGACTGAAACTTGTATGTAAATTCTTTTGTTGTAATACAAGATTTCTTCTTTGGTGTGGTGGTTTTTTCTCCCGTAAGGGTTTTCCCACGTAAGTACGTCTGGAAGAATTGATATTGAGAAATTCAATAGCAGAAATTTTGAGTTGTGGAAACTCAAAATGAAAAATCTATTGGTTGACCATGATATCTCGGTTACTGTGTCTAGAATGAAACCTACAAGAATGAAGCAAGAAGATTGGGACCTCACAGATCGAGAAGATAAAGGGTTGATAAGACTTTGTTTGGCAGACTCTGTTCTCTTGAACGTTCATGAAGAGAAGACTGCATCTTCATTGTGGAAGAAGATTGGAGATATTTATCAGGGTAAATCCTTCGTAAATAAATTGTTCTTAAGGAAGAAGTTATACTCTTTGAAAATGCAAGAGGGGGCATCTGTGGCTGATCATCTAAATATGTTTAACACATTGATTGCTCAATTAATATTTGTGGGTGTGAAGATTGATGATGAAGATCATTGTATGTTATTGTTATGTTCTTTGCCAGATTCTTGGGATCACTTGGTGATGGCGATTGGGAGCATGACAACCACTTTCAAGATGGAGGATGTAGTTGCTTCTTTGTTATTAGAAGAGATGAGAAGGAAATCTTCTGAGATGGTGAAGGAGGCTTTTGTTGTTCGAGGCAGATCGAAAGAAAAATGCAAGAAGTCCAAATCGAAATAAGAAGGGAGATCAAAGTCTCCTAGCAAGAAGTCGAAGGTGAAGAGCTGGAATTGTGGGCAGCCTGGTCATGTCTGAAGGGATTGCAAAGAGGAGAAAAATAAGTGGAAGAGAAATTCTTCTAACAATGATTCTTCTTAGAGCGATGCAAATTCCTTTATTGCGGCCTCAGCAACTCAGGCATCAGATGATGTTTGGTTGATTGATTATGGAGCATTATTTCACATGACATCTCATAGAGACTGGTTTACAAAGTATGAAGAATGCGATGGTGGAAAGGCGTATCTCACAAGCAATTCATCTCTGGAGATAGTTGGTCATGGAAGAGTCAGAATTCAGTTTCCTGATGGAAGAATTAAGGGAATTGATGGTGTAATGCATATACCAGGTCTGGCTCGAAATTTACTTTCTATAAGAGAGTTGAATGATGTTGGAGTGCAAGTCTCATTCTCAAGTAATGGTTACAAAATGACTAGAGGCTCGATGGTACTGGCTAGGGGTACTCGAATTGGTACTTTGTACAAGTTGGACGTACTAGCTATTCAATGCAATAGTGTCTCTACAAGGTCATAGAAGGTTGTTCGTGAAGAGAAGAATGAAAATGTTCCTATTGGAGCAAATTCCTTGCAAGTTAAACTTCCAACAGAAAAGACTACGCTATGGAATTAGAGGCTCGGTCACATTGGTGAAAAAGGTTTGAAATCCTTGAAGAATAAAAACCTGGTTGAAGGGCTTGATGATTGTAACCTAGAATTTGAATTTTGTGAACACTGTATAAATGGAAAATAACACCGTGTTTCATTTTACTCCAGTCCTTATAAATTTTCTTGTGTTCTAGATTATATTCATTCAGTTGTGTGTGGTCCAGTGGATGTTCCTTCATTATCGAAGTCTAAATATTATGTTTCTTTCATTGATGATTATTTGAGAAGGGCATTTGTGTATTTTTTAAAAAGTAAATCAGAAGTGTTCAGTCATTTTAAGGAATTTAAAAACCTTGTGGAAAATCAGACTAGAAGAAAAATAAAATGTCCAAGGATTGACAATGGCGGGGAGTTTTTTTTTGATGAGTTTGAAAGGTATTGCATAGACCATGGGATTAAGAGTCATAAAACAACACCTTACACTCTGCAACAAAATGGAGTTGCTGAAAAGTTAAATAGGACGTTGATGGAGAAGGCTAGAAGTATGTTGAGAAATATTGGTCTGGAGCAGAAGTTCTAGGCTGAGACTGTGGCTACAACATGTTACTTATTGAATCGTTCCCCTTCATCAACACTTGTTGAGAAAACTTCTATGGAAGCTTGGTCTGGTAAGAATCCCTCTCTCAGACATATTTGTGTCTTTAGATGTGAAGCATATGTTTATGTGTTGGATGTAAAAATATCTAAATTGGAAAACAAAGTTGAAAAATGTATCTTCATTGGGTATGGACTTGGTGTGAAAGGATACAAACTTTGGAATCCTGTGACTAAGAAGGTATTGTATAGCAGAAGTGTAATCTTTCGGGAGCTGAAACCTTCTTCAGTGTATTTGCAATCAGAGGTGAAAGAAAAAGAAAAAAAGAATGATGTTGTTGAGATAACTCTAACTCCGAAAAAAGAGGAACAACACATTGAAAGTGTATTTGAAACTAAGGAGAGTTCGAGCATCTCTGAGAGTTCTGAACAAGAAGAAGAACCACTACCTCAGCCTCAACCTATGAGGAGGTCTACACGTGAGAAGAATCAACCAGATAGGTATGGATTCTCTATGTTAGATTCTAGTTGTGCCTATGATTTGATTACTAACACAGATGAGCCTATGACTGTAAAAGAGGAAACTGAAATTTCTGATTCAGATTTCTTCTTGGAAGCCATGAATGAAGAAATGGCATCATTAATAAAAAATGATACTTGGGATCTAGTTATAATTGATGAAAAAATTGGTTTGGATGGCTGTGTTGAGAATTATAAAGCGAGATTGGTTGTGAAGGGTTATTCCCAGGTAGAGGGAATTGATTATGGGGAAACTTTTTCTCCTATAGCAAAGCTGGCATCTATCAGATTTATTTTGTCACTTGCAGCAGCATATGATTTGGAGATTGAGCAGACGGATGTGAAGACAAAATTTCTTCATGGTGATCTTCAAGAAGAAATTTATATGTCCCAGCCTGAGCACTTTGTGAGAAAAGGAAATAGTAAGTTGATGATTTTTGATCTAAAGTCTGAGTTCTCTGAAAATTTCAAAATGAAAGATCTTGGTGCAGCTAGGTATATTCTGAGTATGCAAATAACCAGGGACAAAAAATGCAAAAAACTTCGGCTTCACCAGAATAAGTATATTAATATTGTTCTGGAGAGATTTGGTATGAATGATTGCAAGCAGGTAGTTGTTCCAGTTTTGCAGGGGACAAAGCTATCTATTGAAGATTGTCCAAAATCTCCTACTGAGATGGAGGACATGACCAGAGTGCCCTATGCTAGTACAGTTGGTATTTTAATGTATACAATGGTCTATACAAGGCCTGACATTTCCCAAGTAGTGGGAGTTCTTAGAATAGTTATGGCGAATCCAAGAAGGACACATTGGGATGCTATGAAAAGAGTGTTTAGCTATCTAAGGGGCACTTTGGAATATGCTTTGTGTTACCATGGAAATTTGGTTGGTTCACAAAGGACTCTCAACATTAGTGGATATGTGGATTCTAATAGGGTAGGGGACATTAAAAACAGAAGGTCCACCAGTGGATATACTTTCATGTTGAATGGTGGTGCAATTAGTTGGATGAGCAAGCGACAAGTTGTAGTCGCTTTGTCCACTATGGAGGTTGAGTACATGGCAGCAACTCACACCTGTAAGGAAGTTGTTTGGTTTAGAAGATTGTGCTTGATATTGGTTTTGATGCAAGGAAAATTATTATTTGTTGTGACAGTCAGAGTGCTATTTATCTAGTGAAAAATCCAGCTTTTCATGCTAGGACGAAACATATCGATGTGCAGTATCACTTTGTCCGAGATATGATGGAGGATGGAAATGTTTGTTTAGAAAAGGTGGATACTCTGGAGAATGTTGTTGATGCATGACAAAGCCAGTGAGCATGGACAAGTTTAGGTGGTGTGCAAGTTCAATGGACCTTGGGACCTATGATCTTCAGTAAGTTTGAGGTCTAGAGGAAGCCAACAAGTCTTCGTCAAGTGGGAGCTTGTTGGAAAATGTGCCTCAACTTGTTAGCTTGAACCTTTGTTAAGGACTTGATGAATTTACCGTTTGATCATGCCTTTTCATCTATATTGTGGAGTACTTCCTTCTCTTTGGTGGTAGTGCGATGAATCTTGGCTTCATCAGCAGAACGATCGCATATTGGTGAGTGACAATGTGTTGTCTCACCGATATGCTGATATGTGATGTTTTGTATCGATGTGACTTGGGGTTATCGGTGGAACTATTCATCGAGCTACATCGATGGAACGTTGGTAGACAGAAGCGACTTGGATTCCAATGGTAGTGGGGACCACAACAGAGTGTATCGATTACGGTGATGCTAACCTACGGTTGTGATGTTTTTAATCCAACGGTGCTCGTTCTATTCTATGCTCCTTTGTGGTGAGGATGGGAGACTCTTGTGAAGCAAGCGAAATTGACTGAGCGTTTGACACTTGTTGGCTTAATCACAGTGTTCGCTATTCCTGTGCCTTTTGTGGTGGGTCTCGAGTGACTCATGAGGGGTGTGCAGGCTTTGAACATGTGTCATCATGTTAAGTCTTTTCAGGAGACTTATTGAGAATATTGTAGATTCCCTTTTGATTCTCCAAAACCTCACAAGTAGTGTACGCATGTCTTGGTGGACCCTGGCCATGACAAGCATAATATGAAGGGGAAACACATGGACCTATTGACTGCTGATGTGTACATCATTTAGTGGAGGTTGCTAACTTGGACAGAGGTCGTTTAGATTCCTGATAAGTTTTGATGGTTAGTCTGTAGGGGAAGTTGAATCGAACCGGTTGTGCAGAGAATGAATCGATCATGGCATTTTTTGTGCATGGTAACGCATTGGAATCATAACGGGTTGAAGGTTTGATGGTTGTATGATTGATGTGTGATCAGTTAGTGAATATCATTGTATGCTAAGTCAAGAAGTATAGTAACAGTGTTATTCGGTGTAAGGTTGATCAGGGAAATTTGTTGTTGTAGTAATTGTCACCTGTGAAGGACAGACTGAAACTTGTATGTAAATTATTTTGCTGTAATACAAGAGTTCTTCTTTGGTGTGGTGGGTTTTTCTCCCATAAGGGTTTTCCCACGTAAATCTAGTGTCAATTGTGTTTGAATGTATTTCTCAATTTTGTTATTTCTTTCATATGCATCTTAGTGAACTGTAATTACAAAGTTTAAAAGGAATATCTCTTTCTCCTTTGAGTCTTGGCATTAGGAAAATTTGTTCCGCAATCAAAATTTTCCTAACATTTCCAGGCTTCCTAGGAACCACAAAATTCTTGACATAATCCGTAATTAGCAGAATCAAACCAACATGCAACAAAAGATTCTTAGGATTCCTTTTGTGATCCTTAAGACCATACTCCAAAGAAGCCAAAAGATAGAAAGGAAAGGAGATTTTCTTCTTATTACAAAAATGATTCAAAATAACAAAATGATATCCATTAATAGCAAAGAACCAACCTTCTAAGGTAATGTCCCTCATCAATTCCTCAGCAACATCGCCCCACAGGGCTTTGATGGAACTGTGTTGGTAGCCACCACTCTTAGCCTGCTTGAGCTTTTGTTCTTTATCCCCTTTGAAGAAATATTGCATACCAACTTTAGATTCGTTCTTATCTCTATACACCTTTTTTCCCTCCGAGGATAGACCAGTAATGTTTGCAATAAAATCCTCATTGACATCAAATTTCATTACACCCCATTTCAAAACCCTATTATTCCATTCTTTGACAAATGAGGTCGTAGCCTGCAGTTTATTCCCATGGAGCTACTCCAAGTATGGAGTAATCCCACCCTTATGCAGTCTTTGCCACACCTTAGTCTTATTTTTTAGGTTGTCATGGGAGAAAGGCTCCGCCCTATTTTGATCATCACCCATGATCACAAACTTAGCAAAACCCAATAGCTTGAGAACTTTCCAGACAATTAAGAGAAGCCTTGAGAAAGGAAGCCAGGAAATACCCACAATATGTGTGACAATGACATGATGGTAGAGGATCATAATTATCCTTCAAGGCTACCCCATACAAATATTACTCAAAGTACCATAAGCTTGATCACAATCCAACTCACCTTCATTCCAAATAATAATCAGCCACATGAACAAGGTCATGTGATCCCAGAACATGATGAATCTGCCATCCAACTTAACAATTTTGGTAATCATGGTTAAGAAAAGCAAGATCCTCAATGGGAAGTGGGTCATCCACATCCCACATCCTAGAGCCACTAACACCAATGTTAGCAAATACATCCACAAGACCATTCCCTTCCCTAAAAATGTGAGAAATATTAAACTCGTCAAAAGAATTTAAAATTTCAATGGCATCCATAATAAGGGATTCAACACTCCATGAGGGGACAACAGACTTCTTCAGATTGTTGATAATATTTAAAGAGTCTCCCTCAAGCCACACCTTTCTATATCCTTTAGATTGAGCCAGATTCAAGCCATGATAGGTTGCAAACGCTTCTATGAAGTGGTTTGTCTTTAAATTAAATAATGTTTCCATTATTAAAAAATACAATTTCCCTCTCAAAATGAAGTGATTTTTGTGAAAATCAGTCAATTTCCTCATTCTTTCGTCAGTCTCATTTCTATCTTATCTCGTCTCTTCTAATTTCATCCATTGATCGAAATAAAAATCATCTAATCTCAACCGTCTAATTTGCATCTGCCTCTCTATAAAAGGATGTTTTCACCATCATTTTTAGCGATCTAGAGAATATAGGTTGTCATGCTATTGAGAAAACTTTGATATTTTGCTTTGTCTTAGTCATAGGCTTGTTAGTGCATACTGATAATTCTGAGGGCATTAATTACTTAGAAGAAAAATAGAAAAGAATAATGGAGGTGATGCAATGGAGGTGTAAAGGTTACGGTAATATCGTTTCTTGTATTTCGTATTTAAACACTCTCCTTTTCTCGATTATTAGATTAGGAATTTTAGGCTTATTTACTGTGCTAATAATCTTAAAATATGATTTTCCTGATCACATCTAGTGAACCTGACATGAATTTTTGGCTGCATGCTTATATTTTTCTCATTTTCAATTAGTTTATGGCTGCATGCTTATTCTAATATTCTACAATCTGGTTGAATATTTGGATCAATATTCTGCAATACTTAAACATTTTTAGTTGACATGAATTAGATTTTTTTTTTAATTTTTTGGATGATAATATGAATTTTAAGCTAACATTTTATCATATTTTTCATCGCATTGTTGTGTAGTGGTTGTGAAGCTAACATTTTCCATATTTGCCTTTGTTGTGTATTATTCAGCAATATAGCCTGTTGCCCCTCATTACGTCTTGACACGGCCCTGATCTTTCCACCACAATCGTTATCTTCTCCTATGAACCTTCTTCATTACCTGACACTCTTCTATTCTCGACAGCCTCGGCCTTCCTCCCTCTATCTCCCGAGCAAAGTAGTGTTCCCTTTTCCTTTTTCTAATACGGAAAAATAGTGACATGCACCCAACTATCACCTCCATATTCAAAACTATAAACAAAGTAATGTTTTGTAAGAGAGGGGGACCAACCATGACAAGGCCCTAGCTCACAGAGGGTCGACAGTAGAAGGTTTCCCTAAATTACCTTAGCTTAAATGAGTGTTATGAAATGTGGGATGAGAATTATGAGGATTATAAGGTCCTTCGATCACTCTATAGACCCAAAACTCAGAATGGGGCTAGGTGAGTCAGATTTTGGGTTCAAAACTCTGTCTCAAGGAGCTCTCTGCCCGAGGACAAAAGCGTAGCTCCGGGATGACAACACAGTGCATTGGCATCCCTCAGATGTATTGGCATCTGTACGACCAGAGGACTAAAGAGACAAGGTTGAATGCAATAAAATAGACTAATAGCCTAGCTAGCTACTTTCAAAGGGCCAAAACAACACTATGATGTAGGCAAGATATGCATGAATATAATAAATTAAATATACCAGAGTGAGGATGGAAAGAATGATCTCACAAAGGTACTTGTTTGCCAGTTAGCTCCAAGAACACTTCCACCTGCACATAAGAGAGAGGAAAATTTTTGAGGGTTGTATAGGGGTCTACCTCAGTCAGACCCCCATTTTGGTGTTCCCACCTCCATGGACACCCAGATAACTATAATAGAGAAAAAGTATGATAAAGAAGGAAATGAAGTAGAGAACAAAAAAGCACTACAAAACAGTGTTATGCTACCCTACCAAATCATAAAGGAGAGGAGTAGAAATCTTACCACCTCCACCAAGAGCTCACTAGCCAATGGGGTATAAAATGAGAGGATTCAAGCCTCTGTTGCAATGGTGTTTGTTCCACACTTTCTCTACAGAGTTGATGGAGTGTTGTTGTTGTTGCTATGAAGTGAAAAGTTTTGTTTGAAAGTGATGGATGTTAAGAGGATCTTGTGTAGAGAGTTGAATTGACTGCTTAGAGTTGAATTCAATGCTTATAGCTTAGAATGAATGCCTAGAGATTAGAATGAATGAAGGAACAGAGAATTTTAAGACAAGAATGAAGGAATGAGCAATATTCGGGTTGGTTGGTCGAAAAGGGTGTTACAAATTGACCTCCAATGGGAAGTGTAATGCCTCTATAGGTTCCAAACGTGGGAATCTGCTAGGGACGTAAGTGTGCCATGCGGATGTTTACACGTCACGTAGGCATCCCCGACAATTATTCGTCTACTGACACATAAAACAGACACCAAGTGGAATGAAGGCAGTAGGCTTATGTAGAATTTTGCCTTCGGATTTGGTTTTCTAAACTGAGGTTGTGTAAGAGGGGAATTTGCGTAAGCGGTGCAAATTTTATCCTATACATTTTGCTCCACTTTAGTGAGCACAAATATTGATGAGTGCTTTGGTAAGTAGATCAGAGAAGTAGTAGAGTTAGAAATGTATACCCAAACCATTGAGGAAGTAGACCGTGATCTAGAAAACTCGAGAGTGTAGGACAAGAAGATGACTTCATAGCTCCACAAACTATGAAGCTAAAGAAAGAAAGTGTATTACAGGCCTACAAACCTACAAGCAGGCAACCCCTAAGATCTCGTGCATGAAGGAAGCCCCAAGAATTAAGTACCTTATAGGCCCAAACACCTATAAGGAAGGTGTCCTCCAAGATCTCTCACATGAAGGAAACTGAGAAAAACACCTTATAGACCCATAGACCTGCAAGGTAGGTTTCTTCCAAGATCTCTCACATGAAGGAAACCGAGAAAAGCACCCTACAGACCCGCAAACCTATAGGGGAGCGATCCCCAAGATCTCTCACATGGAGGAAGCTCAAAGGAAGTACCCTACAGGCCTACAGACCTCCAAGGAGGTATCCCCCAAGATCTCTTACATGGAGGAAACGAAAGGAAGGGGACTCTGCAAAGTCAAGAAGCGACTTTACAGACACACCTTCAAAGTGACATGTCAAAAAGTTCAATGCAGGCAAGTAGGCAGACAGTCACACAGACCATCAAAAAATTTGAAAAATTTCAAAGGGGTCCCTCGAGAACCCTTCAAAAGGATGAGGGGTCCACTCAAGGGACGCGTTGTTCGAAAGTTGGTGTTTTCTTTCTCAAATCGATTCATCATCAAGGGATCCTTCTGAAAGATGTTCACTTCATCAGGGAATTCAAAAGGAATAATATGCCCCCATGCAAGGGGAAGATCAAAGTTGTTCTCACTTTGGAGGAAGGTTCTCAAGTTCTTTCTTTACGAACCCATGATGAAGGAAACATGTTCCATTAGGGTTTCAAGTTGAGAATGTGATTCTTACAAAGAAGTGTGTGAAGATTCTTGAGAAAAGATTTGTTGGTGTCGAATGTGTTTTTTGAAGATCAAAGTGATGTAGAGGTGGCATTGTCACACATGAGAGGGACAATTCAAGCAAAGAAGAGAGAAAGGTAAAGGAAAAGATAAAAAGGGAAGAGAACACGAACAAAGGGCATAAGGGTATTCTGATATTTTGGGGTCAGAACTTCATAAATATATATAATAACAGTATATAAATGAATTATCATCAACCCCCTACTATATCATGCCATGTGAAGAATACACAAGAAGACAAAGTAAAATAAAAAATTGGGTCAGCATGGAAGGGAAGCCTAAATGCCCCCAACGCTTTGCATCATCCCCAATTTGCTGAAAGTCAATCAAAAACATGGAAGAATGATGATACAAATGGAAGAATTTTAACAACACAAGAACCATGCCTGTATCTAAGCACCAATAGGGGTGACGAAGGTCATCCAAGCACACATAGCGTGATTACGAGGAAATACATCACAACACATACACACATCTAATCTAAAGATAAAGAAGAGGCCTCCCTCTAACACTGGTTGACCAAGAGGTCATCTGCTTCCCACTCTAGATCATCATAGGGGGGAAGGAGGATGATCCTGTAGTGGTGGAATGTTAAGGGGAGGAGCTTTTGATCCTCCCATAACAAGGGCTAAGGAAGAAGGACCCAAAAGGTCTCCTCCACTCAACTCTTGTGGAGCTAAGGTCAACGACTTCGCGAAGATCACTGAAAAAGTTTAGAACGTCATCCACCAAGTTAAACATGCACTTAATAGGAGTGCCATGTTTCACCTCGATGGATGGAGGAGGTTGCACCCAAGGTTCACCGCTATGCTCACCGAAAGATTCAGGAGCAGTGACGAACTCGGGAGAAGTTGAGACTGGTTCTATTACCAAGACAGAACAAGCTAGCATGGGGCCACCTTTTGGAGAAGGTGGGATCCTCCTACATCCTTCGTTGTTGGAAGGACCACTCTCTACCTTCTCCTTTGTCGAGGGAGGTGAATTCCCCATAGACGAGGCAAGAAGGGTAGAGGAAGACAAGGAAAGAACCGTAGTAGATATGCCTGAGGTGTTAGTCATATTGATAGGTTTCAAGAAAGGTGGGATATCCAAAATGGATGTCAACAAAGGTGGCTCCACCGAAGGAGCAATGAACAACTACACCTTTTTGGGGTTAGGCACATTTTCACTCACAACGGAAGCCGAAAGCAATACAGAGTTGGTTTGAATGGAAGTAGAGGGGAGGAGAGAGGAGGACGTGATAGGAGGTTATGATACAAGAGCAGTCATCTCCTCTTCCTTCCTATATAAGGTGGCCTGCTCAACCAAGAGATCCTTTCTCTAGCGCTTGTGCTCGCACGTGAGGCAATTTCTACGACTCTTTGAACTAGAGGTCGTAGGCTGTGAAGGAACAGAAGGCTCCTACTCAAGCATGGGAGTGTTCTCCACAGCTATTTCCAATAGAGGGACAGAATCTTGAATGGGAGTAGGAGGACCAATTTCAAAAATAATGGGAGGAGTCGGCTCTAACACCTCGACAGTGGGCCTTTTCCCATTCACCGATTAAGGAGCAGAAGTGGTAGGAGGCCGTGGAGGTCAGGACATAGAGGATTCCCCACAGGGGCTTTCTTCCTGCCATACAAGTAGTACCAAGGTCCGGGTGGTTTAGTAGGAAGATCTAATATCCTGCTCTTGGGTCTACACCAAGTAGGCACCATTGGACTCAGCGGGTAAAGACCAGGCTTACTCATCCAATACTCCTCCCAAGAAAGGGGAGCAGATGAGGCAGCTCAAGAAGGGGCAAGCTTCTCCTTTCCATTTCAGGAAGAGGAGGTAGTTGGTTGTTGTGCTACAAGAAGGGTTAGTTTTGAATATCCCTTTCCCCTAGTCTTATACTTTATGCAATTCTTATAAAGTAGGTTCGTTCTTGGAGGAAGCAGACCAACTGGAGTGGGCCAAAATTGATCCAATGAATATCCCCCACAGGACACAACAAGATGGTATCTAGTTTCATGCACTACGTGCACAACAGCTTCATGGGAAAACTAAAAACATTTATGAATTACGGAGGTGATCTCATTCATGGAAGCCAGCCAAGGTATGCCTAGCTTCAACCTAAATAAATCCAACTCCGGAATAACATAGAAAATTGTGTCAACAGCCCTAGGTCCAACTAGGATAGAAAAGGTTGTCGAGCCATATGATTTGAGACAAAGACCATCATGTGTATTGATGGTGGATTTTTTTTCTCCGTACTTCTCCTTTTGTAATGAATTTAGTAACAATGTTTCTTCTATAATAACATTCACACGGCTCACAGGGTCGACCAAAACCCCCATCACAATGTTGCCATTGAGGCAAGCGGGAATGTAGAGGGGAGAAGGCTTATTGTTCATTGCTAAATCTTGTGAACTAAATGTTACATCTGGAAAACTGGTCACAAGATGAGGAGGAGTAATAGTAACCATGTTAAAATATGCTTCAGGATGAGAAACAAAGTCAGAGGGATCAATAATCATGTTAGTAGAATGTGACAGAAATAGGTTTGTGTATATCTGCAACTCACTATTACCTTTCACCACCAATTTGTTCATATTTTGTTTCCTTCCATCGAGATGAACAGTACCGTCCTATATGTGATCCTATATCTTATGATGCAGGTGCATGCAATGTTCAGCATCATGTTCGTTAACTCGGTGGTATTGACAATAGGTATTTGTGTCATATCAGGTAGGGTAAGGTTCCTTAACGGGTTTAGGGTTTGGAAACATTATGATCCTATCCTTCAACAACTTTTACAAGATGGAGGAATAAGATTCTGAAAACTTTTTGAAATTTCGGTTGCATTTGAGGCCATTGTCATCTGCAGTGGCTACTACATTCACAAAAACTTTCCCTTTTCCAAAGATTGGCACAATGGACTTCCCTTCAGAAGGGGAGCATGAGGAAGGTCCCCCAAACTGAACTACCATCTATTGATACTCTCGTAGGGCTACACACAAATGTGAAAAATAAGGGTATTTCATAAGGGAAAACTTATCTTGCCAAGGCTTCTGTGAGTTCCCTATGAATACCTTCTACACATCGGTATTAGGTAGTGGGTATGACATTTGTGAAAAGAGCGCTTGATATCATGCTAT
This sequence comes from Sequoiadendron giganteum, assembly GCA_007115665.2. Lineage (NCBI taxonomy): Eukaryota > Viridiplantae > Streptophyta > Pinopsida > Cupressales > Cupressaceae > Sequoiadendron > Sequoiadendron giganteum. The sequence goes on along the minus strand of CM021104.1, from coordinate 675,223,078 downwards.
AAAATTGATAATCTTCTCATTCTTTCCTTGCTTACACCAGACAAGGTCAAAGAAGGTCATCTTAGGTCCGATGTTGGCTTGCAATTGTCGTAGAAACTAGTTCACAAGCTAATCAAACACGAAGATGGAATTATCAAGAAATGAACAGTACCACTTGACTGTTGTATCCTTGAGAGATCTGGGGAATAGTTTCTCCATCAATGCATCATGATGGAAGAAGTTTGTACATAAGGCATTAAAGGCAGACACATTTGTTTGTGGGTCCCCTTTGCCACTGTATTTCTCAAACTTAGGAATCTCCATCCCTTGCAGGAAAAGAGTGTTTAGGATTGCTACTGATAGTAGGCTATGTTGGAAGAATGGTTGGAAGATAGGTTGGGTAGAGGCTTGGGAGAGACTCACCAAATGGCTCTCCATCTTACCCATATTCTGAATGAGAGTATTTAGAATAGGGTCATTGGATGACATAGGACCAACATAACCTCCTCTAGAACTGCCACCAGAGCCACCTCTAGAACCGTCATTGTGGCCACCACTGGAACCATTACCGGAACCACCGCCATGAGAAAATCCTCCATCATAGCCACTTTTGCTTCCAAAACCACCACCATGACCTCCATTGAAACCATTTCCACCAGTGCCGCCCCTACCGCCAAAGCCACCACCACTAACAAATCCTCCACCACTCATCCCGCAAAAACCTCCACTGTTAGAGGTGACAGGAGGTATGAAGTTGAAACCCAAAGGGATCCTATTTTCTTTGATAGTCCCCGATCCTTCAGAGACATGTTGATTGAAGGGATCATGTCAGCCATGTATACAGGCGTGGGAAGCATTGATACTCCTAGTTGTCTCTCATGTTCTTTAAAAGTAGCTCCTTGTATAATGTTAGCATTATTCGAAGGGGCACATGCTTCAGTTAGACTAGAGAGGCTAGCCAGGATTTCTATTCCTGTTTGGTATTTTCCCAACATATAATTTAATTCACTAATAACTTGAGCAGCCCTAGCCAGCTTTGGGTTTCATTCCAAGTGATTCTCTAAGTTACTCAACCCTTTGTTAAGGGAAGAGACCTACTCTGAAGGAATATGAATAGCCTCATGCTCATCTATCAACGAAGGTTTGGGAGATGCAAGAGGAGTGGGGACGTGATCGATTTTATTAGGGATTTCTATCTCACCCCTCGTCAATTGCTCTTGAGCTAAAAGATCCATCGCAGGTCCGAAGAAAAGGCCTATAGAAAAACTAGAGGTGACCCTCATATTCTCCATCAAAAGGTGTCGTATACTTCTCCTGACAACATACCCAAAGGTTGTGGATTGGGTTGTGATGCTCATAAACCTTCACAATGCTCAGGGAAATGACAATCACAAGGCACGCGAGATAAGTTTCAACACCGACAAAGGAACAGATGCAGGTTCATGTCAGGTTCACCAAAAAATGTAAGAGAGGGGGACCAACCATGCCAAGGCCCTAGGTCATGGATGGTCAAGAGCAGAAGGCTACCCTAACTTACCTCAGCTTAAAGGAGTGTTAGGAAACGCGGGAGGAGAATGATGAGGATTATAAGGTCCTTTGACCACTCTAAAGACGTAAAACTTAGAATGGGGCTAGGTGAGTTGATTTTCAGGGTCAACACTATGTATGGGGGAGCTCTCTACCTGAGGATGAAAGCATGGCTCCGAGACGATAGCACGACATGTTGGTGTCTCTCAAGTGCGCTAGCGTTCATACGACCAGAGCACTAAAGAGACAAGGTTGAACATGAGAAAACAAACTAATGGCCTAGATAGTTACTTTCAAAGGGCCAAAACAACACTATGAAGTAGACAAGATATGCACAAATATGATAAAGTAAATATATGAGAGTGAGGACAGCAGTAATGATCTCACAAAGGTACTTGTTCGCTAGTTAGCTTCAAGAACACTTCCACCTGCACACAAGAGAGAGGAAAATTGTTGGGGAGTTGTATAGGGGTCTACCTCGGTCAGACCCCCATTTCAATGTTCCCACCTACACAGACAACCAAGATAATGATAATAGAGAAAAGTATGATAAAGAAGGAAATGAAGTAAAGAACACAAAAGAACTACAAAATAGTGTTATGCTACCCTACCAAATCATGGAGGAGAGGAGTAGAAAGCTTACCACCTCCACCAAGATCTCACTAGCCAATGGGGAGAAAATGAGAGGACTCAAACCTCTGCTGCAATGGTGTTTGTTCCACACTTGCTCTGTGGAGTTGATGGAGTGTTTTTGTTGCTGCTATGGAGTACAAAGTGTTGTTTGAAAGTGATGGATTCTAAGATAATGTTGTGTAGAGAGCCGAACTGACTACTTAGAGCTGAATTCAATGCTTAGAGATTAGAATGAATGCATAGAGATTAGAATGAATGAAGGAAGAGTGAATTTTAAGCAGAGAATGAAGGAAATGGCCATATTCAGGTTGGTTGGTTGAAGAGGGTGTTACAAATCAACCCCCTATGGGAAGTGTAATGCCTCTGCAGGTTCCAGATGCAGGAATCTGCCAAGGATGTAAGCGCGCCATGCGGACGTCTGCATGCCGCACGGGCATCCCCGATAGTTATTCCTCCACCGACACACAAAATAGATGCCAAATGGAACAAAGGGAGTGGGCTTATGTGGAATTTTTCCTTCAGATTTGGTTTTCTAAAGTGAGGTTGTGTAAGAGGGGAATTTGCGTAAGGGGTGCAAATTCGCTCCTATACACATTCTAAATCTGCAAGAGCCTTGTAGCAGATTTTATGCATGTTTAAAATAACAACTACTATTGGCCTTCCTTTTTGATCAAACCTTGCATACCCACAATATATTGTTTTCATGCTAAGCTCTATGTCCAAGTTGTCTACATACCTTCCAAGCCACCTGTAGGACTCAAATTGTTAATCCTGTGGGAGCTAGGACATCCCACCCATTCACCATTACTATCTATTATCATGGCAAAGTAAACATTAAAGCTTTGGCTCACCTTATTCTAATAAATGCAGGAGGGTTACTTGAAAGCGACTGATAGCATGCACAAAATGTCTAATTTGTAATAGTGTTCATGCTGACATAATCATTGCATATAAATCTTGAAGTGAGACTAAGAAAATTTTCTTTTTTTATTATTGCTACATTGATGAGCTTCATTTCTTGATGTTGATGAAAAGAGGTACTATATCTTGGACGAGGCAAGCTCAAGTTTCAACACAATTCTTGCATGATCTACAATTGACATAAATTGCTCATGACAATTGAGCCTTGGATTACAATCATTTTCAATCTTTTCTATCTTGACCCCTCTGTCTGAAAATTCATCATTGAAATGTTGAATTCTTTGAGGCGACTATATTTTGTTGTGCGCTAATTAATATTTTTGCATCTTGTTCTATTGACACATTGTGTTGTTTTCTTTCCTAAGATAGCTATAGAAAATGAGTTGAGCATTTATGAGATGAGCACGGGCTATGTAAAGGGTGTGACGTTTCTTTTCAAACGTGTTTTTGTAGAAGACAATTATCGCATTCACTTAGCTTTGAAAACATTTATTAATTTTGTTAGTTAAAATTAATTTAGATTAAATTTAAATTTTAGATTTTAGATTTTTCTAATTTAATTTAGATTTAGATTTAATTTAGTTTAGATTTATATTTTTAATTTAGTTTAAATTTTAGATTTTAGATTTTTCTAATTTAATTTAGATTTAGATCTAGTTTAGATTTAGATTTTTTTAATTTAGATTAATTAGAATAATTAGAATAATTTAGATTTAGATGTAAAAATATGCACACAATTTATCCAAAAATATTGAATCTAACTATCATGGACTGTGGAAACAAAATGCTATTAATTAATTAGAATAAGTTAGTTAGATTAGTTTAATTTTGTTTATTAATTTTTATTAGCTAGATTAAATGTTAGTTTTCTTTTTAGTTTAGTTTTTTATTTCGGGACTAATTTTGTTGATTTGGCTTTTTGCAGGTTCGAATGTCCAGGACTTGAAAATGAAAACTTAAACTTTTGATTGTTAAAGACCAAAGGCTTGAAACTACTAATAGTGTCTTCGCAGGGCTCTCCTTAATTTCTTTAATTTCAAGTGTCTACTTTCACACAGGATAATTAAGGGGAGGTTAATTTTCCTTGAGGTGGTAGGTGTATGCTCTCACCTTGTGCAAACATGGTGATCAGAAGCCAAACCCATAATTTTCTTTTGTTTTCATATGGACGATTAATGAACTAATGTTTTATGTGCTTGAGATGGTAGGTGTATGCTCTCACCTTGTGCAAACTCGTTGATCAGAAACCAGACCCGTCATTTTTGTTGTGTTAATCCCTTAGAGGGCCTAACTCCCAAATTGTGAGAGGGAATGACCCAAGAGGTATTGTTTCGGTCTACTATATAAATTATTGTGATTGTTGGGAAAGTCTTCAATCACCTGGTGTGGATGTGTTATACTGACAAGTGTTACCCCTAGTATTGTGAGATACGTCAAAATCCTTTCTTAAGAAGGGACTGGGAGGCCTCTTAACTGAGATAATCTTGCCACATGTATAGCCACCAGTATTTCCCCAAAACATGGAATAAGAACCACTTGTTTTAGCAACCCAAAACCCTTTTTTCTTGTTGGTGCAGGAATGGTCATTCTAAAACCGCCCTACATTCCACTATTCATTATAGAGATAGAAAATCCCTCAAGCTCCTCAAATCTTAAGGGGTAAGAGAACTTGGTGTGCCTGTTTCATGTAAGGGGGAGCGAGTGTCACCAAGATCTCTAGTTGTTTGCTTTATTTAAGTGTTTGGAGAAATCCAAGTAGGGACTCAGCAGGTAGTATCCACTTTCTAGCCTAGGTTGTGATTGCTTACAAGTGTTCTCAAAATTTTGTAATACCAATGAAACAATTTTTTGGGACTAACATAAGCCACTACTTAGACGTTCTCTGATTTTGTATCAAAGCCACTCTAAAAAAATTTATCTGTTGTGTGTTCAAACAAACATTGCCAACACAAATCAAACACCACACCCGAAACTTACAAACCTTGAAACAAAATAGGCCTACATATCCAAAACAATATTAACCTTTAAATATGTTTAGACCAAGGACTTTCTCACCTCATTTTTATCATTATCCATTCATCCATCACCTCATCTTCTTGCATTAGATATTCCCCATAAGACAAATTTTTAGGTCATCCTTTTAGCTTGCATAAACCTCTTGATTAGGAATCCCATCAAACCTAGGGTCCTAGACTAGACCATAGCTTTAAATCTGTATTCTCTTGATTTTATCTTTCAAAAAATAATCATCCTATTCCATCGTCATTTAGGTTGGTTCCTCAACTCATTAGTCCAGTTTGAGACTACCTTATCAAAATATCCTATCAATCTTCACTATACCCAAGGTCATTGATAATAATATTAGTTGTTATACCTATCTTAGTTGATTAGCAACCATATCTTAGGTTTACCAGAGGTTTTAGTCTTCATCCTAGATAATAGTACTCCATCCCTTCATCTCAAATCTTGCATACCCTAGTCAAAGACATACTTCTGATTTTGATCATTGTGACATTACCTCATTCACACCTTAACTATTTTCACCTTGACCCTTATTCGTGGTATCATTATTAAGCATCCCTATATCTTCAAAAATGCAAAAAAAATATCACTTAGGTTGCATACCTTAGGCTTAATTCATACCCTTGCAATGGCATTACCTTAGGCTTCATAGTTCATCACATCATATGCCTTCCCCTTGCAAGTCCTTTTATGGTAGAAACAAGGTCATAAAGGAAAAGGAAAGAAATGGATCTCTACAACAATGAATTATTTGAGTCAGATGACCTTTATAACCACACAAGCAACTTAAACTTTAGTACCTCTTCTAGTGAACCACCCAAGACATCTACCAATCTTTTTGAAAAATTCCTCATAAGAGACCAACATGGACAAGTAGTTATAGAGGAAGTCGAAGCAGCTGCCCAAGACCCAGAGGTTGCATCACTTGTAGATGAGATAGTGCTATTGGACCCCCAAAGTTTCTTGGCCAAACTTTTGCATAGTGGTACCAAACTACCTCATGGCTTCGACCTGAACACACTTCAAGTAGCACCCACCCCAAACCAACAAAACCAAGGACCTAACATGTCTACATCTAGTGGTTCCAAGACCCTACAAATAAATGCTTCTATGCCACAAGGAGCTCCAACTCAAACTTCCACCCCGATTCCTACACCCTTATTTGGAATGCAGCCAATGACACAACCAATGACATAGTCCATGTCACAACCTCTTGGTTCTACTTCTAATCCATTTAGTACCGTGAACATATCTTTAAATCCATTCGGAGCATCAAGTTCCACGAACACCACATCGTCAAATCCATTTGGAACATATAGGGCCTTAAACACCACATTATCAAATATTTTTGGCACAAATAAAAGGACTAGAGTTCATATTCATGGAACTAACACAAACACCAATGTGCCACAAGTAAATAAACAGGGTTCCTTCTAAGACAATATTCCCCAACAAGAAAATACAAAAGGTCCAAACACTTCCAATCCTTTCCAAATACAATCCAATACCAACACCTCCTACATCGCACCACAAATCTAAATTCCAATTCCAACTCAGACATTCACACCACAAATCCAAATTCCAAACACAATTCAAACATTCACACCTCACGTCAACACCAACATACCATCCCATGCAAATGTTGGATCACAAAACACGATTTTAGGACCTTACCAAAATGCAGTTGTAAACGTCGTAGGCACAACACTCACACCATATGGTGTCATATCCAATCAAATTTTGGCCTTGCAAAAGCAAGTAGAAACCATGACATTGAAAAAAAAAAAGACTTACTCTATCCAAGAGTTATGTCCTTACCCATTTGATAGGACATTATACATGCCTCCTCTTCCTCCACATCATGTCATGCCAACTTTACCTAAATATAAAGGAAGAGGAAACCCCTTCTAGCATGTGAAGGAATTTTATATGGCCTTGATTAACATTGCTTCAAAACAAACATACTTAATGAGACTATTTCCTAGGAGTCTCATAAGACATGCTTTAGAATGGTCCGCCCATGTACCGATAGGCATATGATCATGGGATGAAATTGTTGACAAATTTATCACCCACTTTTCCTTCAATATTGAAAATAACATTACTATTTCCACCTTATGTCAAAATAAACAAGAAAAGGGTGAAGCTTTCATAACATTCTTCCAGAGATAGAAAAGCTTAGCTAACCGCTATCCTGTTGAAATTCCTAAAAAATAGACAATTATCATGTTCATGCAAAACTTGAACACAAAATTAAGGTATGCCTTGGAAACCCATTGTTGTTCCACATTCGCCAACCATATTGAAAAAGGGGCCATCCTTGAGAAATCCCTTATCGCTAAAGGGGAAATTAAAATTTATACCAAAACACAAAATGTCCAAGTGACATCAAATGATAAAAACAAGTTTTGGTCCCATAACAAGAATGTAACAAACATTGGAGTCATAGATGTAAAATTTGTGAATATAATAGGTTTTGGATTGACTCTCAAAGCACCCCACATGAAAAATAACATACCATATTTTTCCAGCCAAGCAACTAACTTGGTATAAAATAATCAAGAGTGGGGACCCCCAAGACAACCAAGGAAACACCCACAGAGACAATACACTCCCTTACCATAACCAATTAAATTTGTCCTAAAGAAGCTAGTAAAATCAAACGTTATACAACTCCAAGAGCCCAAACCATACGACCCCAGACAATTCAAACCCTCTTGGTGGGATGAAAATGCCTTTTGTGAATACCACTGCATCAAAGGGCACAAGACCTCATCATGTCATCAGTTGAAGAACATGATTCAAGAACTAATTGAAAACAATACCATAAAGGTCGAGGGACAACAACAAACTTCCAATAAAGACCATACAATTTTCAAGAATCCATTGCAAGACCATAGTTTTGGAAAACCCTCCAGTTCTAGTCAAATAAAAGACAACCATTCCAATTATACCAATGACTCTTTGGACTACACAATTATTAACCACATTCAAGCTATTGATGATCATGTTAACATAATCACCATTAAGAAGCAGCCTGAATGCGTTGTCACTACTCACAAGACTAAGGTTACCATATTCGGTCCTCCTCCAAAGTAGCCACAATCCAACGTGCAATACAATCTTGTTGACCAATTGGGCAAGACACCCGCATAGATTTCCATCCTTGAGCTTTTGTGCATATCACCTGAGCACAAAGCTATCCTCGATAAGGCTCTAAAAGAAACTTCGTCCCTACTGACTTGGACATCAACTGATTTGAAGCCATGGTTGGATATTTGGCCAATTCCCACTATGTCTCCTTTTCTGACCAAGATTACTCTACACCCAAGTCAAACCATAATGACCCATTGCACCTTGAGGTCTTCACCCACAAACACAAGGTCAAACGAGTCCTAGTAGATGGCAGAGTTGGATTGAACATTTGCACTTTAAAACTGGTGAAGGAATTGGGCCTCTCTAAAACATGTGTGGATATAACTAAGAGCATTGTCATCAAAGCCTATGATGACAAAGAACATTCTTCTAAAGATGTTATCACACTACCTATCAAATTTGGACCTGAAATACTAGATACCACATTCCAAGTCCTAGATCTTGAACTACCATACAACCTACTCTTCGGCCAACCATGGATCCATGCCATGAAATCCATTCCATCCACATACCATCAATGTATGAAATTTCCTTATAATGGCATCGGAATCACAATCATCGGTGATCGTGACCCCTTTCAATATTGCACCAATTTGAGTGGGGTCCCTCAACACCAAGTGCCTATAAACCATGAAGCTACAATGTCCACTCCATCCAATTACGTTGATCCATCCAATCTGACTAAATCCTCCACATTCGCCATTCCATTCACCAATCCCAAGATTCATATCCAAGACAAGGGGTGTGGGAGCATCATATGAATTCTTCCTATTGCATCACTAAGTTACCAAAGTCTCCAAAGTCCTATGGAAAACCCATATATAATATGGAACCTAAAGTTGTCATTAAAATTACTCACACCACCACCTTCACAAACTAGGAAGAGTTAAACAAAGAATCCATTGATGATATTTCAGATTGGATTTGCAAAGATGAGGAAGATCTGGAGCCACTACCGACAGAACAATATGGTAAAGGCTTTGAGCTCATGAAACAAAAGGGTTATGATGGAATCAATGGACTTGACATACATAAAAATGGAATGAGAGAACACTTGATGCCTCTTAAATGGCCAAAGAACTTAGGACTAGGATTTTTACCAATTAGGATTGGCGCTTCAAGTACTAAGGTGCTTTCAAATAAGGATGTGAGTGCTTCGAAAGACGTTGAGACATCTAAAAATCTTACTGAAATCTATTATAGTGACACTGACTCTAATGAATATGAGTGGGATTTTTGTACCACCAATGACTATGAGCTCAACCATGTCTTTCATGAGTCTAATACACCCCATCCATCCTTTACCAACCTCATGGATATTAATATATGTGTTGATTCCTTTCACAAACTTGACCCGCCAAAGACCGCCAAAGAAAGAGCATGGATAGAATCCTTTTGGGAACCCGATAATACCTCTATCTTTACCCTATCCACTGCTTCCCCATCCTTGAGTAACACCGATGATGGCATTTCCCTTCTTTACCTGCAATTGATCGATTGGGACCAGCAAGGTCCAGCCACCTTGGACATGTTTGAAAATGATCAAGCCATCGTTGAGTTCATGGGACTACGAGAAGGCATACCACATGGGGACCATAAGGTTGGTTTCACTATAGATCTTGATGTTACAACATATTTTGGCAAGATTGTCCCACCCTCTAGTTGCAAAAATGATAAAAATAAAATGAAAAATGAAAGGTCTTTAGGTGAAAATCACAAGGCACCTTCTGACCAAGAAAAAGTAAAAAGAAAGGACGTATCCAAGGGAGAAAAACTCTATGAGGCACCCAAGGATGGAGGGTTAGACTTTCTCCCTGTTAATCAAGAGAGATCCTTGATGCCGATTGAAGAAGTAATGGAAGTAAATATAGGTACGACAGAGAATCCTAAGATTGTTCTCCTTGTAGCATCCCTGACAGAAGAAGAAAAATCGGAATTTTAAGACTTTTTTATAGAATGTCACGTTAATTTTGCATGGTCTTATGCTAATATGCCTGGGTTAGACTCTTTATTGGTCCTACATCATTTATTATTGCTTCCAAATGCAAATCTTGTCAAAAAAAAGCTTAGAAAAATGCATCCTCAGATAGCTCTGCTAGTCAAAGTTGAACTCAAGAAATTGGTGGATGTTGGTTTCATAAGACCTATTGACTATGCAGACTGGATCTCAAACCTTGTACCAGTGACCAAACTGAATGAAAAAATTTGTATCTGCATAGATTTCTATGACTTGAACAAGGCATGTCTGAAGGACGGCTTCCCACTTCCTAATATAGACTTCATAGTAGATCTAACAGCAGGCTATGAGATGTCCCTCATGGATGGCTTCTCAAGGTATAATCACATTTGTATTGCTCCTGAAGATTAAAAAAATATGACCTTCACTTGCCCATGGGGTACATACTGTTGGAATTCCATGCCCTTCGAACTAAAAGATGCAAGCACAACCTATCAAAGAGTTATGAACACCGTATTTCATGATCTCATGCACATATTGATGGAAGACTATGTTGATGACCTTTTGGAAAAATCCTTGACACATGGTGATCATTTGAGAGTCTTGGACAAAATTTTCAAAAGGCTTGAATAATATAAATTTCATCTAAATCCTAAGAAATGTGTCTTCGGTGTGACATTGGAAAAGCTCTTAGGATACATAGTTTCTCATAGAGGCATTCAAGTGGACCTATAAAAAGTAAAAGTTATATTAGATATGCCTCTCCCAACAGGAATTAGTCAACTTAGTACATTGCAAGGCCGACTTCAGTCTATAAGACACTTCATTGCACAACTTTTCGATAAATGTCAGCCTTTTCAGTATTTGTTACGCAAGGGAGTTCCTTTTATATGGATAGACAAGTGTGAGGAAACCTTTCAATAGATTAAAGAGTACCTCTTAACGCCTCCTGGTTTGATGCCACCAATAGATGGTAAGTCCCTAATCCTTTATATATTAGGTACCACTTCTGCATTAGGGGAATTACTTGCATAAAATGATCATGACAAGAAAGAACGGGTGATCTATTACATTAGCCGCACGTTGGTTGGGTATGAACTCAACTATAGTCCTATTGAACGTTCTTGTCTCGCCATGGTTTTCGCTGCTCAGAAACTAAGACATTACGTGCTAAATCATCAGACAAGACTAGTGGCTAAGATATATCCTCTCAAATACCTACTCAGCAAGCAGCATTGACAGGACAATTGGCTAAGTGGGTAATGATACTCAATGAGTATGACATACAATATGTGGAACGAAAAGTAATAAAAGGACAATTTATCACAGACCAACTTGTTGATGCACCCACAAAAGTTGATCACCCTTTGATTTATGATTTCTCGTATGAGTCAATATTTGCATTAGACACTGACACAACATGGAAGTTATACTTTTATGGCTCATACATTAGTCATAGATCATGTACGAGAATACCCAAATCATTCAGAATAGCCTTCCTGTGTATAAACAACATTGTAGAATATGAGGCCTTACTAAAAGGATTGTGCATGGCTATAAAATAGAAAATTACAAGTTTGCAAGTCTTTGGTGATTCACAATTGGTCATCAAATAGGTCAACGATGACTATGACACTAAAGATGAGAAATTGACCACATAGAGGTCGAAGTCCCCTCCCTACACGTCTCCACGAAAGGGCTAATTGATGATGAGGAATATTGTATTATCATGACTGCATGAATTAGAGTTGCTCGATGAACACATATAGAAGGCCTTGACTCATCTATGGGCATACCAAAATTGTCTTTGCCACAGTTACAACAAAAGGGTTTTGGTCAAACATTTTGACATTGGTGACTTAGTGTTGATGCAGAATCTAAAAAATGAGACAAAACGTGAGAAACCTAGCAAAATTTGAGCCCAACTGACTGGGTCCATATGTCATAACAACATCCTTTGGTTTTGGCACTTATCAATTGTCCATTCCTAAAAAGGAACCTTTGTCTAAGCCCATCAACATCTTGCACCTACGCAGGTTCTATACCTAGCTTCAAAGAGCCAGGCTAAAACTGAAAAACTACAAAAAAAAGAGAAAAAAGTATTGAAAAATCGTCACCTTGATGAAAACTTGGAAAACAGGCATCTTGGTGACAACAAAAAAATCATAAAATCATAAAAATATTAAAGAGAAAACAATTCGTCCAATAGTGAAAACCACGTCAGTGGCACTTTGGATAAGTACCATGGTGAAAACTTGGCAAATAGGCACCATGTGCAGTTTGTATTTGCTCCATCATCTACTATCACTCTATTTGGTCTTCCACCCTAATCCACAATAATGCCTTTACCTTCCATCATCTCCTATTTGACATCCATCATAAGGCCTTGTCAGCTCTATCATGACTTCCAAGCAGTTGACATCTTCTGCCCTTTCTCCTTCATCTTTTGTCCATAATAAACCCCTATCCCATCCCATCCCTATTGGTTAGTCTTATACTCAACTAGGGAAATTTCATAACAACTGGCTTAATTGGATTCTACACTTGTCATTGGAGGTCAAAACATTAAAAAATGACGCAAAAAAATCAAAACATTCGAAAAAGATTAAAAAAATCAAAACATTTGAAAATGACAAAAAAAAACAAATATCCACAAAAAGATTAAAAAAACAAATATCTACAAAAAGACAAAAAAATCAAAACATTCGAAAAAGACAAAAAATTCAAATATTCACCAAAAAGACACAAAAAATCATAAAACTTCAAAATCCAAAAAAATCAAAACATGTCAAAACCCAAAAACATTCAAATATCTTTCAAAACCCCCAAAAATAGAGTCAAAGTCGGTCATGTCAGTCTTTGTCATTGTCAAAATGTGTTGCCTCTACAACTGGACGTAGGCAAGGCCATTTGTCCATGTGCCCCTGAGGCATTATCTTAGTCCTTTAGGAGTTGTCAAATAAAATCATGATTCAGTCTTTTGTCATTGAAACAAAGTCAAGGGTCATGTCGAACTATGAGGCCTCTGTGCATTGCTACGTAGGCAAGGCCATTTGTCGATGAGCCCCTTAGGCCCTCTAGGTCAATTTCTTAGGGTTCATCGGGTCAGTCAAAATAAATCAGACACTATCAACTCAGACACGAAATAATCATCTGAACCACAAACACAAATCTTGAATCAACAAGACAAGCAAGCCAACAAGTCTCTAAGTCAAATCGGTCATTTGTCAAATCAATCAAACCAATCAAATTGATCAAAAGCAATGGTCTTATATAGGATGTGTCCTTCTTGAAACCAGACCTTGTCACTATCACACTTTTTCATTTGCCTTATACAAGTAGTTACATGATCGAAACCAGAATTGACATCTTATACGAAATTTTTCTTCTCCTAAAACCAAACCTTGTCAAAACAGTCCACCCATCACTCACTTCGTCCCTTAACACTGGCAAACACTTATTGGCAAACAATCTAAATGACTGTTGACCTTGTTGGTCTATTTTGTCTTATCTTTTTTATTTGCTTTGGTCATGTTACTAGCCACCTCGAGGACATCCCATGAAGGATTTAGAGGAGCGATGATGTCTCATGACTCGTCTTTTATTTGATTGTTGTCTATGGTTTGTCTTGACAAAAATATTGGAGCAACTTTTCCCTTAGTATGAGTTAGGGCATTCCTTGTCTGCGAATGTTTGTTTTACAGATGGATGACCTTGCACACCTTGGTCTATATCATACCATGGTGGTTTTTTCCATTTTCCATAGTTTACCGCCCAATAATGATTAAATGCAAAAGCCTTGCATAGAAAAATATATATCTGCAAATTATCTCAACTAGGATTATCTCCACATCCATGCCTTTGATGCTAACATCCCTATCCCCCATGCTAACATTTCTTCTATTCCCCTTATCCTTTCTTCCTCTTGTCCATTTCGAGAGCACACTCATGTCATTTGAACCCGCATGTCCTCTTGAGGGGGCATACTATTACCTCCTACTCATCCTTCCTCATCCTAATTACAGTGGGGCATATTTTTGAACTAATTTTTTTTGACACAACGCAATAAACTACATTGTATCAAAGAGGGGCAAATGTAGAAACCTAAAGTTATCACTAGGCTTGTGACTTTATTAAATCCCCTTCATCATCCTCGATAATTAAATAATCTTAATTATTTAATTATTATCTAATTTCGTAAAGTCTTCTATTAATTAAATAATCTAAATTATTTAATTAATTCATTTTATCCTTCTATATTGTTATTTATTTAATTGTGTCACTAATACCTTTGATTTCTATGATTAATAAATTTATATTTATTTAATTATTTGTCACTTTCCACTATAATTAAATAATTATGTTGATTATTTAATTATTCACTTTTAGCTTTTTTTGTCACAAGTTAATTAAATTTTATTTAATTAAATGGCTCATCTTTTCTCTCACTTTTTGAATTAAATTTCTTTAATCAAAAAGTTAATTTTCCTTTTCCTTTTTGCAAATTAAATAATGTTTCCATTATTTAAAAATGTAATTTCCCTCTCAAAATGAAGTGATTTTTGTGAAAATCAGTCAATTTCCTCATTCTTTCGTCAATCTCATTTCTATCTTATCTTGTCTCGTCTAATTTCATCCATTGACCAAAATAAAAATCATCTAATCTCGACCATCTATTTTGCATCCGTCTCTCTATAAAAGGATGTTGTCACCATCATTTTCATCGATCTAGAGAATATAGGTTGTCGTGCTATTGAGAAAACTTCGATATTTTTCTTTGTCTTAGTCATAGGCTTGTTAGTGCATACTGATAATTCTGAGGGAATTAATTTCCTAGAAGTAGAATGGAGAAGAATAATGGAGGTGATGCAATGGAGGTGTAAAGGTTACAGTAATATTGTTTCTTGTATTTCGTATTTACGCACTCTCTTGTTCTCCATTATTAGATTAGGAATTTCAGACTTATTTACTGTGCTTAATAATCTTAAAATCTAATGTTCTTGATCACAATAACAACCACAAAGAATTCAGAATTTTTTTACCTCCCCTTGAAAGAGGCTAAAGGGTTGCATTTATAGAAAATGTATGTTGGTTCAACGGTCAAGATTTGATGGTAAAAATCAATGGTCGAGATCAGGGCAGTGAAGAGGAAAGTTTCCATTATAACTCATGAGTGGATAATAATGAATTTTTAATTTTAAAAAATGGATAATGGTGCACACGAGGTTTCTCTCTTTATGCGCAATTTAAAATGAAGTTTCCAAAAGAAAGAGTAGTTAATTGATAAAGGAAAGATTTAAATTCTAAAATGAAATAGAGTTAACTGATAGGAGACGAGGTGTTGACTAGAAAGAAAAGTAGAAGGTTGAAGAGAAATATGACAACCTTTTAAATAAAATAAAATCTATTTATTATTTCATTCTTAATTTGAAAAGGATCCATAATTAAATTTTGCATCATAAATTTTGTTTATTTTTCAAAGTATTTATTTGATTTTAATTTATTCATTTTGAATTTATTTATCCTTAAGTTTTAATTCCATGTTAATAAAATAATAATAATCATTGTCAAACCAACTTAACTTAATAATCAAGAGTTTCTTTTTTCCCAAATGTTCTAGAAAGAGGGTTGTGACACAAAGTGAATGATGCTTGGAAGGGGGCATAGGGTCATCGTTCTATAGGTGGTGCATCTCTCTATGGGCGGTCGTCGACCATTTTAATATCTTTTTTTTTTTTTTTTTTCATGCACAAGAGGTCGTACAGGGGTCGTACGGGCCCTTATGAAAAAAAAAATGCCTCAAAAGCTACCAACACCAAAATAGGTCAAATTTTATATTAAAATTCATCAAATCAACCTCCTAAATGCAACGATAAGGTCCTTTTTGTACCAAAATGCACCTAAAATTTTTCCACCTCCAAAAATTGCAAAAAAAGTAATGGAGATTCCATAACTGAAGCCTATAACCCTAGTTGGAGAAAACCCTCATAAATTGAGAAGAGGTTCGTTGAATCCATGCTCTAATACCATGTTAGAATTGTGAATAACACAAGACATAAGATCAAACAATGAACAAAAAAATAAAATGAACCTCAAGAATATTCAAGGAGATCTTCGGTCAAGAATAATACATTGAGGGTGTGTGCTTTATAGGAGCAACCCTAAATGATAAATGGATTAGATCATGACAAATGTCAACATCTCATGTAATGAGACAAAATGATATAGTAATAGCTCACTTCAGTTAACAGAAAAAACACTTCTAATTTTAGCTTAAGTGCATGAGAATAAATTAGACTAATAATCAATTAAAGATTAGTTAATTATTAGCTTATGCATGATTACTCTCACATTGTCTAAGTGATAAGGGGCATCAATGATTTGAAGAGGTTATAAAACCTATGTTAGCTTCTAACATGGTTTTCATAACCTTGTCAAATCCTGATGAACTTTTTACATAACTTCCATGAAAATAACAACAAAGATTAAGGAGAAAATATTCTATAGCATTAGAGATTTATGCTAGTTCTAGAACTATCCCAAGTTACTAAAGTAGGTTCAAATTCCACCAAGATTCATCAATAAGGGAAGTAAAATGGCATGGTATTTTCTTATGTGGAAAAGAGTTTTGCTTGTTAATATTTTTCTCTAGTTTTAAAACCTACCATAATTGTTGACAATTTATGATTTATCTATAAAGTGTTAAAATATTCAAAGGTAGGAGTGAGTGATGGAATAAGTAAGCAATGTAAAAAGTATCTTTGGAATGTTGTGTCAATATTTTTACATGGTTCCATAACCATTGGCATGAGCCAAAAGGTTTCAAGAACTTGTCAAATTTTTGACAAGTAAGCCAAAGAAGGAAAAGTAAAGTCATTTTGGATGTTTGAGGTGGTTACATAACCACTTGTGGTTCTCGATGAAGATCCAACTGTCAAAACAAGGGAAAAGATCCTATAATAATCCTAACCCTAGAATTCCATATTTTCATGTTAGGGCTTCACACAACTTACATTCTCTCAAGTACCATATTGTAATACCATTAATATACCTACATTTCCCACCAAAATATGATTAGCACCCAAAATAATTTGTTTTATGCTTGGTCATACCTTAGTTAATACTATGATACCTTATTTTTGGCATGCCTTTCCCTAGGCTATTACTTTCAAAGGATTTCTTGGGAGATTTTTTTATTTTTGCACTTAACCCCATGAATCATCAGTGCAAGTCATGTTCTTTCATACCCCTAGTCAATCAAATTGAATTTTAGGAAAAAAATTATGTACAAAGTATTGGTGGGAATGGTAGCTAGTGTATGTCTCAAATCTATTGTTACATTTTTGCATCCCCTTTAGGATTATAAAACCCCCTGTAGATCTCATTTTCAAAAAATTCTCTTATTTTTTTGTAATAGTATAGATAGAATAAGAGTTTCCTTGTATCATTTTATGTTATCTTTGATACTATAAATAATATTATCTCAATACCTTAGAACCAATAAAAATTATTGTTTCAACTCCTCTCAATCCTTGCATGTTTTGTGTTCTCTTATTTTTCAACATATTTTGTGGATTGTTTGTTTCCCTTAATATGCTAGTTTAATGTTCTACCTTCATGTATGGATGATATTTTTTCATTTTGAAGAGATGTATGTTGTGTACAATATATTTGTAGGAACTACATGTGGATTTCATCTTCCATGTCAATGATTTTCAAATCCCTGGCCTTCATACATGCTTATAGGATATGTTAATGTAGAGATTTATGTGAGTTTTATAAATTTTCATGGTTTCATGTGATGTTATGAGTTAGGAGAAAATACAACTAATTCTTGGTGCATCACCACCTTTCCTTGTTTGTTATCTTCCTTCTTCATTTTCATCTATGAATCATTAGAGTATGAGTAGGTTTTAGTTTCAATCTATGTTAAGTTGGATAAACACTTGCATCTAGGCTTAGAGAGGAACCAACCTTCTCTAGAGGTTTTGATTTCAAGTTAGTAAGGTCCCACAATTGAGTTATCATTCCTATTTTTATTCTAGAATACTAAACTTGGTTAATTAATTGTGCAACTTCAAGTTATAACAATATAATGTAGGAGGAGGTGGCAATAAATGGCTTGGAGGGGCGATGGGATGCACCTTTTAGGGGTTTGGAAAAATCTTCCTTAGTATGTATAAAGGTTGAACCAAAATATTTGGATTGTGTGCCTTGATACATATAACCAAGGCCCTATGATCATGGATTTTATTTTGCATGGAAAAACTCCAAAATGCCTTTCGCATGAAGGCTTGATCCTTTGCCTTGATAGTTCATATTTTGAAACATTTTTATTTTGGAATAGGATTTAGTTGTTTTAGAAATAATGTGTGAATCCATTTCAGTAATGAGAGGGGTTTTTGGTGGATATTTATTATTTTATAGTAAGATAACCACCACAAATAAAGGTACTAGGACCAAGGTGATTGGGTGATGGTTTAAAGGGTTTGAATAAGAGGTGGTAAGGGATCATGAGAGCGATTAAAATGGATGTTTGGATGTTTATTTGGATGGGGAGATGTTTCAAAAAAATTTAGACATGTATGGGATTTCTTGGATGGTTTGATGGGGGAGGATTGTTTAACATGGATTCCTTTGAAAGACTCCTCAGATTTGGTAGATGGAGATATGAGGGGTTCAAGATGTTTGTGGGATTTGGATTGGATGGTTTTGATGGATTGGGGATGTTAGTATTTTGGATTGGAAGGATAGGTGTGGGGAGAGTTATGTCCTTGTTAATGATGCATTTAGATGACTTTATATTAGTGTGGTAACCTAACTCCATAAATTTGTGATTTTGGACTAGTTCTTGGAGGAACTTCAAAAGAAAGGATTTGGATGGTTTAGGATAGGTGGATAATTAGATTTATGGATTGGAGGATAATTGGACAAGGGATGGAGATAATTGGTACCTTTTACAAATATGGGAGTTGGGATACAACTTTTCAAAGGTGTATTAAGGGTGACCAATAGATATACATTTAGGAGCAACGAGGTAGCTTTTGCTAGCTAATTCTCAATAAATATTCCTTTGATTGGATGGATGGATGGTAGAAGTTTGGGGAAATATTTCTTGTAATGATTTCATCAATGGGATCAAATTAATACTTGTCTTGATCAACAAAACTATCATCACCATCGATTTTAAATAAATTTTTCTGATGGTTGTGATGAGGAGACTCATAAAAAAATAGATTCATAATTTTGGATTAGGATTGTTGATGAGATAAGATGATGTGAATTTAGATGACTTTATGAATTTAAATTTTGAAGGATTACACCCTAATATTTTTCTTTGATAAAATAATTTTGTTTTTTTATTTGAAAGTAAAAGGTAACTTGATAAATTAGATGATTATATGGATGAACTGGATCAAATCAAGGTCAAGGATACATGCCACTTGATGATTGGAATAATTTGGTTGCTTTATGGATGGATTTATGATCTCTAGATAGGATACACTACATAATGGTGTAGGTACACTTATCTATGAAAATACACCTGAGCAAAAATGTTGAAGTGCAACAAATACATTGATTTGGGGTGAATATGCACTACAGTACAAATATGGGAGTATGTGAAGTAAAAAAAATATTAGCTGTAGAAACACTAAAGGATGGTAAAAATGTGTTAAAGGATAAAATATGGCTTTGTAGATGCATTTAAGGGTGACACAAACATTGATTTGGGATACAAATATGTTCAATTGCAAAAATAGATGTACTTAAAGGAAAAATATTTTATTTTTTTTAAACAAAAGTGGCAAACCACTATATATTAATATATAAGATAATATATTTTATACATATACTAGCTCAAAGAGCATACTGGGAGGAAAGAGCCAGCGAGAAAACCTCTGGTTATAGCTCATAAAAATAAACTAGTCTATGAACAAAATTTTTTGTTTAGGTTACAATGAGTAAACTATGATTAACATACTAGTCTAATCATACTATTCGAGGCTTACAAAGGTGCCATCATCATCCAGATAATGGAAAATACACATTTTATAATAATCTGATAGCCTACTACATATCAGAACCTGCAAAAAACCTTCATTATCTTCAAATTCTATCATTCCTCCATCTACATGAGATCAAGCAAATTATCATCCTGTTCTTCATTACCCTCTTCCTCCAAATGAGAATTCATTGCAATGTTCATGTCTGGAATAGGTGTTATGGCTAGACTCTTTTTATTTCCACCTTGTGACTATGGTTGTACAACAGTCTGGTGAACAGCTTGAACCAGAGGTTGAATACTTGTTTGAACAGAACCTGGGTTTCTCTGCAATAAAGAAGTTGCATGATAACAATTATGATGAAGCAGAAAAGAAGTATAGTCATATTTTTCCCTGAATATTTTAGTCATATCTCTCCCCAAATGATTAGAATATCTTGTTAGAGCTCTATTCAAGTGACTAGGATCTGAGAATTCTAAAGATAATTTTAAAGCATCATAAACATTGGCATATGCTTTATTATGTGGTAAAAAATGTGGAGGGAAGATACCACCCACATAGCCTTCACCACGTGAAAATACATATTTCTGAGCACTGATAAGAAGAGCCTCAATTTGTAGGAAGATGTCATTTACCATTTTTTCTGCTATGACATTTACCGAATCCAGACATTGTAGCATATCCATGATATTAGATATAAATATTGAAAGAACATTTGATGGAAAAATCAATCTTCTTGTTTTCGGTTGAAGAACTTCACTTCCAATGATGCATTTGAAACATCTATAACCACAAGGGTAGTGAAACTTAAAAAAAATTTGTAATTGTTGCATATCAAACTTACCAGTAATCAGAGTTTCCCAACTTTGCACAGGAAACCACATTCTTAAGTTTTGAGGGAGATAATCCATCGAATAACCTGTTCCTAAGCAAGGCTTTGGGTTCCACACAAATGCACAATCTTTGGTTAGAACAAAGACTGAAAAGAAAAAAACCAACCTCAACCAGCTTGATGGAGCCAAAGAAAGTATGTGACACAACAACATTGTGAAACAATCTAGATATATAAGCGAAGGAAAGCCTTATTCCCATAATGCAGTCCTTACTATCATTTCAGATACTCTTGAAAAGACTTCTCACACCAACCAGTCCGTGCTAAATTTATTTCAATAAATTCATTTAACACAAGTTGAGAGGTTGCGTACACTCCTTACTTCCTAACTTGCCACGAGTTATTTTTCAAAACTTGCATGTGATATTTATCATGCACTACTACATGACTTATACGTGCTAGAAATATTTGTAATTCAAATAATTAAACTCTAGTACCTGACAATTCAATTTAAAGAAGCCATGATAGATAACTTAATTATCTTAATTTGGCAACAAATCTTATGTTGCATCATGATCTTTGAAGTGCATGACGATATGAGAAGAGATGTACACATCGCATACTTTCTAAACCATCTCAATCCCAAATCCACAATAAACAATGAGTGGAATAAAAACAAAGGATTTGACATGTATTGTACCAGATGATGTTAGCAAATGACATCATCATCCAAATTTTCTTATGTGATATATTGCCTCATATCTTAAAAATGATTCAAAGAACTTGATAATAAAATTACACATGTAATTGCTAGCAATAAAAATGCAAGTTAAAAATATTTTAAACTTGCACCTCCATAAATGACAATCACAGCAATAAAATTACTATCCGAATTCAATGAAATTCCTCTTAATCAAAATCATTTTCCTCTTTGGAGATAATTTTTTCCAAAGCAAGTTCAAGTTTTCCAATTTTAACTATATGAACCACTTCCTTTTTAGACTGATCACAACCCAGATTAGCTAAATAATCTGCCACCATATTTCCTTCTCTGTAAGTGTGCAATAATTGAAAATGAGTTACTTTATCTAGCAAATTCAAGATTTTCTTAACTGTATATGCCAACTTCCAATTTTGAATTTTTCGGTCCCAACAAGCATTTATTAAAATAAGTGAATCCCCTTCAATCTGGAGATTTGGAATTTTAAAAACTAATACCAATCTTAACCCAAATAATAATTCTTGAGCTTCAGCTTCATTGTTTGTTCCACTTTCCAACTTAATAGATTTGGCACATAAAACTAAGCCTTTATGATCTCTGATGACTATACCTGCCCTTGAAATTCCTAGATGGTGTGGATGCACTAAAGGAGTAGATATGGCTTTGTAAATGCACTTAAGTGTGGTAAATACGTTGAAACAAGTAGCAGATTGTCTAGTATATAAAATTAGAAGGAATTTGGTGATTTTTTATGGATTTGGTTTGGATATTTAGAAGTTTTAGCCAATACCTTCAAATGATAATTTTGAGGATGATTTAAATGAATTTTCAAGAATGGATTAGGGATTAATTGGAAGAATAGATTAAGGATGAAACCTAAACATGTAAGTGGCAAAAAAGATACAAACACATAGAAATGATTAGGAAAGATATGTGGGTCCCACTAGGAATTCCAAAGATGTGTGCATTTACATTTTAACTATACAATAACAAATTAAACTAAGTTAATGTATCATACTCACAATATATGCAACAATTTGATTAATCATAAGGATTAGTAAAATATTAATGAAAACACAATATTACCACCAATACCCACCCTTGTTGCACCATGCCATGATAGTTGTGCTCTAAGATGATATATGAGTGTTCCTACCAAAAACATAACATTGTATACGCACTCCAATTGTTAATAGCTTGGGTTGCATCCAACTACTAGATTTTTGGATGAAGGATTGGATGGATAAGATTTATTTAAAGGATTAAGGGCTCTTATTTCTTGAAAGTCTTGATATGATGAGGAGATGAAAAGTGTTTCCAAGCAGTGGGTGGATGTGGAGGATTCCAAGATTAAAGATAAATTAATAGTTGAGGATTTCCTTAGAAGAAGTGGATGGATTGATTGAAAGGGTACTTTGAAGTACCTTAGGGGTATAGGCTAATCTCTGACCTGTAATGCTACTTTTCTCCAAGTATAAAATTGGATAGATTTAAGTGTTAAGAGGATTTATGTTATTATTTGAGTTTAATTATTATAAATAATATCTATAGATTATATAAAAATGCACAAAATGTGTATTTATCAATGTTAACTAGCTTATGTCATAAGCACATTGTCATTAATATATAAATTGGCATCCAACAATATGACTATGATAAAAAAAAAACGTCTTTAAAGAATTTAATTAAATCAACCCTATCTCATTTATAATTAAAAATATCTTTGAATAATAATAAGTTTATTACTTGTCTTAATCACAACACTTAGAAAGGTCACTCTCACCTTAGGAAGATTTTAGTGGTATTGGCCCTCGTAGCTATGACACATTTGGAGAACATGTAAAAACATAGTATGTTCCTACTAGCACTAAAGAATGTGTATCTACTTGCATCATTCCTACTCATACAAAAGCTCTATTTAAGACAATCTCGAGTTTTATTTTATACTCAAGTTGGGCACACCTATGTGCCCCCTTCTCCAATGCTTATAACCCACCAAACCACCTTATTCTTCCTTGAGTGATCTCCATGGTCTGTAACAATAGATTAAAAGATGATATTCGATATGATGAGATGGATAATCTGCAACTAGAATAAACGATGTTAATCCTAATCTAAAATCAAACAACAAAGAATGAGGAAATAAACATAACAACTAAACAAATTAATGGAAAGCTCTCACCGAATATGTGTTCACTCTTTCAAATTATCTTGATTGTTCTTCTCCATTTTTCCTTTTCAATATTCTTGCCCTCAGATTTTTGTGTTTGAATGCAAGGATAACTTCGTCGAGTGTCTAATAAAAATATCGAAGATAAGTATCTTCTCAAAAGTGTATGATTTCAGGAGGAGGAATAATAATAATGACAAGCCATTTTATAGATTTTGGGTCTTTGAACAATCGGCTTAGATTGAAAGAGAGATCGACGGATGAGATTAATGAATGCCATGCGATGTGAATTCTGTCTTAGATAGAACATGAGTTAGAACACGAGTTCAAGAAAGACTAAAGATAGAGACTAAGTTAGAATGTGAGTTAGAACACGAGTTCAGGATCCTAATCTTCAAAAATAGAAGAAATAGACTTTGTATGTAAAAGACAAAGTTAGAACTCGAAGACTAATGCATTCGAATGCAAATAGGAGTTAGAACTAGTTAATCGACTAGTTGTGATGGAGAGTCTTCTCGCAGAGATAAACAGGTGTTGAATCCAGAGATAATTGGAGAACTAAAAATAGATCTCGATTTCGAAGGTGAGTGAATGACTTAGATAACTGATTGATAGAAGAATGTGACATAATTAATTAAATATGAATGAAATGTTAATTTAATTCAACATTCGAAAATAAGAGACTTTAATTAAATAAATAAAGATAATTTATTTAATTTGACTGTTGAAAAGGATAATATAAATAATTAAATAATGAATATTTAATTATAGATAAAGGGGGTTAAATGAATAATTAAATAAAGATATTTAATTATAGTTGGAAAAGTATGATAAAGGGGTAATTAAATAATAAATTATTTAATTGATAGATAAAGGGGGAAGAATTAATTAGTTAGCGACATAATTAAATAAATATGATCTATTTAATTAATCAAGTTGAATAAAGGGTGATAATAAATTAATAAATTAATTAAAAAGGGGTATTTAATTAATAGAGGAAATGTGTGTTAGAAAGGTTAATTAAATAATTAACATTATTTAATCAAGACCATGGACTATAGAAAATTATGTCGAATGTGTATTCGCAGGCCTAGACCAATTTTCGGTGTCTACACTTTGCCCCTCTTTGATACAATGTCGGTATAGCGTTGTCAAAGAAAATATGCCCTGATCGTGCCCCAGCATGAAACAGGTTAAGGTATGCCCCCTCGGGAAAATTGACAAATTTTTGAAAGTTTCAAAAAAATCAGGAAATATTCCCAATATGTCAATTTGATAGTCAGAAATGCTATATGGAGTTGACGGAATTGAATTTGGAGATGATATGGATGAATACGGGTCATTTGAAGTTGAAAGGTTAAGCGGCCAATAGACTAGGGCTGAAGAAAGGCCATTCAAACCCTACCTATAAATAGGAATTAGGTTGAAATCTAATTCATTTGCACCTGGAGGAGTTAGAAAAAGAGGAGATTTGCTCTGACTAGTAGACGAAAATGGCACCCATTCCCTACGCTGTGCATCGAGGATATGGGATCCGGACATTCAGGAGGCCAGCCGAAACAGGACAGGCATTTTGGGGAATAAACACATTTGAAATATAATGCACCGCATATATAGTTATGCAACGCATCTCCATTAGGATTAATCGCATGTAGGGTAGTGAACCACATATGCATTAGTGAAACGCATATGTAGTAGTTAGGTAGGTTAATGAAAATGTACCGCATTTGTTAAAATGCACCGCATGTGGTTTTGTGCACCTCATGTGCAGTAGGTTGAAAATGGGTGTGGGAAATATGTGATGCATATGTAATATGCAATGCATGTGAGGCTTTATGCAATGCATTTGCAAAAATGCACCACATCTTTTAAAGTGAGCCGCATTTGACTAGTAAATTTTTTGAAAAAAAATTATAAGAAAAAAAACTTGAAAATTCTTGACATCATGTTCTAAATGCAAGTTGTTTTAGATCCTATATATACGCGGGAGTCACGTACAGAAACATTCGATCTTAGAGATCGTCTGACAAGTGCAGAGATACAGCTATTATGGAGACTTGGTCTACGTCACTATCTGTCGATGCCCACTATTCGGGCGAACAGGGGGATGCTTATGGCATTATGCGAGCGATGGCACTCGGAGACATCGTCCTTTCATTTGTTGATTGGGGAGGCCACTGTCACATTAGAGGATGTGTACAGGATATTGAGACTTCCGATTAGGGGAGAGCGGGTTATGTATGATACCCAGCGTGGATTGATCGACTTGGCGAGGTTCTATCAGGTAGACGATATCAGTCGACTCGGCATCGAGCACTATGAGATCAGATGGCTAGTGTTAGCAGATAGATACGACAAGATTGATTGTATATTATGTACATTGATTGGGAGGATAGTACTTCTAGATAGATGGGGTCATGGATTTCCAGTAGGATGGGGTGCTATGTTGGTTGGTATGCTGGAGAGTGAAACTAGGTATGCTTGGGGTCCATGTCTACTAGGGATGTTATATTTTCACCTACACGACATTGCTTATAGAGATGCATAGTCATTGAGTTGTGGGACCACTTTGTTGATGGTATGGACTTGGGAGAGGATAGCCATTTTTCATCCTCCAGTTATAGTAGAGCGACGGGAGAGATTCCCGTATGTGTTCCGATATATAGGAAACATTACTCAGACACATGTGGGAGACACAGGGTTTTGGAGACATGCATTGCATATTCTGGATCAGTTTACATGGAGACCGTACATGGATTGTGAGGAATGGTCGGATGAGGAGGTACATTTGGTATTCTATAGATAGACATAGTATCTTATTGGGAGGACTGTTTCTAGTGTTCATATCATTGATCGACACTTGCCAGACAGAGTTCTGAGACAGTTCGGCGAGGTTCAAGATGAGCCTCAAAGTAGAGCAGAGTTTGCTCGTTCATCCAGAGAGGTTCCATATTGGGGGCCTATGATTCTAGTAGCTACTGCAGAGGCAGAGATACAGGCATTACATCCAGTACAGTGGGGTTGGAGAGATGGAGCAGCAGACCCAGGGACGACAGATGTGTATGATGCATGGTGGGTAGAGCATCGGTCTGTTCCTTACATAGATCCAGATCAGCCGGCACCTATTGAGAGACAAGGGACAGGACCTAGAGGACGGTGGAGAGGTGGAGGTGCTAGAGTCGGTAGAGTTGGAGGGAGAGGTGATGATGGGAGAGGTGGTAGGCGAGGACGGAGAGGATGGAGAGGGGGTCGGGTAGGTGCACTATCACCTATCCGTGAGGTAGTAGTAGAGGATGTACCGATGTTGGACATCGAAGGTGGAGTGGATGTGCAGGCTGGGGATGAGCATGTTGCAGAGGAGGCAGTTGTAGAGGAGCGTGTAGAGGTAGAGATTGGAGTAGAGGATGTTGCAGAGGATGTAGATATGGATATGGCTATAGACCCTCTGGGTATTTTGGCAGGATATGGAGAGGATGATGTGGAGGATGATGTTGAGGAGGAGGCACCGATGGAGGAGCAGGAGAGAAAGCTGAGGGATTGGATTGTGGAGGGGAGACGGGAGGAGGATGCTCCTAGAGATGGTGACAGGGAGGCTTTGGAGGAGAGACTCAAACTTATGACATCAGATTTTGATGCTATGAGGATAGAGAGAGATAGTGCCTACACAGAGAGGGATAGTGCTTGTACAAAGAGGGACAGTGCACTTATGGAGAGAGATCAGGCTATAGCTCGGAGACAGGAGATAGAGCAGCAGCTCATAGAGGCCAGATGCCTTTGCAGTGGGTCTTCATCTGATGGCATGGTACGAGAGTTAGTCAGATCAGTTGAGAGAGCCACCTATTATAAGGACTTATATGAGGTAGTGGTGCTAGCAGAGAGACAGGCTCCTAGCTTTTCAAAGGTGCACAGTCAGAGGTCACAGAGCAGGAGTCATAGGACACAGAGTATAGAGGGTGTGGTAGGACCATCGAGGGTAGGTCTGTATGAGAGGCCTTCCACCTCACAAAGAGCACCTTCAAGGCTTTTCCCACCACCTTCACCACGTGACAGCGGTGGTAGTGGGACACGATGACAGTTATATATGTAGACATTTGTATTTTTGATCAGAGAGCCTACGAACTCATGTTTTATTTATGGATACATTCTGACATTGTACTGTGACACTATTTTTGAGCGATATATATATATATGATTTTGGCAGCTTTTACATGATATGCAATTCTATTTTATGGATGATGCATTACTTCTATATGATTATGTTCCTAGATGATGTATATACATGTGTTATAAATGAATGTTCCTACATGTTATGAGTTATGCATTTTATAATGATGTTATGGATGTCTTAATTTACTAATGATAATGAATGCAATGTTCTATATGATGCTTATTTATATGTGATGGTGATATGTACATGCAATGTTTACATTATGTATGCTATGATGATGAAATGCCTATTATGTCATGATTTTGAATGTATGTAATGAAGATGTATGTTACTATTTATATGTTTTAAATGCAATGCAACTTATATGAAATGTTTATAGAATGTATGCATATGCAAATGATCTAATGTTTTGTTGTGTCACAGGACTTTATCATTATGTCGAAGAAGAGAAATGTTAGGATGAAATGAATTTAGAATGTTAGTAAGAAATAACGACAGTTGATTGGTTGAGAAAAACACATAATCTTGGATATATTGCCAAATATGCTATGCTTGCTTGTTATCATCATTGGGCGGGACATGACACAAATGGATAGTACACACTATGATATGAGATAGACCATAGTGTACAAAGTCATCCATTTGCAAAAAACAGACAGTCATAGATAAGGAGTGTCTTAACTCATACTTAGGATAGAATTGCCCCAGTCGTTTTGTCGAGACAAACAACAGACAGCAGACAAATAAAAGATGGGTCATGAGACGTCATTGCTCCTCTAAATCCTTGATAGGACATCCTTGAGGAAACTAGTAACATGACTCAAAAACCAATGTTTAAAAACACAGTTGACAGACAGCAGCCAAAGAAAAAGAGTCTCGAGACATCCTTGCTTCTCTAAATCCTTCAAGGGACATCCTTGAGAAAGCTAGTAATCGAACTAATTCACAAATCGATAAAAAGATAAGACAAAATAAGATATAAAGTCATAAAGCCAAATAAAATTATTTTCCAAAACTTGATCTTGTGGGATTATTTGATGTTGATCTTTGACATAGCGTAATGTGAGAGAATGACACATACCATAAAACGTTAACTCTAGTTTCGACCTGGTGACTTCTATATAAGGCATGACAAAGCCTGGTTTCAGAAAGACACGTGCCGTATAAGATTTTTGAGCCTGATGATGTTGAAGTGACAAGCTACATGAGACTATGACAATGTGATGACGTTTGTTGACAAGAAAGACATAGCTTGCTTAAGACATAGGTTGATCACTTTGACAATGTGTGTGATATTGACTTGATGACAGTTTGAGATGTTTTGCCTTGTTGATGCATGACTTGTTTTGATTCCTTGACTGATAAAAGTGTGTGTGCATAGCCAGTGTATGACATGAGATTATACCCTAAACTATGATATGCAACTTGTGTGATAGTGATTATGAATGAACCCTATTGGACTGACCTAGTGGCCCCAGATTCATCAATTGATTAGTCTTCATTTCACGCCGCTAGAGACCCTCAGAGTTCGACACCAACGACTGAAATGCAAAGAGTCATGATTTAAATGTGCGGATACATGACAAAACCGAATCGATGAATCTAATGCCCTCGGCACATCGATTGATGGATTCCGGCCCACGTCCAGAAAACAGTCTCGACCATTTAATCGACCAACACGACCCACTTGACCTTTCGGTATTTTCCATTACGTTTTCTATTTTGATTTCTTTCGAAGTTTCCAACGTTTCTTTGATTCGACAGATACTGATTGATTGCCATCATCAACCATTGATCCAGAATGATGATTGACTGGATCTGATCATTTCTACTTTTCTCACCCTTTCGGTATGTTAACGCCTGATTGCCAAGTTTTCATCAAAGTAACCATTTTTTTGTTTTTTCATTTATTTTATTTTATTTTATTGTATTTTCTAGATTAAGACACGGATTCTCAGAAGCTAAGCATAGAACCTCTTTAGATGCAGACTTTTGATAGGTGAAAAAAGTGGTAGAGAGTTGGTACGCTCCTGATCCAAAAGCTTATGTGAATATATAAGGCCCTAACCAGTTAGGTTCAAACTTACCTGGTTTCTCTCATTCAGCTTGGTTCTTAGGATTCTCCATTAATACCAGGTCACCAATGTCAAAGTGTCTATTGAGAACCTTCCTATTGTAGCTACGACGAAGATGATTTTGATATGCTTGCAAATGATCTAGCGCTTTCTATCTTC